>JARHVA010009078.1:0-32500 GCA_037957365.1 Torreya grandis | reverse complement strand
TGTTGAGATGTTGATGACTAGAGAGATGATAGATGATTGACTATCGGATATAGATGTGATGATAAAAGGACTCAAAGGAATGATTGGTTATTGGATGAGTGAGCTAAAATGATCTACTAGATTATAGGATGATCAAGCCATCATTACTATAAGAAAACTAATCATAGTCTAAGCAATCTGATAAATATAACACTTGACAATATGCCACATGATATAATCATGACCAAGGGGAAGTTGTGGAGAAGTGCATGGACATGTAGTAAACTCTAAATCATCAAGGGTGCCTAAAACTGGAAAATACTTAGAGTAGTTTTTAAACCAAATGGTAATACATTCCTTTCATAATGTCCAAAAGGAGTTATGAAAGCAATTTTATACCTGTCTGATTCTGCTACTTGAATCTGCCAGAAACCAGATTTAAGATCAAATTTGTTGTACACTTTACTTCCACTAATTCACTGCAGAATCTCATCTTTTGATGGAATTAGATGTTGTACTAGCACAACATGCTTATTCAGAGGAATGTAGTTGATCACAAGCCTTTTCTTTCCATGAATCTGTTTAGACCTTTTATTTACATAAAAAGCTTCACATCCCCAAGGACTATTAGAATCTCTAATTAAACCTTGAGCTTTAAGTTTCTAGATTTTCTGGAAAAAATCTTCACATAGGGATGGAGACATACTTGAATGATGAGCTTTGAATTGAGGCTCATGCTGATTCCCATTCTTGTCTAAAACAAGCTTCAACTCTATTCTACACACATGAATCTTTCTATGTTGAAGGGCTAAAGGATTCTCAGACCAAAAATCCTTTAAAATATTTGCAAGCACAAAATCAATGGAAGACTGACAAAGATTAATTTTTTGATAGATCCATCTATTATCAACTGGATTTTTGAATCTTACCCTTTAATGGAATTTTGCACTCATATTTACCTTTCTTATAGAGATAATACTTTTCAGCTAGCAAAATTTCATGAGGCTATATTGTAATTGGGTATAAACTAAAAAAAAGCAAAAAGATATGTAAAAATCAAATCATAGCATAACTGATAAGATATTCCAAATAGGTATGGAAAAAATAGAAGAAGAGAAGAAAGAAGGTTATTTTGATATATATTTTCACTTCCTATTGATATGTCTATCAGCTCTCTTTTTTATGACATACACACACACACACACACACACACACACACACACACACACACACACACACACACATGTCATAAGTATTCCTCTAGTTTGTCCATGCTCCTAGGTTCTTGTCCACTTACGATCCAATACAAAGTCATGTATTGCTTGACAAATACTCTGTACCCTGTTTTTAAGCATACACCCATGCAAGGCAAAAGTGTGGTGTGTCGAGCTACAAAAAATAGCCAAATTCTTCCTGCTGAATCAATTAGCTAGTCTACACTTAAGTTTCCAAGAAAATGGGTTATAGATACTGAGTTTGTCTAGACTCCTAGAAGATCCTTATCATTTGCAACATCTATCAAAGATCTTCCTATAAAATCTATCATTCACTTCAATGAGTCATCTTCCCCATCTAATACTCTAAGTATTCCATGTGCTCATAATCAGAAGATTCATGACCCGCATATAGATTAATATTTCTGCTTAGATTGTAAGGATATTCTGAGTAAGCCAAGTCAATCAGTCATCCATATGGTGACTAGAAGTCAAAGAGATCTTGAGATAGAAAATCTCTTCGAAAATAATAAAAAACTTCTAGCCAGAGCCAAGAAAGTACATATGGAAGGAACATCTCAGTCTAACGAAGGTCATACATGGAAGACTCCTTTAGGAGATGAATCATAAATAGAAAAAGGTTTCCAAAAAACCTCAGATTTTAGCTAGTACTCCCCTGATGGAAGAACTAGAGCTCAGATGTATTATCTGAGAACATCTGACAAAAGTCTTGAACAATCTAGCGAAGTAAAGTTATTAAATTGGAATAATGTTGCTACAAAGTGTCTTAATACAAAGATATCAAGCATTCATTCTAGCTTAGAGCAAATATCTACTATGATGAAGAGCATAGAGCTTTATCAAAAAGGTGAATTGACTAAAGCCATCAAGATTTTAGATACTAATTCCTCTACTTGCCAAGCTCAAGTAATTCAAAAGGTTGATACTGAGTCTCATACTATTAAGCAACAACAACAAAAGCTAGATGTTGAAGTCACTAATGTTCAACAGAGTCAATCAGTTGTTTCTAAGCATCTTGATGAAGTAAAAGGACAAAGCCAACAACTACTCCAAGAACAACAAGGAATAAATGATAGCCTGAATAATTTGTCTCAAAAGGTTGAAGAAAAGTCAGTAGAAACTGCTTCTACACTTGACAGTATTACTAGAGAGATTATTAATTAGTAGCCTAGTATTGCTTTAATTCCTGATATTTTGCAAAAGGTTTCAAATAATGCTTCTCAGTCACATATAGGATTTCTTTCTGCTTCAGATCTTGTCTATGATCCTCACAATTGACACAATGTCATTAAGCTACAAAAAGAAGTAAAACAACAAAAAAGCCAAAGAAAAATCAAATGATAGCATAGCTGATAAGATATTCCAAATAGGTATGGTAAAAATAGAAGAAGAAGAGAAAGAAGGTTATTTTGATCTAGGAGAATCTTCTACTTCTAGACCTCCTCTTGATTCTTAGACTAGAACTCTTAATCTACAACCATTCTTTTGGAAATTTAACTGTGAATCTCTTGCTAGAAGGAAAGAAATGATTCATGCAATGTTAGCTTGGTCTAGTGTGAAAATCTTTGGTTTAAAGAAAGACCTCTATCAATGTCACCTAGCAAATTTCCAATGGTTTTATAGGCAATATCAAAGAATGGTGGGATGCTTGTGGCCAACAATTCCAAGAAGGAATTACTCGCCATGCTGAGCTAGTGTCTGCTTTGTGTCAAGCCCTATACTCAGAATTTGTGGGTGTAGTAGATAATGAGAGGGAAGCTAATAAAGAAAAATTCCTAAGAGCCCAATTGTGTGATATGACATGTATAGATGAATATATGTGTTATATGGAAAATTTGTTTTACAATTCTGGAGAAGTATTTAATCCTGCATACAAGATTAGATATGTTGAATCCTTCCCAAAATATTTCTCTGCTAAATATAAGACTGTTATGGGTGATGAAATTTCTACAATGTCATTAGGCAGAATCAATCAAAATATTAGAGCTATAAATGAAAAATTGTGCCTAGAAAGAAAAGCACATAAAGAAACTATGAAGTTCCATAAGCAACTTGGTGTGAAATTTTGCAATGCAGTTGATGATTACTTTGGATGTACTGATGTAAGGAAATACAGACAGTATAGGCATAAGAAAAAGAAAAGTTTTTAGTCTTCAGGTTGTAAGTGTTCTCATCAAGAGAATAAAAATTTATGGAAGTCTAAACATAAGTTTAAAAGAAAATAGTTTAGACCAAGGAAAATATTTAAGAAGAGAAAACATGGGTTTCAGAAATCCCCTATTAAGTGTTTCCTATGTCAATGGAATCACTATGCTAATAAATGTCCTCAAAGGGATAAAAAGTCTAAAAAAGTGAATTTTCTTCAGAGTCACAATTTAAATGAAGATGAATATGTGTTAATCTCTAATGCAGATCAACACTAATATGATTTTGATGTCCCTTGGGATGATTTTACTTCTGAATCAGATGATGACAATAAAATCAATATGATCAATGAAGAAGAGTCTTCAGAGACTAATTCCTCAGACTATGACTTTGATGTTGGATTCTAGATACATATGATGTTTGCTCAGTCTCATTTTCCTAATAGTCTCAGCCTATCATAGCAACTCTCCTTTTTAAAAGAACTCCTACTTACATGGTATCTAAAAAAATGTTTCTTCAGTAGCAGATAGCCAACACTGAGAAAAGATATGCTCTACATCTTTCTCAGCAGCAAAGACAGAAAGAGTTGCTTTCTCAAAAATTTGTAGCTAAGTCTTCTGAGATTCAGGCTACTTATCAGCCTGATACATTTCATCGTAAAGTTTGGTGCACAAAGCATATTGCTTTGCTTCAATATTTTCTTGTTCATGCTCAAACTGAACTCTAGGAGTTGCTTAAAGAAGAATCACTTGTTGATGAAAAAGAGCAATAATTTGAAGCTGAACTAATCCAAATGTTAGAGACATTTTCTTTGATTCCAAGTGAAACCTCTCATCATCATCAAGAACTTCCAAATATGGATAATAGTAGTATTCATCAAGTATCTATTCATACTACTAATAATCCTGTGTGTGAGCTAACCATCAAGTGGCATGGATTTAAGCCATATAATTTAGACATCTTGCTTGATACTAGAGCTAACATATCTCTTGATTTTTTCCACTATATTCCTGTTGATATGTGGAAAGTTGACTTTCATCATCTTACCTTCAACACAAAGACGATTATCTCTAAATTATCCACATATGTTCCAATTGCCTTGGGAGAATATATTTATCAGTTCAAGGTTGTGCAGCATGAGATGCCTATGTTCGATATGATGATTGGGTCTGACAACTTAACCAATTTCTACCCAATTACAATATAGCCTCATGAAATTTTGCTAGCTAAAAAGTATTCTCTCTATAAGAAAGGTAAATATGAGTGCAAAATTCCATTAAAGGGTAAGATTCAAAAGCTAGTTGACAATAGATGGATCTATCAAAAAATTAATCTTTGTCAGTCTTCCAATGATCTTGTGCTTGAAAATATTTTAAAGGATTGTTGTTCAGAGAATCCTTTAGCCTTTTAGCATAGAAAGATTCATGTGTGCAGAATAGAGCTGAAGCTTGTTTCAGACAAGAATGGGAATCAACATGAGCCTCAATTCAAAGCTCATCATTCAGTTATGTCTCCATCCCTATGTGAAGAATGTTTCTAGGAAATACAACAATTTAAAGCTCAAGTTTTAATTAGAGATTCTAATAGTCCTTGGGGATGTGAATCTTTTTATGTAAATAAAAGGTTTGAACAGGTTCATGGAAAGAAAAGGCTTGTGATCAACTGCATTCCTCTAAATAAGCATGTTGTGCCAGTACAACATCCAATTCCATCATAGGATGAGATTCTACAGTGAATCAGTGGAAGTAAAGTGTACAACAAATTTTATCTTAAATCTAGTTTTTGGTAGATTTAAATAACAAAATTAGACAAGTATAAAACTGCTTTCATAACTCCTTTTGGACATTATGAATGGAATGTATTACCATTTGGTTTGAAAACTGCTCTGAGTATTTTCTAGAAGATGATGAACCAAATATTTTCTCCATTCTCTAATTTCATCATCTTGTATATAGATTATATTTTGGTTTTTAGCAGAAGTCCAAAAGAGCATATTCAACATTTAGAACAGTTTTATCAAATTGTGTTTGATAATGGTTTAGTTCTCTCTGCTAAAAAGATGGTTACTTTTCAGGAGGAAATTGAATTCCTTGGTGTGAAAATTAAATCAAGTGAAGTTCAGATACAAGATCATGTTTTGAAAAATATTGGTAATTTCCTTGATGTTCTTTCTGATAAAAAGATGTTACAAAGGTTCTTGGGGTGTGCTAATTACATTGCTAGTTATTACTACAATGTTGCTCAAGACAGAATTTTGCTCAATAAAAGGTTATCTAAAAATCATTTGGATTGGTCAGAAGAAATGATGAGAGCAGTGCAATGAATTAAGCAAAATTGTAAGGAATTTCCTCCTCTACAGATTCCAGATAATGGTTTAAATATCATTGAAACTGATGCTTCAGAATACTATTAAGGTGCAGTTCTGAAAGAAAGATTGCCAAATTGTTTTGAAAATCCCTTCAAATATGCTTTGAGTGTCTTCAAGCAAGCTCAGAAGAACTACCACTCTACTCATAAGGAGATACTTGCTATGATAAAAGCTATCTAGGCTTTTATGTTTTTTGTCAGATCAAAAAAGTTTCTTGTTAGGTCTGATTTGAAGAATTTTATGAGTATTCTACAATCTGTAGATAATCTAAAAAAGGGATCAGTCAGTAGATTAATTATATGGGTAACTTATTTAACTGGCTTTGATTTCACTATTGAACATATTGCTGGCAATAAAAATAGTCTTGCAGATTTCATGACTAGAGAATATCATCCAGAGTCTGAGAAGGTAATCATGATTGTTACGACTAAAGTTTGTGATGAATTCCATCAACATATCTAGAGATCTCTACCTTCATTTGCTACTCAACTACAAAATGAGGTCACTCTCCTAAAGGTGAAATCTTATGAAGCAACTAAACGTTTGAACAATTTAAACCTGGCATGGACAACATAGTTTGTAGAACCTGATGGTTCCAGTTCCTGTTCTACAATTATCTTGTATCAAGAAGGAGATAATTCAGATTATTCAAGAGTGAATAATCCTTTCAAACAATTGATGTACAGACAAGGAACTGAGTTTCTATTTCATTGGTCAACATTTTGGCCTAGCTGCAATCCAAGAGTGAATTTTTTTGGGATTCTGGAGAAATTCCAGACTATTTGTTCGAGTTTTTGGAATACATCATGCCAACCAAAGCTTCTAATGATCCAGCTATGAGAATACCTCTGAAATAGGTTCATAATATTTTTACTACTCTAAGGATTCCTTTCAGAGTTAAGTTCAAGCTTCATTCAGTTCAGAATTATCAATGTAATGTTCGAGCTCTTTGAGGACTTGGTATTCCTATTGCTACTCTATGGAGAAGAATAATTGTTTTTCACTAGGAGATATTTCCACCTACTCCTCATGGTCAAATTCTTAGGATTCGTTCTACCTTATACATGGATCATGCTGATGAGGATGATGTCGACAACGGACCTAATTCATCGTATTCACCCCAAGGTGAATATGAGTTTAATGATGATGACTAATTACGGGGTTTGTCCGTAATCATGAATGTGGGCATGTAAACCTTCTTGCAAGAAAAGTAAATTGGACCTCACCACTATGTTAAAGGTGATATGTTGTCGGTCGTGTTGGCAGATGCTCTTTCTAGGTATTTCTAGTCGGTGCATGGTGGGCCCATAACCCACTTTTATTCGCATCTTTCTTTTGTGTCATTGATCTCACCACTTGTTGGCAACCGTTGATCCTCTCTTTATGATATTATACATAAGAGAGCTCATTCAATTTCTAGGCATTGGGATTTTGAGATTTAGTCTTAGACATTCAGTTTTGGTCAGTCTATAACTCGATAGAGTGTCAAAAAGAAGTTTGTCCAGCTTCTGTTGTATACAATATTGTAAGTTTCTTATTTTTATAGAAAGTGCAATTTTATTTCCCTAAGCTTGTGTGGTGTTTATCTATCTTAAACTATCTTCTTGAGAGATCCTGTGAAATGATTTCAAAGCAATGTTGTGTTTTTTGGTTTATGGTATCAGAGCCATGTTCCAAGTTCGTGAGCCAAGTTTGAGAGCCAAGTTGCATTTTAAGTCACTTTCCAAGTGTTTAAAAATCTATTCGTATGATCATTAGTTTGAGTTGATTTCTATTGTAGTTTGTATTTGACATCTTTATTTGGTTATCTTCTGTGTTTTTGGTTCTTTGTCATTCCATCTACTTCTGACAATAGGGAAGTAGCGTGGTCCCCTGAAGCCGTGGATAGGTGTGTTGTGGATCCGATTTAAGTACCAATGATAAGAAGGAAATGGATGGTCTGGATCAGGTCGTTGAGGATTTTCCAGGCACCTCTGATGTCTGTACACTCTCTCAGCTCAGTTCTTACTCTATTAATGAATCTACTGTAGATTTTGAAGAATCAAATCCTAGTCCTACTTGGACTCTACCTACTTTAAAGCCTCAAGATGTTAATGATAAACTGTCTCCTTTTCATCTTATTGCTAAAACCTCTATTAAGTTGTTTGAAAATTTCCTCCAAGTCAAAAATAATGATCAGAGTAAATACTATTTACAAATTTTTAATGACAAAACTATTCAACAACTTAAATCCCAAACTAAATATAAGTTCTTACATATTGGTGCTATATCCATAGGTATGCATCCTCTTTTTTGTAAAGGTTTGAATGTTAGTCTTTTGGCATGTTTATTTGATAATAGACATACTTCTTTTTCTTCATGTCTGCAAAATGCTATCCAGACTTGTCTTCATGATGGTCCCATATATACCACAATCTACCCCAATTATCTTATTGCCATCCATCAAGAAGAGAACTTTAACCAAATTTTTAAGTTGTTTATTCAAACCTATGGTTTGTCCATGCTCCCAAGTTCTTGTCAACTTGTGATCCAATACAAAGTCATGTGTCTCTTGACGACTACTCTATACCCTATTGTTAAGCATACACCCATGCAAGCCAAAATTGTGGTGTGCCGAGCTACAAAAAATAGCCAAATTCTTCCTGCTGAATCAATTAGCTGGTCTGAACTTAAGTTTCCAAGAAAATGGGTTATAGATACTGAGTTTGTCTAGACTCCTAGAAGATCCTTATGCAACCTTCACTTAAAGCTCCTAGATTTTCTCTACAGGCCCTATCAAAATTTGGCTTAAACCAATGTGGTTGTGGAGGAGTCCAAACTAGCCCACCTCTAATTTTCTTTTTCTTCTTATTTACTATTGACCCGTTAACGAGCGAGAGGGAAAACTCTTTTATTAGATATCGAATTTTGAATTTTTTGCATAATTTTATCCAAAGCACAAAAAAGAAACAAAAATAATAATTGAAGAAAGCTAAAAAAAGAAGAATAATGGCGTTGAAAGTTAGAAACCCACAATAAAATAAACACTAGAAGGCTATCTAGATAAATTAGATTTATATGAAATGTATGGATTTTATTTTTCACGTATGAAAATGGATGTATGACTTGGTGATGTAATGAGAATAAAGGGATTTCATTCAGTCACAAAGTCTACTAAAAATTAATATTGAGTGCACTTGGTACAAAACCCATCCACATGGATTTCATATTGAAGTTTTTAAACATTGTAAGTTTCATATAGCCATAAAAAGTGCAAAATTATAATAGATTCTCAACTACAAACAACAATATCATTCCATAAATAAATATCATTAAAAATACACAAAGTGAAATAATGATTTCACATGTTTTCTTCAATTATATTAATCAAATTTAGATTTTACATAAAATATGTAAAGTTTTAGCTAGCACTTTTTGAAGGATTGAAAGAAAGAAGAACCCCTAGTTGATAATTTTTAATCATCTCTTTTATGTGTGTGTGTGGGTGGGCGGGATATATGGCATTCTTTTATGAACATAAATAAAATTAATTAATTTTGAAATAATTCATATTATTTAACATGATTAAGTCTTCTAATTTATAAATTGGGCCCACAAATGTTATATTAAAAATTTATTCCATATATATATTCATGTAGTTTTGTCTTATTCTTTGGGTAGTACAATCAAATAAAGTATTATAGAAGGTAGAACAATTAAAATCTATAAAAATTACCTTGAATGGATAGTAAAATGTTGGCGAAATTTTTCACTAAAATATGTGTAAGCATTGTATAAATTATTCTATTTTAGAAAATTTATTCAATGGGGAAAGATCCAAAGGAAAGGTTAGGTGGGTACAACATAATTTGGGGATCAATCAAATTCATGTTTTTCATAATAAGATATTACATATATAGTGCATAAATCTCCTACATACAAGGAGCATGCACTAATCTCTTATCTTTTACATTTATTTTTACAAATCTATCTTCTAAGAATTCTCACACTTACCTCTCCTAAAAACTCTCACAGTCCTATCTACGCGAGCTGCATTATCAACTCACTTACACATTCATTATGCTCACATAATATTATAAAAACTATATTAATTGCATGTATATTATACTCAAACATTATTATAAAAACTAAAGTAATATTCAAAATGAGCACTAAACTAATATTCCTAACATACCCCACCCCAGCGTATCCTTCCCCCCCATGCCCCCCTCTGCCCCTGACCCATAATATGAACATGAGAAACTATATGGACTAACTGTTTCAAAATTACCCCTCTCACCCCCCTGCCAACAAGTTAGACATCAAGCTCATCTAAAAATGTGTTCATTACAACATTGAGGAAATTATTACATTGAAAATCATGTATCAAATATAAGAGAGATTTTTTACATTATTTATTTGAAAAATAACTTTATAAACTTATAACAAAAAGTGGGTTTGATCCTAGAAATCATACATCAAACATAAGAGAGATTGTATACATCATTTATTTGAAAAATAAATTTATAAGATTATTTACAACTTATAACAAAAAAAATGGATTTGATCCTAAATACAGATACACATAAATTTCAACATAGAGTCATTGAAAAAAAGACAAAAAATACTATGACACACAAAATATAAAAATGACACTATAGAGACACAAGACTTATGACCATAGACACACAAAAGATTAAAACAAAAATAATCTACAACATAAAATAAGCAAACTAAAAATTATTTAAATTTTTTATATAACTAATATTAATATACTTAACCATTAAAAACAATAAAAAACATTAACAACATAACTAAAAACATAAAACAATACAAATTTGTAAACTAAAAATAATTTAAAAAGAAAAATTCCATCATAACTTTAACAAAATAAAACTAACTTTAAAAACTTAACAAGTGCTAAGTTATGACTTCAGTACCTATCACATGAGGTTCAATTTGAATGCGGGAAACTTACAATGCTAGTGTTTGTACTAGGGAAATTAAATTTGATTACTGTAATACAAAGTTAATGACCATAATCATTAATTAAAATAGCATGCAAAATATGATGTGAACAAGTAATAGGAATATTTTAAAGCAGAGAATTATGTTAATGTCAACGTATTACGTTGTTGTGATGAGCTTAATCATTAATTACAGTATTTTTTCAATATTCTATAGTGTTCTGAATTCTAATTATTTTTCAAATCTAAGCTTAAATAGCATTTCCTTATCTTTGAATATTGAAATGGGATATATTAATCGTTAAAAGATAATTGGTCAATAAGGTCACCATGCACTATAAAATCACCCCTATCAAGATCTAAAATGTAAAAACTAGGAATTTGTGTAGTTTTTGGGAGGCATCTTCAAGGGAGGCACTAGCCAAATCTTTGTTTGTACCTAGTGAAAAACAACAACACCATGACCACTGCTCAATTGCCCATCCACCTCTAGTAAATGTCAACCATGTTATGCTACTATTAAAGGGTCCACTAGAAAAATAAAGGAAATAAAACCATGTCATTGTTGACATGTTTGAAAAAATATTGCCTCTTTATCTATTTCAAGAAATAGTTGCGGACGAAAGCAAAGAACTCAGCCAAAGTTTTTGAAAGCCACTAGGATTTCAACTAAAGATGAAAAAACTTTTACTATGGAGGATTAAAACCTCCACAACATTAAAATGTAGCCTATAAAAACATTAGATTTACATACCTCAAGTGTGCTCTGCATCTACTAAAACCCTAGATTTTTAATGAAAATGATGGAGCACTTAGGGAACACCATCTTATTTGTAGCAAAAGCTAATAAGCATCTATGTATTAGGGACTAACCCTAAATATAGAATTAATATATAAAAATAGAATCCTCGACCTCTAAAAAATTATATTGGGAATATTTATATTTCATGAAATTGCCCTTTCATACTATCGGCAATGGTTTTGGGTAGACACCATATAACAAAAATATTAGAAACTCTCAAACAATTATGTTCAAAAAATGAAATGAAAATAGAGAAAACAACAAAACTTACCTAGATGAGGTAGAGCAACATTGAAACTATGGACGAAGCCCCGTTTTAGATAATTACATGTAATGTCATCCATTAGATGGAAACTCCCTCAAAATGAGCCTCCCTTATTCCCTGCTTTTTTTCCTACCATCATACTTTACATGAAGATATGGAAATAAAATTTTAAAATAAAATCAAAATGTGCAAAAGAAAATTTTATTTTCATGGTCAAGAGTTGTTGCCAATAATAGGATACAATTTTCTTTACCATGTGAAATAAGATGACACAACTAACCCCTACCAAAAATAAGCTTTCCAATGACAACTGCCAACAATGTATATATATATTTTATATCACAGCCATAACAGAAACAGAGAACTTTGAATATATATATATATATATATATATATATATATATATATATATATATATATATATATATATATATATATATCCTTATGAGCACAGCCATAACACAAACAGAGAACTTTGAATGGATGCTAGACATACAATTATTCAATAGTTAACAACAATCCATAAAAATAATAAATTATTTTTGGCTTTCCCCAAACATTGTAAAATAACTGAAATGCAATCATTTAATTAGATGCATTCCATACATATTATTCATTGGTTAACAGTAACAAGCAAAAATAATAGTTAATTGGTAGCAGACAATAGGTTTTGAATGGCAGTCAATGGAAGTAAAAAAATTAATGTACTGAGCCCTTTACAATAGTAATATGCAGGTATTAATAAACAAAACATACAAAATGTAATACCTAAATAATAAAAGAAACCTAAAACCACTTAAATTATACAAAACCACAACCTCCCAAAGAATTTTTTTAAAGATATCCATGTTTAAAAAAAAACAAAAACAAACTACAAAAACAAGCAACACAATAAATCTAAAATTTTAAAAATTAAAACCATGGATAGAACAAAACCAAAAAACCTAGACTATAGTAGAGAAAGAATTGGGTTGGAGGATTTAGAGCCTACTAGATTATGACCAAACAGAATGCACAACTCACATTCAACCTCAACAGTTCTTAGAATGCACATAGAATGCCATTATCAATGCATGAATAAGGTTAGATAGATGTCGAAGACATCACAGATCAATCTTATAGGTTATTGTGGAGCAATGAGTAGGATTCTTAGGATATGTGAAACTTTCTATGTTGATCCATAAACCTTTACAAAGTAAGGTTGAAACCATGAGTTTTTGAAAATCGCGTCCCATGCAAAATGGTGGGTTGTACAAAACTCAATCAAAGTAACTATTGTTTAAGGGGGCATATTTTTATGGTAGAGTTCACCCATGGTAGCGGGTTGGCAAGGGCCGAGTTACCTCATAAGATGATTCTAGCTATGTGAATCGATGTTACAGCTGAGGATGTGGATAAGCCATGTCTGATTTGGATACAAAGCAAAACCTTAAATCTAGAGTTGCATCCAATAATACCCTAAGATTGTGCTAAAAAACTAAATCTTTCTTTATTTTTCTTCTTCTTCTGTAACTTTGTAAATTTGAAACCAAAAATTAAAAAAAATTTAGAAAACTATAATATGTATTTTTTTTTCCTATTTTTTTTTGGTATGCAAGCAATAGACAAAATGAAGTGTAGATAATAGATAGGGTTGACAACATGGAATAAGAGAGGAACATGAAAATGATGGATGGTGAAAATCAGAAAATTTATACGTGGTCTGCATTGTAAATTTCTTGGCAGAATGCAAATAGGGGTAAATGGACAAACATGACATTTGCACATGTGTTACACTGCATAGACATTAATCTATATTGATGTATAAACCATGGATGGAAGGCAAAAGAGAATAAAAAAGAAACTTGCTCTAATAATATTAAATGTAGAAAATAATTTATTTTAGAGAATGAGTGTGAAACATTAATCTTCCTTCATGAATATTATAAACTCTTTTCTTGGCATCATTGGTAACCTCAAATAAACTTTGATTTTCTATCTTTCTTCCTCATCTTTGATATTGCTTACAATAAACTTTCTCCCATTCTTCTCCAAGAGACAAGTATTTTATCGACCATCATTTATTGTCTTATTATAAAGTTTCAAATGTCTCCCCAAAGGTATATGGCATGTGTTAATGGGCATTACATTGCACCACATTTCATCTTGGTATGCATCTATTCAAAATTTAACTGGACATTTTTCATTGACTAACACTTATTGGTTGTTCTACAACCATGAAACCTTATAGGGGTTTAGGTGTGTCACCTTATTCAAACCCATTGTATTTACCATTTTGAATGATAGGAAGTTTTTGATATGACTAATATCTACTATTAATCTATATCATTTTCCTCCCAGCTTACTTATGGTTTGGAAAAGTCTTTTTCTATGCTCTAGCTCTTTGCATTGCTTTAGCAGTTCCAATAAAACTCTTCTCAACATTATCACTTCCCCACCCTCAAGTTTTTTTGATTACTCAACTAATCCAACTGACTTGTCATATTCATGTGAAACATGTGCAACTACATTTATTCTTCAGATTCCTTCGCTTAGTGCCTAGGAACATTCATAGGCTCTATGTATACCTATGAAACTTGTGCCTAAGAATCTTATTCCCTTTCCTTAGCCAAATCATTTTTGCCATCAAGATAAATTATACCCTCTCCTCACTCTTTGTTGATCCAACTTGTGCAATTTGATTTGCTTGAAAATTTCTAGATTACATTACGCTACACTGATTTTTCCTTGCCTTTTAAAGTTCTATCTTGAATATTATCTTTCTTCTCATGTGAATTGTCCCTTACCATGGGAATTGCTCAGTTATCTATGCGATAAATTTTCATTTGCAATTCAAAAAAAATAGGTTTCCTCCATAGTTTGGACCCCAGTCATATAAAACTCTTCTTGGATTATAAAACACATCCAATTTAGGTATAACAAGATGTTTTCCTTGTCTATTTCATTATGACCTAATGTGATAGTGATCTTTTAAAATTCCTCAGCATATTTTTTGAGTGATAAATGTTTATGCCTATGACTTCTAAGCCTTTTGAACAACTCCATTTGAAAATATCCATGTAACAAATTCCCCTTTATCTTTGAAACCATCCTATCCCATCTTAATATCTTATCCTTCTTTTTTAGGTGATATTCATTGTGAACTTATATTAATCCTAGTGTTGCATGCCCCTTTAACTTTGTCTATGTAAATTTGAAAAATTGCAGATTGTCAATGTTTTCATATTCAAATTAATGTTCCATGTTAGTGATCCAATCAACAAAATATTTTGGGTCCAAACTTCCGTAAAAAACATGGTAACTCCATCTTTAAGCCTTTTCCAATTCATGAAATAGCCCTTATAAGTATCTCTTCACTAGCATCCATTTGGCATCAAGCATACCTATCACCTTTAGTGACTTCTACATCATAAAAATCACTCTCATTACTCCTTGGGATAAATCCTCACCACCTATCCTCCTCAACATCATCTAACTATGTTTTTATAACACACAATACATTCAATACTTTATCTAGCATTCCAACTATGTCATTTGCTATAACACCTCTATCAATATCTCTCCTAAGTGGCATATTTTATTCCAAACATGTGTTCCAATGTTTTAATATTTTCCCTCAAAATTATTCATAGACAACATTTATACACCTTAACAAGGTTTGAGACCTTGATTTGATAGAAACCGATGTAGTCACAGTATGGTTTCCCAATTAAGTTATGCCTAACCATGTAGCAGAGTAATAATCTCACTCACTTTCTCTCCTAAATACACATTCACACAATGAATCAAAAACCTTAAAATTTATATTACTACCCAAAATAAGGTTACATATAAATTCTTTTGCACTAGCCACAAAGTATGTTACAATCGAGCTTCTACAGAAAAGCTTTGATAGTACAATGATAGAATCCTCATACTTCCATGCTTTGTTATCAAGACTATAGGTATTTATCCTTATCTTTAGTGTCCTTAGTTTGTAAGTAATTTATAGAGTTATTTTAAATTTCCATCCTTGTCACCCCAAAATGAACCTTGACACCTCCATTTATAGTCCCTCAAACTAGTTGGTTGGGATGACTCTCACAAAATCATGCAACTAATGACAACTAATTTTTAATGTGCCATTAGCGTAATTGGATTTAAGTTGGACATGTGTGGATCCAAACATAATCAGGAAACCTAAATCCCATCTAACTGATCTGGATGAATATGTAAGCAGTAATTTCTAAACTCCCACTAGTTGTGCTAATGTGTTCCATACATATCTAGTTAGATAGTTATGCAAGCTTGTCAAAATTACATTTGGCATCTAGTCAACTGACTAATTTTTTGGTTGAGTGCACTTTTTTATGTCCTATGTGCCATTTATAATGACCTTTGCCATATATTACTTGAACCATGATTTAGATGGGTTTCTATGCATTACGGTGATGGGTGCATGCCACTCTCAATTGCATGCATGAATCCCACTTTTATTTTCAATGTTTGGAGGGCCACCTTCTACATTTGTACACCCACACACTGGGATTCCTACTCAAAAGTGGACATAGCCATCCATGATGATGTAAGATGATTTTGCACCTAGGATAATCTTGCATTAGTAAAATCTCTCCTCCTTTTCAATTTCGATTCATTATTATATTTGGTATTAAATTTAAGAAAATATTATGTTGAAGGCTATAACTTCTTATTCAAGCCTTCCAGGTGTACTTCTTCTTTATACTTTTATACACAAAAAAAAACATCAAATTCAAGCATTATATAGAAACCTAATTTTGGTACAGGATTAGTTACTAGCTTTTGTAGTAGTGTGTTTTTGTATATATGGATCATTGGTTCAAACTAGGTTCTTATTGGTCTATTTTACTTATGTTTGGTCTCATTTGCCATGCCTTACTTTTTGCTATCATTTAAATTTTACTTTTATTTCATTTCTGGATATATGATTATATCATTATTCAAATCAAGGCACTTGAAAACCTACATATTGATTATTTATTTTCCTTGGGATAGTTTATGATCCTACTAGAAGGTCAAAAACATTATTTTTGGGGTTAGAGGTCACCTTGATAAGATTGACTTGTTGATCTTGGATATTTCTGAAATCAAGCCACTTGATTTATTTTGTGATCAATATCCATGGAATGATCTTGGTCATTTATTTCTATTGGGTCTTTTATCCCCTGCCCCTGGTTTTTTTTGGTCTTTTGTGCCTTTATTTTTATATTTCTTACTTTTTTTATTATTGGCTTGCGTACCAATACGTCTTAATTTGAAATCAAGAATTGTATATATACACATGTATGCTAATGCATTTAGGATAAAAATGATCCAGAAAATCAATAGGACTAGAATTCATATATTAAGTTAGACTATGATTTTATTATTATTTGACATCTATTGAAGCATATTCACATGTTGTACCAAGCATTGAAGCATAGAGAAAAACATATAGAATCTACTAGTTACTTGCATTGCATACATAAAAATAAGGGTTAGAATCTTTGTATCACACTAGACTATTTGGTGTAATGCATGGGTGTTGATTGCTAAAATGTCTACGAATAGTGGTATTATTGAGGTAGACTCCTTATAACTACACACATTTTTAATTGCTCTTGCAAGATATTTTGGAGTATATTGAGGTTTGGAGAAAATAAAAAGTTTTTTTTGGAGGATCTATGCATCAATTTGAGAATATGATAGAGGTTTCTGAGAAAGCGCTTGTAAAGTTTTAAAAGGATATAACACAATTGGACCAAAATCAAATTCTAATGCCAAAATCAAATAGTATTTTCTAAAATTGAGTTGTACGACCTTGGTCATTGCTTAAATCAAGACCTTCAATATTATCTATTTTTCGACACTATTCTCATTTGCACTAATTATTAGCTTTGCTTCAAGAATACTTCTAGGGCCATTTTTAGCCACTTTCGACATTCAATAGTGCACACATAAGTTAGAATTCAGGTAATTATATAAGAAACCCCCTTTTCAATTTCAAACATTTAACTTCTCTAGTTGTGGTATATTCTAGTTCTATTTTTTTCACAAAGTTGTTGTATTTATCTCAGATTTGTCTTGGCTAACCTCCTTTTGATGAGTAGTGTAGTGTCTCTTGACCATTTTGTAATTTTTATCAAAACACTTTCCTACAATAGATTGGAGACCTTCAAACATCTATTTTAGACTTTCCCCCAAGCCTAATGTGCTTGGAGTTGGATTCATATCCTATTTTTGTCATACCATCCTGAGCCCATTTTTTGGAAACTTGTTCTATTCAATGAATCTTCTCAGTGCCCTCACTATATTATCTTTATTTATAATTTCTTCAAATCTACTATTATTTTTTAAGCTTTGAAAGTCTAGAAACTCTACTATTTTTAATAATGAAGAAGTCTTTAAGCAATTTTAGATCCATGCTCAAGCAAAGATGGTGGCATTAGACTTTCAACAACTCTAAAACTTGCTCAATCTTTGGGGGAGCACTGCTTGCACCATCATAAAACTTTCGTTGATGCCTTGCCACATGCCTCTTCTCCACCAACATTGTGGTGGCAAACCTGCTCTGACGATCACTTCAATACGTCTCTCCTTGAGTGGAGAGATTGGAGCCCACCTCTTCATGAAAAGACATTTTTTGGGCCTTCAAGGTGGTGTCTTTGGCATAAGAGGTGGTTGACTCGAGTGTGACTATCCCTCTGCCACTTGGGTGAAGTGTGTTTGTTCCTTTGACAGTGCAAAATGATAGGGAATAGATAGGTAGTGTCAAACTAAGTTTCAAAGGAGACCTCCTCTTACCCCAACACCCTTCCTCGAGATGATCCACTTTATCCTCTCTTGATCATATAACTCTTTGAACATTTTTTTTTTTTTTTTTAAAATTACTTTAAATTACTTTGATGCTTTTGGGCCTTAAATATGATGATGTACCACCAATTTAAAAATATATAAATATTTATGCAACTTTTCTCATCGTGATAGAGTTGGAAGAATATATGCCCATCACATTGAAATTGATTAGCCCTTCAAATCTGATCAATGTTAGAGGGTTTAACATTGTCGAGTGAGTAGTTACGGTAAATGTTCTGTAATGAAAATTGGCATTAAGAAAACGTCAAATGGTAGTTACACGGTGGTTACGCCATTGTGTAAACGAAAATGAAAATTGAAATTGCCACTTAAAGAGAATGTAAGTACTCTTTCCAACTGGGAGGGTGAGAGATTTTTACCCATAATGAGGGTGATAGATGTGTACCAAACAAGGGAGATCGTTAAAAGTAGCTGAATGAATGCATTTGGAGAGCAATTATTCTTCACTCTCCCCTTTCTGGAGTAAAATACTGAATTATGGGAAACAATTTAAAATAGAAAGTGGAAAAGGGCTTATTTCAGTTTTCTGTTAGCAGTCCTCCTCTATCTTTTCGAAGCATACAAGCCAAGGAATTTGGTAAGTGCTTGGCCAGCAACCTTACTGTACATCCTCACCGAGCTATTATAAATCTAATGCCACTGTTATAATTGGCTTTTGTGCTACATTTATATTCGAATGTAAAAGTGGGAAACGTGGAGCCTGGGGCTGATTGCAACCATAACCAGAACCAGAACCAAGTAGGGAAAGTGAAGAAAGGGCCTTGGACGGCAGAGGAGGATCAAAAGCTTGTTGATTATATACAAAATCATGGTCCTGCAAATTGGCTGCAGCTTGCCAGGAAAGCCGGTATTATATACTGAAATAACACAAGGACTAGTCTATGAGATCTCCATCTCGTTTAAGTAACACAAGCACCATGTTAGAAAGAGTTGTAATTGCATAATTGCTTCTTTTTAATGACTCAAATCTATTAAGATGGTACCAGGGAGAGGTACCAATACTCATACATCCTAATTTAGTTATCTAATGAGTATGTCGTGTAAATATTAAATATGTAAGGATAATGATCATTTCAAAATTCAAGTAAAAAGAAAGTCACATTCTTTTGTTTGGTTTGTTTTAAGTAAAGTGAATATCAAATTTCAATTGATTTATAATAAAATATTTATAAAACATTTAAAAATATATATGACAATTTTAGATATATTATATTTATATAAATGATATATCATTATATGATTAATTATTTTTTATTTAAATTTATATAATCACATATAAATTATACACCTACTTTACAATTATTAAAAATAAATAATTATTAACACTTTTCTCCCAAATATTAGTACCCACCAAACTATTCAATTTGTACAAGATTTTTAATCATTGATCCACCCACCTGCTATGTCTACATGTTTTGACTGATTTTTTTCCTCGATTTGAATGCATTACTTGTTGTAGAAAGGGTGAAAGTATAACAACAAGAACATGTGGGTGCACTGCAGGCTTACAGAGATGTGGAAAAAGCTGCAGACTACGGTGGAGAAACTACTTGAGACCTGATATTAAACGAGGAAATTATACTTCAGAAGAGGATCGAACCATAATACAGCTCCATGCCATGTTTGGAAACAAGTAATTCACAGATCCCTTTCAAATTGCTTTATAATTTACCTGACATTTGTTTTATTTGTATTTCATCACAAATTTTCAGATGGTCTACAATAGCTGCCTATTTACCCAGACGGACGGACAATGAGATCAAGAATCACTGGAACACTCAGTTGAAAAGGTTTTTGCTTCGAATGGGAATCGATCCTTTCACCCACAGGCCACTATCCCACCTTTCTGCTTATTCCCAAAACTGCATGGCACCGCGCAGGAATTGTGCAAGTCTAAGGCTTGAGCACGAAGCATCACTAATGTGAACCGGCCCACATCACCTAGTCAACAATACAAATATGTTTACGCCTACTGAGGCATCTCCTTTTTCGGCACTGCAACATCAACATGATTTCCTCCAGTTATCAGGAAACTTTAGCATTAATCCAGGCCAATATACAGATGTAAATAATTTATGGGAGGCTGGTCCAGCACTCACTGAGCCTTCAGATAACGGACACGCCTCTCCATTCCACATGGATGAGGGTGCCAGTGCTTCGAATGAGAGATCAACAATTATTTCCACGCTTAATCCTAACACCAACATGCCAATGGTGTATGAGGCACTTCCACATCTGATACGTGCAGATACAGTTAGTTCTAACTGTTTTGGAGGACCACCTGTGTTCTTGTTAGACTCCACTGAGAGACATATAACAGGGACATCAACTCCCACACAGGCTAGATACCATTTCTGATGGTGATTTATTTGATTGTAATAGGTAATGACTTACGCATACTTTGAAAGGGAAAAAAAGGCCGTATGGTGGATACGGGATTTGGTTATTTATTTATTATTTTTTTTGGATTGGTTTTTATTTTTATGTATATTTATTTGTTATTTAAGGTGTTTATTTTTAAAAAATAATTATAAAATAAATTATATAATTTTTATAATTAAACATTAATGTGTTTTTATAATTATAATTTATTTTAATTTTAAGTAATTAAATGTTAATATATTTTTATAATCATAATTTATTTTAATTTTGGGTTGTTAGATATTAATATATTTTTATAATAAAAATTCAATTTAATTTGATTTTATATTTTTCTTTATTAATAAAATAACTTTTTATTGTTTATTTATTTTTTATTCTACTACTAAATTCATCTTCACGGAAGAAATATAGAATCCAATGTTCCATTATTCATTGCTCGCATATTTTTGTCAATAGATGTTATTCTATAATGATTGTTCATTAATTTCCTTGTTAAACCAAGCATATCATACATTCGTGTAACCCTAATGGATTTAATACCATATTTACTGGTATTCCATTCTGTAAACAAAACGTATCTTATATGTGCAAAACTATTAAAATAATACTTTGATTACCAGTTCTTGGTCAGAGGGATGAAAGGCTGGTCTTTGGTATGAAGGATTTGTCATTGGTTCTTGAGCTTTGGTATGAAGGATTGGTCTTTGAGCGCCCCCACCATATATAGGCCTCTATTTTTGGGTGCTAATTAAAAGTATTTATAGTTATCTCATGTTTGGAAAATAGTAACACCTAAATCATAATAAGGTGCATATTAAAAAGGTTTGGAGTCTTAAAAGTTCAAATGTAACTTTAAAAAGGGAGTTAGAGAAAGTAAGTCAAATTTTTAACAGGAAATTTATTTTTAAAAAATGATCACATAAAAATAAGTAATTTAGTGGTAGAGTATTCTAATTAGAGACAAGATTTGATTGTTGTATATTTATAATATTGTAGTAAAAATAAATAAGATTTAAATTCCACTATATGACATATAAGTATATAATATATTCCATACTTATGAATTTATAATATATATGTATTTATTATAATTTGACTTTAATTTTTTTAGCTGTACATTCGATTGATGGTTGAATCAATAAATTTTTTCTTAAAATTTTTTGGACTATAAATTTATAATTTAAACTATTAAATATTTTAGAAAATAAATTAATCTAAATGTAATCAATTATGATAATTATATAATTTTTTGGATCCTATTGGTTTTCTAATTTAAATATTGAATATATGATATAAGATGCATATGTAAGTGGAAATCTATGATAAGCCACTATATTAAAGAGATCGATAATATATATTGTTAAAAGACTTAGATTGTGATGAAGAAAATTTACACTTAAGCTCTTTATATCAATTGATTTATTGAGCCCTTCTTAAGATATAAAATAGTTTAAAATATCTTCTAATATATGAAGATACCCTTGTTAGTAATATTAGTTTAATATTCACTTTGAATATTAATTTATTTTTTATAATAATGTGTGATCATAATAAAAGTGTAAGTGAGTTGATAATGAATCCCAATAAATAGGATTCTAAGAGATTCTAAGAGAGACAAATGTGAGAATTTGTAGAAGATAGATTTGTAAGGAGAAATATAAAGGACAAGAGATTAATGTAGACTCTTTATTTGTAGGAGATTTATGTATTATATATGTAATGTCTTCTTAAGAATAAAGAATGAAGTTGATCACCCTCCAAATTCTGTTGTGTACACCTAACCTTCGACTCTTTCAATATTAAATAAATTCTCTAAAATAAATTAATTTCTACATCTAATATTATTAGAGCAAGTTTCCTTTTAATTCTCTTTTACCTTCCATCCATGGTTTATGCATCAATATAGATTAATGTCTATGCATTGTAACACATGTGCAAATATTATGTTTGTCCATTTACCCCTATTTGCATACTGCCAACAAATTTACAATGCAGACCACGTATAAATTTGTTGATTTTCACCATCCATCATTTTCATTCTCCTCTCTTATTCCATGTTGTCAACCCTATTTATTATCTACACTTCATTTTGTCTATTACTTGCATACCAAAAAAATAGGGAAAAAAAAAACATACTACAGGTTTTTTTTTTTTTTTAAATTTTAATTTTTGGTTTCAAATTTACAAAGTTGAAGAAAAAGAAAAATAAAGAAAGATTTAGTTTTTTGGCTCAATCTTAGGGTATTATTGGATGTAACTCTAGATTTAAGGTTTTGCTTTGTATCCAAATCAGACATGGCTTATCCACATCCTCAGCTGTAACATTGATTCACATAGCTAGAATCATCTTACGAGGTAACTCGACCCTTGCCAACCCGCTACCATGGGTGAACTCTACCATAAAAATCTGCCCCCCTTAAACAATAGTTACTTTGATTGAGTTTTGTACAACCCACCATTTTGCATGGGACACGATTTTCAAAAACCCATGGTTTCAACCCTAATCTGGAAAGGTTTATGGATCAACACAGAAAGCTTCACATATCCTGAGCATCCTACTCATTGCTCCATAGTAACCTATAAGATTGATCCATGATGTCTTCAACATCTATCTAACCTTATTCATGCATTGGCAATGGCATTATATGTGCATTCTAAGAACCGTTGAGGTTGAATGTGAGTTGTGCATTCTGTTTGGTGATAATCTAGTAGGCTCTAAATCCTCCAACCCAATTTTTTCTCTGCCCATAGTCTAGGTTTTTTTGGTTTTGTTCTATCCATGGTTTTAATTTTATAAATTTTAGATTTATTGTGTTGCTTGTTTTTGTACTCTGTTTATTTTTTTTTTAAACATGGATTTCTTAAAAAAAAAAGGTCTCTGGGAGCTTGTGGTTTTGTATAATTTAAGTGGTTTTAGGTTTCTTTTAATTTTAGGTATTACATTTTGTATGTTTTGTTTATTAATACCTGCCTATTACTATTGTAAAGGCCTCAGCACATTAATTTTTTTACTTCCATTGACTGCCATTCAAAACCTATTGTTTGCTGCCATTTAACTATTATTTTTGCTTGTTACCTTTAACCAATGAATAATATGTATGGAATGCGTCTAATTAAATGATTGCATTTCAATTGTTTTACAATGTTTGGAGAAAGCCAGAAATAATTTATTATTTTTATGGATTGTTGTTAACAATTGAATAATTGTATGTCTAGCTTCCATTCAAAGTTCTTTGTTTTTGTTATGGCTACAATAGCTGCCTATTTACCCAGACGGACGGACAATGAGATCAAGAATCACTGGAACACTCAGTTGAAAAGGTTTTTGCTTCGAATGGGAATCGATCCTTTCACCCACAGGCCACTATCCCACCTTTCTGCTTATTCCCAAAACTGCATGGCACCGCGCAGGAATTGTGCAAGTCTAAGGCTTGAGCACGAAGCATCACTAATGTGAACCGGCCCACATCACCTAGTCAACAATACAAATATGTTTACGCCTACTGAGGCATCTCCTTTTTCGGCACTGCAACATCAACATGATTTCCTCCAGTTATCAGGAAACTTTAGCATTAATCCAGGCCAATATACAGATGTAAATAATTTATGGGAGGCTGGTCCAGCACTCACTGAGCCTTCAGATAACGGACACGCCTCTCCATTCCACATGGATGAGGGTGCCAGTGCTTCGAATGAGAGATCAACAATTATTTCCACGCTTAATCCTAACACCAACATGCCAATGGTGTATGAGGCACTTCCACATCTGATACGTGCAGATACAGTTAGTTCTAACTGTTTTGGAGGACCACCTGTGTTCTTGTTAGACTCCACTGAGAGACATATAACAGGGACATCAACTCCCACACAGGCTAGATACCATTTCTGATGGTGATTTATTTGATTGTAATAGGTAATGACTTACGCATACTTTGAAAGGGAAAAAAAGGCCGTATGGTGGATACGGGATTTGGTTATTTATTTATTATTTTTTTTGGATTGGTTTTTATTTTTATGTATATTTATTTGTTATTTAAGGTGTTTATTTTTAAAAAATAATTATAAAATAAATTATATAATTTTTATAATTAAACATTAATGTGTTTTTATAATTATAATTTATTTTAATTTTAAGTAATTAAATGTTAATATATTTTTATAATCATAATTTATTTTAATTTTGGGTTGTTAGATATTAATATATTTTTATAATAAAAATTCAATTTAATTTGATTTTATATTTTTCTTTATTAATAAAATAACTTTTTATTGTTTATTTATTTTTTATTCTACTACTAAATTCATCTTCACGGAAGAAATATAGAATCCAATGTTCCATTATTCATTGCTCGCATATTTTTGTCAATAGATGTTATTCTATAATGATTGTTCATTAATTTCCTTGTTAAACCAAGCATATCATACATTCGTGTAACCCTAATGGATTTAATACCATATTTACTGGTATTCCATTCTGTAAACAAAACGTATCTTATATGTGCAAAACTATTAAAATAATACTTTGATTACCAGTTCTTGGTCAGAGGGATGAAAGGCTGGTCTTTGGTATGAAGGATTTGTCATTGGTTCTTGAGCTTTGGTATGAAGGATTGGTCTTTGAGCGCCCCCACCATATATAGGCCTCTATTTTTGGGTGCTAATTAAAAGTATTTATAGTTATCTCATGTTTGGAAAATAGTAACACCTAAATCATAATAAGGTGCATATTAAAAAGGTTTGGAGTCTTAAAAGTTCAAATGTAACTTTAAAAAGGGAGTTAGAGAAAGTAAGTCAAATTTTTAACAGGAAATTTATTTTTAAAAAATGATCACATAAAAATAAGTAATTTAGTGGTAGAGTATTCTAATTAGAGACAAGATTTGATTGTTGTATATTTATAATATTGTAGTAAAAATAAATAAGATTTAAATTCCACTATATGACATATAAGTATATAATATATTCCATACTTATGAATTTATAATATATATGTATTTATTATAATTTGACTTTAATTTTTTTAGCTGTACATTCGATTGATGGTTGAATCAATAAATTTTTTCTTAAAATTTTTTGGACTATAAATTTATAATTTAAACTATTAAATATTTTAGAAAATAAATTAATCTAAATGTAATCAATTATGATAATTATATAATTTTTTGGATCCTATTGGTTTTCTAATTTAAATATTGAATATATGATATAAGATGCATATGTAAGTGGAAATCTATGATAAGCCACTATATTAAAGAGATCGATAATATATATTGTTAAAAGACTTAGATTGTGATGAAGAAAATTTACACTTAAGCTCTTTATATCAATTGATTTATTGAGCCCTTCTTAAGATATAAAATAGTTTAAAATATCTTCTAATATATGAAGATACCCTTGTTAGTAATATTAGTTTAATATTCACTTTGAATATTAATTTATTTTTTATAATAATGTGTGATCATAATAAAAGTGTAAGTGAGTTGATAATGAATCCCAATAAATAGGATTCTAAGAGATTCTAAGAGAGACAAATGTGAGAATTTGTAGAAGATAGATTTGTAAGGAGAAATATAAAGGACAAGAGATTAATGTAGACTCTTTATTTGTAGGAGATTTATGTATTATATATGTAATGTCTTCTTAAGAATAAAGAATGAAGTTGATCACCCTCCAAATTCTGTTGTGTACACCTAACCTTCGACTCTTTCAATATTAAATAAATTCTCTAAAATAAATTAATTTCTACATCTAATATTATTAGAGCAAGTTTCCTTTTAATTCTCTTTTACCTTCCATCCATGGTTTATGCATCAATATAGATTAATGTCTATGCATTGTAACACATGTGCAAATATTATGTTTGTCCATTTACCCCTATTTGCATACTGCCAACAAATTTACAATGCAGACCACGTATAAATTTGTTGATTTTCACCATCCATCATTTTCATTCTCCTCTCTTATTCCATGTTGTCAACCCTATTTATTATCTACACTTCATTTTGTCTATTACTTGCATACCAAAAAAATAGGGAAAAAAAAAACATACTACAGGTTTTTTTTTTTTTTTAAATTTTAATTTTTGGTTTCAAATTTACAAAGTTGAAGAAAAAGAAAAATAAAGAAAGATTTAGTTTTTTGGCTCAATCTTAGGGTATTATTGGATGTAACTCTAGATTTAAGGTTTTGCTTTGTATCCAAATCAGACATGGCTTATCCACATCCTCAGCTGTAACATTGATTCACATAGCTAGAATCATCTTACGAGGTAACTCGACCCTTGCCAACCCGCTACCATGGGTGAACTCTACCATAAAAATCTGCCCCCCTTAAACAATAGTTACTTTGATTGAGTTTTGTACAACCCACCATTTTGCATGGGACACGATTTTCAAAAACCCATGGTTTCAACCCTAATCTGGAAAGGTTTATGGATCAACACAGAAAGCTTCACATATCCTGAGCATCCTACTCATTGCTCCATAGTAACCTATAAGATTGATCCATGATGTCTTCAACATCTATCTAACCTTATTCATGCATTGGCAATGGCATTATATGTGCATTCTAAGAACCGTTGAGGTTGAATGTGAGTTGTGCATTCTGTTTGGTGATAATCTAGTAGGCTCTAAATCCTCCAACCCAATTTTTTCTCTGCCCATAGTCTAGGTTTTTTTGGTTTTGTTCTATCCATGGTTTTAATTTTATAAATTTTAGATTTATTGTGTTGCTTGTTTTTGTACTCTGTTTATTTTTTTTTTAAACATGGATTTCTTAAAAAGAAAAGGTCTCTGGGAGCTTGTGGTTTTGTATAATTTAAGTGGTTTTAGGTTTCTTTTAATTTTAGGTATTACATTTTGTATGTTTTGTTTATTAATACCTGCCTATTACTATTGTAAAGGCCTCAGCACATTAATTTTTTTACTTCCATTGACTGCCATTCAAAACCTATTGTTTGCTGCCATTTAACTATTATTTTTGCTTGTTACCTTTAACCAATGAATAATATGTATGGAATGCGTCTAATTAAATGATTGCATTTCAATTGTTTTACAATGTTTGGAGAAAGCCAGAAATAATTTATTATTTTTATGGATTGTTGTTAACAATTGAATAATTGTATGTCTAGCTTCCATTCAAAGTTCTTTGTTTTTGTTATGGCTATTTTATATATATATATATATATATATATATATATATATATATATATATATATATATATATATTAGGTAGTTGTCATTGGAAAGCCTATTTTGGGCAGGGGTTAGTTGTGTCATCTTATTTCACATGGTAAAGAAAATTGTATCCTATTATTGGCAACAACTCTTGATCATGAAAACATTTTTTTTTTTTTTTTTTTGCACATTTTGATTTTATTTTAAAATTTTATTTCCATATCTTCATGTAAAATATGATGGTAGGGAAATAAGCAGGGAATAAGGGAGGCTCATTTTGAGAGAAGTTTCATCTAATGGATAACATTGTTTGTCCATAGTTTCAATGTTGCTCTACCTTGTCTAGGTAAGTTTTGTTGTCTTCTCTATTTTCATTTTGTTGTTTGAACATAATTTTTTGAGAGTTTCTAATCAATTTTTTATATGGTGTTTACCCAAAACCACTGCTGATAGTATGGAAAGGCAATTTCATGAAATATAAATATTCCCAACATAATTTTTTAGAGGTCCAGGATTCTATTTTTATATATTAATTCTATATTTAGGGTTAGTCCTTGATATGCAGATGCCTATTAGCTTTTGCTACAAATAAGATGGTGTTCCCTAAGTGCTCCATCATTTTCATCAAAAATCTAGGGTTTTAGTAGATGCAGAGCACACTTGAGGTATGCAAATCTAATGTTTTTATAGGCTACGTTTTAATTTTGTGGAGATGTTAATCCTCCACAGTAAAAGTGTTTTCATCTTTAGTTGAAATCCTAGTGGCTTTCAAAAACTTTTGCTGAGTTCTTTGCTTTCTTCTGCTACAATTTATTGAAATAGGGAAAGAGGCAATAGTTTTTCAAACATGTTGCCAATGACATGGTTTTATTTCCTTTATTTTTCTAGTGGGCCCTTTAATAGCAGCATGACATGGTTGACATTTACTAGAGGTGGATGGGCAATTGAGCAGTGGTCATGGTGTTGTTGTTTTTCAGTAGGTAGAGACAAAGATTTGGCTAGTGCCTCCCCTAAAGATGCCTCCCAAAAACTACACAAATTCCTAGATTTTACATCTCAAATCTTGACAGGGGTGATTTTATAGTGCATGGTGACCTTATTGACCAATTATTTTTTAATGATTAATATATCCCATTTCAATATTCAAAGATAAGGAAATGATATTTAAGCTTAGCTTTGAAAAATAATTAGAATTCAGAACACTGTAGAATATTGACAAAATACTCAACTTAACAGTTTTCCTTGTTTTCCCAAGTAATTAATGATTAAGCTCATCACAACAATGTAATACATCA
Organism: Torreya grandis; assembly: GCA_037957365.1. Taxonomy (NCBI): domain Eukaryota; kingdom Viridiplantae; phylum Streptophyta; class Pinopsida; order Cupressales; family Taxaceae; genus Torreya; species Torreya grandis. Next base: position 3,035 of record JARHVA010009078.1, on the reverse strand, counting down.
ACATTGACATAATTCTTTGCTTTAAAATATTCCTATTACTTGTTCACATCATATTTTTAGATGTTATTTTAATTAATGATTATGGTCATTAACTTTGTATTACAGCAATCAAATTTAATTTCCCTAGTACAAACACTAAGATTGTAAGTTTCCCATGTTCAAATTGAACTTCATGTGATAGGTACTGAAGTCCTAACTTATCACTTGTTAAGTTTTTAAATTTAGTTTTATTTTTAGAAGTTATGGTGCAATTTTTTTTTTTTAATTATTTTTAGTTTACAAATTTGTATTGTTTTATGTTTTTAGTTATGTTGCTAATATTTTTTATTGTTTTTAATGGTTAAGTATATTAAGATTAGTTATATAAAAAATTTAAATAATTTTTAGTTTTCTTATTTTATGTTGTTGTTTATTTTATTTTTAATCTTTTGTGTGTCTATGGTCATAAGTCTTGTGTCTCTATAGTGTCATTTTTAGATTTTGTGTGTCATAGTATTTTTTGTCTTTTTTTCAATGACTCTATGTTGAAATTTATGTGTATCTGTATCTAGGATCAAATCCATTTTTTTTTGTTATAAGTTTTAAATAAGCTTATAAAGTTATTTTTCAAATAAATAATGTATAAAATCTCTCTTATGTTTGATGTATGTTTTCTAGGATCAAACCCACTTTTTGTTATAAGTTGTAAATAAGTTTATAAAGTTATTTTTCAATAAATAACATGAAAAATCTCTCTTATATTTGATACATGATTTTCAATGTAATAATTTCCTCAATGTTGTAATGAACACATTCTTGGATGAGCTTGACGTCTAACTTGTTGGCAGGCAGGTGAGAGGGGGTAATTTTGAAATAGTTAGTCCATGTAGTTTCTCATGTTCATATTATGGGTCAGGGGTAGAGGGGGGCGTGAGGGGGAAGGGCAAGCTGGGGTGGGCTATGTTAGGGATATTAGTTTAGTGCTCACTTTGAATATTAATTTAGTTTTTATAATAATGTTTGAGCATAATATATGTGCAATTAATTTAGTTTTTTATAATATTGTGTGAGCATAATGAAAGTGTAGGTGAGTTAATAATTCAACTCACGTAGATATGACTATGAGAGTTTTTAGGAGAGATAAGTGGTGAGAATTTGTAGAAGATAGATTTGTAAAAATAAATGTAAAATATAAGAGATTAGTGCATGTTCCTTGTATGTAAGAGATTTATGCACTATATATGTAATATCTTATTTATGAAAAAAATTGAATTTGATTGATCCCCAAATTATGTTGTACCCACCTAACCTTTCCTTTGGATCTTTCCCCATTGAATAAATTTTCTAAAATATAATAATATATACAATGCTTATACTTATTGTAGTGAAAAAATTCACCAACATTTTACTATCCATTCAAGGTAAATTTTATAGATTTTAATTTTCCTACTTTCGATAATACTTTATTTGATTGTACTACCCAAAGAATATGACAAAACTACATGAATATATATATGGAATAAATCTATTATAATTTTGCACTTTTTATGGCTATATGAAACTTATGATGTTTACAAAACTTCAATATGAAATCCATGTGGATGGGTTTTGTACCAAGTGCACCCAATATTAATTTTTAGTAGACTTTGTGCTTCAATGAACGCCCTTTATTCTCATTACATCACCAAGTCATACATCCATTTTCATACGTGAAAAATAAAATCCATACATTTCATATAAATCTAATTTATCCAGATAGTCTTCTAGTGTTTATTTTTTTTGTGGGTTTCTAACCATTCAACTCCATTATTCTTCTATTTTTAGCTTTCTTCAATTATTATTTTGTTTATTTTTTGTGCTTTGGATAAAAGTATGCAAAAAATTCAAAATCCGATATCTAATAAGAGAGTTTTCCCTCTCGCACCGTTAATGGGTCAATAGTAAATAAGAAGAAAAATAAAATTAGAGGTGGGGTAGTTTGGACTCCTCCACAACCAAGCTAGTCTAAGCTAAATTTTGATGGGGCCATATTGAGAAAATTTGAGATCTTTAAGTGAAGGTTGCATAATAAGATATTATAGTTTCTCTTTAATAAGAGCTATTTCATTGAAGCTTCTAGATGGAATAAATAACAAGGGTAGAAACTCAAGCTATGGTAGTTGGGATCAAGCTGATCTTAGAATGTGGAATAGATTATCTAGAAATCAAAGGTGATTCTAAGGTCATAATTTAAGTTTTATCATGGGAAAAATCCAAATTCTAGAAATTGTAAAATATTCCCTCTTTAATTTGGCCTAAGTTGATTTTTTTCATAGTTGGAGGTGTTTACATTGATTTTGGGAAATAAATAAAGAGGCAAACTTCATGGCTAATGTTGGTATAAATCAAGAGGAGAAGGCTAGGGTTGATAATACCAAGGATAGATGGCAAGAGTGTGTTGGGTTGGAAATTATGGCTCTTTTAGGGTTTAACATCTTCCATAGGTGAGTTAAAAGGTGGTAGAGGTTTTTTGGAGGTCTATCATTGGCCTTACAAAGGGTGACAATGGAAGCATTGATGATAGTAGTTATGGGAATGGTCACAGATTTGATGGGCTTTCATTAAGGTTTGTGCAAGTTAAAACATGAGAAATATTATCTTAGTTGTGGCTTCCACTTTTTCGAATTATGGTTTTGGGTGTTGGGTTAGCTTTTATCTACTGGATGGAGCCAAAATTCATTGAGTCATTGGTTAAGCCTTTGCGCTTTTGGTGGAACTAAATATAGAGAAATGAATTTTACTGGTAGTGTCTCAAGAAACACATCTCATGATATTTTTTTGGGGTTCCAATTCTAGAAAAGGTTGAAGCATTGGAGATTATTTTGGGAGCAAAAATGCTAGTAGAAAGTGGGAAAGTAAGAATGAATTCAAATTTAGTGGCCCTATTTATGATTAATTTTTATTTGATGGTGTCTGATCAAGATCAGATTAAATAAATGGTTGCATTTTTTTTTGGCCTGAGTATTAGGGTAGAATTGCTCTTAGCTTTGGATAGTATTCCTTTAGGCCCTTTTTAG
>JARHVA010009077.1:77500-372527 GCA_037957365.1 Torreya grandis | reverse complement strand
AATATTAACACACTTTAGCCAAGATATGAACATTAAAACACCTTTAAACATTAAATGATATATTGCTAGAATTTTGAAATCAATAAAAATATTTATAACAATCTCCCCCTTTGTTATTTATGACAACCTCAAACTGAAACTACAACATTCTAAAAACATGTACTACACATGCCAACTTGAAATTAAGACCTACACAAACTACAAACTGAACCAACTAAAAACATATAGTAACTCCCCCTTACTATAGCATCATATTTTCTAAACTTGTTCATGTACCTATTCATATATTTCTCCCCCTTTGACATCAATGTCAAAGAGTCTATCTTAGAGCTAACACTTAGCTCCCCCTTAAACTAATATACAAATTAATATGTCAACTCACCTTCCTAACTTTATTGTCATGCAACACAACCAAGACCCAATAACATCCACCATGATTAAATTTTTTTGTAAAGTGTCTCCTTGAAGCCTAGAAGAGACACCCCACACAAAGGATCCTAGAACAAAATGAACTTAGGAGATGCCCCCACATCTCTTTTGTTACTTATTTGATCTTCTTGTGTCCATAAGACTGATTTGTTTCTCTTAGAATCCATTTAGGCATGTCTAACTTCTTTGACTCACTAACTTCAACATCCATGATGTTGTTCATCTTCTCAACTCTTTTAACTATATTATATTGACAAGGATCATGCTCAAATGTAACAAGATATTCTCTTTGATCTTTAGGCTGTTTAGGATTAATATTCACTATCTTTCCTAATAAGAAGTTCCTCCCAATCTTTCCTATCTAATTCTTTCTCCACTATAACAAGTAATATATTCTCACTCTTAGACTCAACCTGATCAACCTTTACCATCTTAGGTCTCCAAACCTAATTTTGTCCATTCTCATACCTTATATGGGATTCATATCCATTGACATACCTTGAGGATCTCTTTACTCCATTTGGACATAATTTAGCAATATGGCCAACCTTATGATAATAAAAGTAAACAAAAGTTATTATACCTTTTGCTTGAAGATGACTAAAATCTCTCTTTGACTGATTGGTTCTCCTCAAAAATTCTCTTTCCCTATGACCAACATGATGACAAACAAAATAATGACCATGAAAAGAATTAGAAAACTTGAAGACATTTAATTGCCTGATTGTCTTCTTCAATTTGCCTTGAAAACTTACATCCTTCTCACCTTGAACTGATATTTCATGATCTTTCTCAACCTTGATTATGAGCCTCTCATGCTTATCCTTTAAATAATCTAAATCAACCTTCAACTGATTACACTCTTATTCTCCTAATTTTAAACTTGAATATGCAACCTCTAGCTGATTCTTAAGATCTTGAATAAACATCTTATCTTCTTTTGCTTCTATAGACCACTTAAAATCCAAGATACACACATGTTCTTTAAGAGCCTTGACCATAGATTTCAACTCTTGATTCTCCTTCTTTAGTTGCTTGGCCATCATGCTTTCCCTGATCTACCTTCAAGATATTAAACTCTTTCCAAAGGAACCCACTCTAATACTAATTATTAAGCATGGGATATACTGATTCACATTATATCATATATCTTTTACTTAAACCACTTAGTCACACATTCAAGATAAATAATAAAATTGAAATCGATTAAATGCACCACATAAGATATAAAGAGACACCATAGTTTAAGTGGAAACCCAAATTGGAAAAAACCATGACGAACAATCTTAAGTATATAAATGAGCACCAACTCAAGTTTACAATGTTCTCAAGTACCAACTTGAAGGAGTACTAACCCCTTTACTGAGCACCAACACAACAATGATTTTTGAGAACCCACCCATAAGAGCACCAACCCCTTTTGTGTATAAAACACCACTATCTTTCAATGTTTCTTTCTCAAAAAATGATAGCACACTACAATATCTCTTCTCTTTTCTCTACTCTCCTTTGCTCTTCTTATCTAGATAAAATCATTCACTTCCATACATCAAAATGTCTTCCCAAGCCTCCTTTTATATCCTTCCAAATGACCTTTGGAATTCACCCTTTGAGACCTTTCAATTCAAATTAAAAATGGTGGAAAACTTGTCTTACATGACCCTTCAAATTACTCAAAGTGACCCTTTAAGGGAAAATGCATCCTTTCCCTCTTTTGTCTTTATCTGGTTACTCTTTGAATTCCTCAAGGTGACCATTCATGAGAAAATGTTCCTTTCCCTCTTTTGTCTTTACTTGGTGACTCTTTGACTTCCTCATGGGCCCTCTTTTATATTTATGCAAACAAAAATATATTTATTAATATTTAATTAATAGTAACACACTTTAGCTAAGATATGAACATTAAAAACACATTTAGACATTAAATGTTATATTGATAGACTTTTGACATCAATGACAATATTTATAACAATATATATGTACCTTAAATAGTGGCTTGGTCAAAGAAGACAAAAGGGATGAGAATATCATCAAGGATCTCAGGAATCAATTAGAAGGTGTCAATATAAAGTTATGATCAAAATAAGTTGAGTATGATCAATTAAAGATAGAGCTAGCTTCCTTGAAGGTTGAGCATGAGCAGCTCATAGACAAGATGAGAAAGGTTGAGAAAGAGTGTTGGAAGCCAGAATAGTTCAAGAGTACTAAAATTAAAGTTATGAAGAGACCAATCAGGCAGCCCAATGATATAAGGTATTCTAGTTTTTTTAATGGTTATTATTTTACTTGTCATATATTTGGTCATAAAACAAGTGATTGTAGAACTATCTCAAGGGATGAGTTATCATGGGACCATGAGAGAAGGAGTGATCAATAAATAGGTAAGTGTAGTAATTTTTTTGTTTCAAATGTCATAATGTTGGTCATATTGTAAGGGACTACAATATGAGTAATTTTAGGAAGATAAGTCAAGACATGAAGGTGTCTAGTTATGTTAGTAAAAAGTGGATCAAGAAGTTAGATCCTATAAAGAAGGTAGAGAAAGAGAAAACTAAGGTATGGAAGATAAATATAGTCAAAGTGAGTTATGATCAATCCATAAATCAAGGTGGACTATTTGTTGAGGTAGAGCAAGGATTAGAAGTGAAGGAATATCAAGAACACTTGTTATTTTCATCTATTGACAAATTAGTCAAAGAGAAGAAGAAGGATGACAAGGGGCATGATTCAGTTTCTTCAGTCAAGCCTATGTGGATTCTAAAGAGAGACTATTAGTCTCATGATTTTAAGATGGCTAAGAAGAGTGGATTGGAGATCTAGGAAATCTCTTGAGTTCATGGTGTTTTAGTATCTTATGAAAATGGGTGGCTCTATTATACTTCGTGGAGACATTCTTCTACCAATAGAAGTATGAGGTTGTAGTAACTTGGCATATAAGAGGTAAGATTTTGGTATCTATTTGTGTGAGTAATTAAGCTTCATCTATGTTAAGAATGGGTATTGGTGTCAAGATGCTTGAATTAATATTACGATGATTTAATAATCCTATTAACATATGTGTTGAACTGTGAAGACAAAGGGGGATTCCCTAATTATGTAGTTGGTGTCAAGAGTGTGGTAGTCTAGTGTGTGATCAAGAGTTTGATCTTCTTCAATGATGTCAAGGAGTTTAAGTGACCTTAAATTCCTAGTTAATTTAAAGGATATATGCTTGGTCTTAGAGGGATCTTGGTAGATCTGAGCTCTTTATCAAGAGAGTGGTTACTTTTGATATCAAAATATAGGTATGCATAGAATTAAGGGGAGCATGTGTCTGAGATGATTCATAGATTATGTTTGTTGAGTTTTTGATGGACTAGCTAGGAGAATGATCTAAAAAGAGAAGATAGTTTAGAATGATAGAGAAGTGACTTAATTGAGAGAATATTTTGAGAGTGGTTACCATGGGTAGTTGTCATAGTTTCTAAAGATTATGTGGCATCTAGTGTCTTTGAGAGATAGTATCAACTCAGGGGGAGAAAGTGTGATTATAGTAGTTTTAGGTGACTATTTTTCATTAATGTTGAAGGGGGAGAAAGATCAAAAAGGGTGAGAAAAGACAAAATCTAGATCTAGGAGATGGTTGCCATCAAGAGTGGTTACCATAGTTTTTTGAGTTTTTTTTCCATCAATGACAACAAGGGAGATTTTTGAGCATTGTCATTGATTATTGAGTTTTGGCATTGATGTTATCATTGATGTCAAAGGTTCTTATGAAGTTGCATGGTCAAGTAAGCTTTGAGGTATGTCTATGATGATTTCTTATCCCATCATAGTGAGTGTTGTTACTATGAGAGAGAGTGTAATCATGGTGAATTAGGTTGATGTCAAAGTTAATTGGAAGAGATTTGTGAGATATCAATGATAGTTGAATAAGTTCATGAGAGAGTGTTATAGTGCGATATGATAAGGTTATTATGAAGGTATCATGATAAGTAGGTATGCAAGAGTGTTGGTTAGTTTTGGTTAGTTGGGAAGCTCTTGGACACCCATGACATCCTTCACCCCCTAAGGATGAGGGCATGAGCCATGTCGGTAATGGTCTAAAACTAGATGCAAGAGTCACTCTCCATGATGTCACCACCTCATTGTTATTCTCATTTTCATGGTGGCATGAGTGTCTTGTATATATATAGAGGTGATGGTAGGGGTTAGGGATCTCCTTACTCATCCCAAGATGGTGATATCAGAGGCTAGGGTTTGCTTCCCTAAGGAAAAATCCCATACCTAGATCTAGTAATTTCCCCTAAAATAAATTAAAATGAGAGTATGAAAGCTTATCAAAACATTGGGTGGGATCCCTTACCTTTTGATGAGGATCCTCTTGCATTGGGAGGATGGGGTGATAAGCCTCAGGATCTATCATCTCCTCTACCTCCCCTGACGTCTATGTTTGTTATTGCTACGTATTTTTTCTCATTATTATTATTTATATGTTGTTGTTTCTACTTTGATATTAATTACTAATTTGATTTAATATTTTATGGGTGTAGTCATTTTATAACCACTTTTTTTACTTATCTCATGTGATTTTGTTCATGTGGTATGACTTATCCACCCATTTTTTGTATGATTAGTGTTGTACCATATATTGTTTTTTAAATTTATAGGCACTTTTCAATCAAAAAAATAAAAAGAAATAGGTTAGGGATAGATATTCTTACCTTGGGTTGATTTTTCATTACATTAGTTTCCCCTTTGGATCTAGTCACACTCTATAAGAGACATTGTAGGTAAAGACCTCAAATGGAAAAGATGAGTACCTAAGTTTTCTTAATTGAGGAGTTAAAATACTAACCTCTTTGGTTTAAATTCCTCCTATTGAGCTTCAATGACCATGATAAAAAAATTGACCTCCACAAGAATAAGCCTTTATTGACTAATTCCTCTTTCTACTACTTAAGGGTAGAAATGTGAGTGTAAGTAGAAAAAATAAGTGTTTTTTGTTGGTAATGATATTTATTACCCCTATATATATCCAAACATAGAAATAAAATGTCAATCTAAGTTGATCGTATTAATCCAGATCAATACAACATAATGGTATTAGCCGACAGAGTGTTTTACCATCAATCCTGATATATTATAGAAGACAATAAAACTCAAGAATATATAAATAATGCAAATACATCATAGAGACAAATATGTATTAAAAAATTATATTGAGAGTGATTATTTAATTGGAAATATAGGGAGGCTATTAAATTGACTAGAATGATATGGAGAAGGAAAAGAGAAAAGAGACGGAAAAGAGAAAATTTTGTTATTTTTTGAAGCTTTTGTTATTTTTGAGGTAGATCTAAGTGTTGGAGGAGGATCAACTATGAGAGAGAGGTGCTTGGATAAAAAGAACTGGATATTTTGATCTTGGTATTGTAGAGTGGAGAAAATAAGGATCTTGGCATCCTTATGTTAGCTTGGAGCTTTGAGCCAAGGCATTGGAATGCATTGAGATCTGGAAGAAAACATTGGAATTCTTTTTTGTTCTTTTTCTTGTTTCAAATTTGAGAAAGATCTAATAAAGGCATTTTCAATATCTTGAAAAATAGTGGAATTATTTTCTATTATTTTTCTTGTTTCGGATCTGAGATTTTGGTCTTGGTGTTGGAGAGACTAGGCATTGGATTTTCTTTTAACAGATTGGCACCATTTTTTTTCTCAAGATCTACATTCAAATCTGAACCTAGTTTTTTTAAGTTGGAGAGGCTAAAGACAAACATTTTGGCATTGAAATCAGACCTTAGTACTATAGAAATTTGTGTTATAATTTCTTTTCAACCTTGCATTAGTTTGTAGCCAAGGCATCATTAGTATCAGCCTTGTGTTGGAGATTCTATGAGGAATATAACTACTACTTTATCTTTTTATAGAATCTTCCTATGTTGGAGATTATTTTTGAAGGTTAACATTAAAATTTAGAGATTTGCATTGGCAAAGAAGAAATCATTAAAGTTTGGTTTTTTATTTTTTTCAAGAGATATGATTAATGTATCACTATTACAAAGTGTTAGAACTACTATTTTTACCTTGTCGTAGATCTGATTCTGATTTATCCCCTATTGGATAAGGTGCTTTGTGGCTAGGCATTGAATCTGATATTTGAGATCTTCTAGCAAACCATTGCACTGATCTACTTCTCCAAAATTTGAGTTGTAAGCTTAAGGAAGTAGAGGCATTGGAAGAAAAGTGTTGGCATCATCCTTTTTAGCATCATTTTATTTTAAAGTATGTATTGGATCTAGTTGTGAGAGATCTAGAGCTAAAACAACAATATTTTCATCTTTTCTTTCCTCTCAAATAGCTTTTTCGTTAATTTTTTCCTTTTACAAGTTGTTTTTTAGTTAAGAGGAAGTACAACTTACTTACACACATATAAGGGTCACTCAACTAGTTAATTTGCACTTTGGCTATATTTTCTAAGTCTATAGAAAAATTATAGTTCTAATGCATGGTTAGATGACTATTTTCTTTTTCATTTTGGTCACTAAAATTTGTTTGTAGTATTTTTTTAATTTTTTTTACCCTTTATGGTAAATTTTAATGCTTGTAACTTTTGAACCGTAACTCAAATTCAATTTTTTTTCAAAGGTACATATTTTTAATTCTCTATCAATTTGTGTCATTAAATTGTAAAAACACACTGTTTTTATAGATCACCAAAATTTGGAGGGTCCTATAATACAATATTTATGGAGGTTATCTTAGTTCCAATTTTTTACACCCTTTGCATTCTTTACGATCTTGGTGATTAGTTAGCATGGCTTTTACTTTTAATGTTGAACATTATGAGCCTTTGAATACACATAATTACCACACATGGAGAACTCAAATTGAAATAATCATAAAACACAAAGGATTATGGTCCCTCATGAATTAAACACAACCATAATTCACTTGTGAGTTTGAAAATTTTTAGCATCAATGTAAGTTTGAAGAATGTATGGGTTTGATTGGGGGATATGTGAGTGATAGTATCTTATTTAATTTTGATGGGTGTGACTCTCCAATCAAAATTTTGACTAAGTCAAAGGGTTTTTTTGGGAAATTAGATCACTTGAGAGTAATGAAGCATGAAGTGGAGCTTACTTCACTAAATCAAGATGACTTTGCTTCTATTGTCAATTTCCTCACAAAGTTTAAGTATTTATTGATACAGTTGAAGGGGAGTGGATGAGATAAAAAGGATGAAGAGTGTGTATACTTAATCTTATCTAATTTGAGTGGCCCATTCCAAATATTTGCTTCTACATTTTTATTTAGTGTGGATGGATTAGGTACTACATTCAAAATGCCAAATATAGAGTTTTTTTGTGAGAGAATTACTAGGGATGAATCCAAATTATCTCACCTTGAGTCTTCCACCTCTCAATAAGCATTAGTGGCCTCACATCCTAAGTCTAAAGAAAAATATAAGGGTAAGAGGAAAAAAACTCTTCCTCCACCTCATAATGTACCTAATCCTACCAACACTTTGACATCTAAACCTAAATCATCTTCTAAATCCATGAATAAGTCTAACCTATCTTTCTCTTATTGTGGGAGGATTGGCCATGAAGAGTCTAGGTGTTTCAAGAAGATGAAAACATTAGAGGATGCTATTAGAAAACACAAGATATTTATCTCCACTTCTTCACCATCTCATGAGCATGAGAAAGAACTTAATGTTTTTGGGATATCATAGTTACCTATTTCATATATTTGGGTTTTAGATTTTAATGCTTCACACTATATGAATTCTACCAAAGAATCCATTTTATCTCCTGGTTTGATTTCTACTTCCAACATTAAGTTAGGATATTCTTCCTTCATTTATGTTAAGGGGAAGGGTGACATATAGATAGATGGTGGATGCATCAATGATTCATTATATGTTCCAAACATAACCACCAATCTACTTTCAGTGTATTATTTTTTCCATTCTAGTCAGGGAAAGACAAATTACTTTCACACCATAGGGTACTAAAGTGTGATATTTATTAGAACCAAATACACTCATTCCACAAGGTGTTGTTGATCATAATTCTTAACTTTATTATTTTGAGGGTTTTGATGATACTCCTCTTTTAGGGATGTGTTTAGTTTCTCAGATAGATTCTGAGAGTGGGCTTTGGCATGAGATATTTGGACACCTCAACTGTAGATATTTAAAGGAGTTGAGCACTTAAAGGATGGTAGAGGGTCTTCTTATAGTTTCATGTCTTAATGGAGTTTACCCTGGTTGTGAATTTGGGAAACAACACCAAGATCCATTTCCTAAGGGTATGTCTATGAGAGCTTATTCACATCTTGAGCTTGTGCACAATGATTTTATGGTCTTTCCTACTCCATTCAATAGAGCTAAGTATGCACTTACCTTTATTGATAATTTATCAAGGTGTACTTGGGTTTATTTCCTCAAGAACAAGAGTGATGTATTTGATCACTTCAAAGTATTTAATGCTTTGGTTAATAAACAATCATTAATTTTCATCAATAATCTTTATAAAAATAACGAGAGGGTACTTTAATCAAGATTTCATTGATTTTTTAGCAGCCCATGGTATTATTCACCAAAATTCTATTTCATATACTCCATAGCATAATGGCTTAGTAGAGAGAAAAAAATAAACTCTTAAGGAGATGGATAACTACATGATGAATTCATGGGATTCCTCTTATCTATTAGGTAGAGTCAATTAATTATGTGAATTACATTCATAATCACACACCATATAGAGCACTTAAGCATATGAATCTGAAGGAGCTTGGTTTGTATCCAAGCCTGATGTCTCATTTTTATGATTTTTTGTGAGCCTTACTTGGGAATTTATACCAAATAAGAAGAGGAAATCATTGGATAAGAAGAGAAAACCTTTAATTTTTGTAGGGTATTGCAAGGAAATGAGATCTTATCATATTTTATATCCTGATACTCATGATGTTCATTTTCAAACATGTGTATATTTTGATAAGCATTTCACATATCATGATTCTTCATCTTCTTCCATGCCTTTTTATTATTCTTTCCATGATTCATCTCCTCTTAAAGATTCATTCTTTGAGGAACCAATTCAAAAAATTATTGAGGAGGTCATAAAGGATGAGAATCATGTTTACACTAATGTTGTCACTATACCTATGAGGTATCATACTACAGTTACTAAGGTAACACCATTCATATATGATCTTCTACCTAATCATCATGCAAATTCTATGATTACTATACTTTCTTAGGCATTCTTTGGGGATTCATAGTATTTTTCATAGTCTCATGAGATACAAGAGTGGGATTATGCAATGACAAATGAGTATTCTTCATTGATGAAGAATCACATTTGTGATTTGGTCACTCTTCTTAAGGGAAGAAATTTAGCCATGTGAAAATGGATTTACCACACCAAGTATGTAGTTGTTGGGTCCACTAACAAGTAGAAGGCATGTCTTGTTGTAAAGGGATTATTGCAAATTGAAGGTATTGACTACTTTGATAATTTTATACCCATTTCCAAGATGGATTCTATTTCACCTTGTATTTTATATTATTTTATTATAAAGTTGGATATTATATCAAATGGATGTTGATAGTGCTTTCTTATATGGTGACTCATATGAGGAAATATATATGGAGCATCCTAGTGGGTTTTTTCATAATTTTTATCTTATTTGTTGACTTGGGAGGTCTTTTTATGTTCTCAAACAAGCCCCTTGGGCTTGGTATGATAAAATGGATTCATTTCTTCTATCCACTGGCTTTGTTCACTACCACTATGATCCCATAGTGTATGTTCAATGTATTGGGGAGGACATCATTATTTTGGTCCTATATGTTGATGATATTCTTTTCATAGGTATCTCTTCATCTCAAATTTAGGCTATTCAATAGGCACTTTAAAAACAATTTGACATGATATATCTTGGAACTTTTTATTTCTTCATTGGTTTATAGATCTCATAATAAAATATAGGGATCTATTTAAGTCAATATAAGTACACACTTATCTACTTTAACATTTTAGCATGGTTGATTGCAATCCATGTCCTTATCCTTTTTAGTCTAGAGTGACTCTCACTACCTCTTATAACTTTGTGATCCTACATTCTATAGGCAGATGGTTGGGAGTCTTATGTATTTGACCCATACTCTCCTTGACATTTCATTTGCAGTTAGGCTTATATCTAGGTTTACACATGACCCTTATGAAATTAATTAACATGATTCCAAGAGGATTTTGAGATGTCTGTGAGGCACTATTCATTTTGGATTACACTACACCAGGGGTTCTACTCAGTTGGTTAGATGTAGTGATTGAAACTAGGTAGGTTCTCTTGATGACATGCATTCCACATTTTGTTACATATTTTGTCTTGTTTATTCACCTATTACTTGGTTGTGTAAGAATCAATAGGCTATTTCACTTTTATCTATATAGGATGATTACAGGACATCATTTACAACAATTCAATAGATTCTTAGTATTTTTTAGTTGTTGATAGAGTTTGGATCCACATAGGATTCAACCACTATACTTTTGTGTGACAACTAGAGTGAAATTCATATATCTCACAACCTAGTTGAGCATCATTGTACCAAGCACATTGAGGTATATATGCACTTCATTTGTCAACACATTTAGGATGGCATTCTTAGCTTGGAGTACATTTTGAAAAAGCATTAGGTTGTAGAAATCTTTGCTAAGATTTTTATATCACCTCATTTTATTGAGTTGTGTAGCATGATTGAGGTTTCATAATTTATCCTTTGGGGGTGTTTATAGGACATATTACATCTTCATTTCATGGATATATATTTTACATGAGTACTTTATTATGCATAATTGATGAGACTCATACTGTGGATATACCACTATTTCATTTTTGGATTTTTTATCCCCTAGATTCACTTAAGGGGGGTATAGAGTATGTATTTCATGTGTTTTCTCATGTTTTATAATGTCTTAGATAGATATTTCATCATCTAGTGAGTTTTTCCTATGTGAGGCTTTATCCCACATTGGGCAATTTAGCTAGTTCTATATTTTGCCTTGCCTATATAATCAAGTCCTTTCTTTTATACTAGCATGCCTTTATATGCTTCATTTCTAAATAATATGTATAATCTAACTTTTTTTTCCATATTATATCTTTAGATTCCTTTGTGATTTGTTACTTCCAACACTTCAAATTCTTGAGTTGGAATGCATTTACCATCCCTAACATTCTCTCCCTCATCCTAGAAAAATCCACAAATTTCTCAATCTCTTATGACTCATCCCCTGAGTTGTCAAGAAAATTGACTTAGTCTTGTTAAGTTAGATAACCAAACCCATAATTTTCTCAACCATTTTTAAATGGTCTTAATCCTCATGGGTGAGGACTCATTAGCCATCGTTGATCATTTAGATCATTGAAAATTTTTAAATTATCCTCCATCATTGGATCCTTCACCAAAAAATTATAATTAAACTTGAAAATTTTCATTTTCAAGGATTGATCACAATAAAAAAATTAGAGGTTTATACACAAGTGAATCAAAATGAATCAAGGTGAATCAACAACTTCTTTTTGCACCAAAACACTGTCCATTCTCTTTTGCATTGGAGGATTGAGAACCATATTTTATAAGAGCAAATCTAATGCGTGTCATGATGGAGAAAAGTTGTACTTTCAAAACGTAAAGTTTATGATTATTTTTTTCTTTTTTTTTTACTCTACCATAGTTTAAATTTAGGTTAGAGTGGGATTAATTTATTTTATTTGCACAATTAAATTTAGTTAACACATTTTTGGCACACCTAGTGGGATCTTCCCTCATCTTTTGATCATCATTTTTGCATTTACGTAGCATTTATAATTATAATTTTATTTTTTATGTTTTCATATGCATTTAATTTTGTATTTTAGAGTGATGGTATGAGATACAAATTTCTATTAGATGTTTTTTGTTCAGTCATGTGCACTCCACTATATAAGAACAAATTTAGAATCATAAATAGCAAACTTGTAGAACATAATAATAAAATAGTCATGTTATGTATATTTATGTGTTTTTTGTTTTGTATGTAGGATCAGCAATGATTTTGTTAGGAAACAATTATTTCATCATTATTAGTAGTGAAATCATCCTGTTCAATAGTAAAATCATCTTTTTTTATATTGAATTCACCATTCATAGTATCAAATTAATTTATGTTTGTAATGAAATAATTTTTTTGGGAAAAAAATCATTCTATAATCATGGGTCTATTTATTTTATATTTTTGGCATTATATATTTTCCCTATGTTGATTTTATTACAATTTTGCTTTTTATGTCTATCTACATAATTACAATTTCATAACAGAGAGGTGTTTTTTGCTTCTTTTTCTTGGTTTTTATTCATTATATTCAAGTTACCTTACTCCAATGCTAAGTAAAGATTCTAAAAACTTATATGTAGAATGTTTTCTAAAGAGAATCAATGAAAAGAAGGATCAACAAAAATCTAATTTTATTTTATTAATAATTGTAGATTTACTTTCAAAATTGTGTTATTAATAATTACATCACATTTCATTTCAAGAATTTTGTGTGTGGTTGTGTAAATTCCATATGATCTTTCCTAGGCATTACATTGGTAATGATATTCTGAAATCAAAAATGTTTCCATAATTATATGTGTTACCCAAGTAGTGCATACATATGCTCTTTCCTTGGCATTACATTTGTAACAATACTCAAAAATTAAAAATGGATACTTAATTTTTCTTTTTTTAGGGGCTCTATTGACCATGGATTTTACCACCATGTAATAGGCCAAATCCCATTTACCAGTGGGGTATATAAATTGAGATCTAGCTATTTTAATTGCCTAAGAAGTTGTGTGTTTTAAGTACATTATAATGTGAGAGTTTTGATGATCCAATACTTAGGGTTTAAATAGTTGACTCAAAATATGATATTATTGATTGTCAATAGAATGAGACCCCTATGGTTATGTTAGGAACTTTGGGACAAGACCTGATAGTGTGCATCTAATTTATCTATTTATCACATAGTTTCCCCTAGATAATATTGTTTAATACTTAATCCTAGGATAACCTTTTTTGCCATTTGAATTTGGTGCATTATTTAGTGATTAGCATCAAGAAGCAACTTTACACACACCCTTGAAATTGGACTCAGTGGGACATGGGAATAGAAGGATCATCCATGGTTAGTGCCTTGAAATATTAGACTCCATCTGAGAGTATGGATGAGTCAATGAAAATAGAAGGCCCAATAGTTGTTCACAATCTTCATCCTAGTTTTCACCTTTTATGTGCGAATTTCTTGAATATTTAGAATATAATTTTTTTTCTTGTATTCAAAACTATCTTATTTTTAAAGTTGTTAAATCAAACCTTTTATTTACTTTGGTATTTTATTCTTCTATTATTAGTATAATCTATTGTAAGAATCATGGCATCTTGGAACCATAACTTGACCAATTCCATCTTGAATCACAATCCAAATAATCCATATTATAACCCAGGGTTCAATCCAATCAATTTTGATTTAAATTCATACTTGAATCAATATCAAATCAATCATCAAGCTAATAAAAATTTGAGTTTAAATATGCATTCAAACTCAAACATCAATCAATTAAATAAAAAACATGAATAATTATTTAGGTCTCCCAACCAACCAATTCAATCCAAAACATAATCCATTTTTATTTTCAATGCTTATTCATGTTCACCCATGGAATAAAGCCAAAATTTTAATTTAGGGACAACATCAAATCAAATTTTAGGTTATAATAGTCAAAATCCTTTGAATTATTCTTCCAATTCTACACAATCCACATATCAAATGCAACTAAATACAAATCAAAATATGAATATAGATCCATATCATTCTAATCATAACATTAATGTAATTCAAACCTTTGGTCCACCTTCACCATCTTTTTTGATATTCATATGTACTAAAATACATTCACTAATTAAACTCCAATTCAGTCAAATCCAACTTTGTTCCATCTAAATTAATTTTCCAACTTCTACACCCATCAAAATCAACCTTTATATAATGATCAAAATAGATAATTTGATTTTTTATCCAATTCATCCCAAAACTCAAATCCAAATTTCTTAATCTACACTAAACTTTAGGTTTAAGAAATATTACAAAACTTAGTAATAAAACCTAAAACTTGACGACATAAATAGGAATAGATAAAAGAGTCAAATCAAAATAATAAGAACATTTTTACCATCATTTTTACCTCCTTATGAATCAACTCTAGGATTTGTACTTGTATTTTTTGATGTCCAAGATTTGGATTGTTTGATTGCTTCCTATGTCTTGATAATGGATTCCAATAGTTGGATGTGGTTGATAATGGCTTGGATGAGTGCTAGAGTGTTGTTATGGATGTAAGATAGTGTCAAGAGTCTGGCTGGATGGCTTTCTAGTTAGTTTCACCATGGCCCAAACATGACCTTTTATATAATAATAGAGGGAAGCTTAGGGAAGTTTAAAATTATGTAGAAATATCTAGTTTAGAGACTTATAGAATTTTGGAGGAGCTTCACTAGTTCTAGAGTTTTTTTTATTATCTTAGGAGATAATCAGAATTATATGGTATTTAAAGAGGTTTAGGACTCATAGGGATGTAGGAATGACTAGGGTGGTAGGGTGGCTAGTGTGGTAGTTGAATAAATAGAAATTTTAAATTGGCTAGTTGGCTTAGGGAATAGGTTAGTGGATAATATGATTTATTAGGAGTTTAATGGGGAGATTATTTGGTTTTAGGATGGGATAAAAGTTTTATGGGATATGGGAATGAAATGTGGGTTATTATTCCATTAATTATTTTAGCTAGGAAATATAGAAATTAAACTAAATTATCAAAAATTAGTATAATTAATGAGGTGAGCATAATTTAGTGCATACATTTTCCCCCTCTTTTAATGGGAATTGTGAGTGGGGGAGTAATTGCAATTCAAAGAAAAAATGGTGTTATATGGTATTAGATGTTAGTAGGGTATGATACACCCTTGAGAGAACATGCATGAAGAACCAACGTGGATGGTCAGTCAAATGAAAATCTTAGGGTGGAATAGGATCACAAGAGGATGGGGTTGGGATGTCCCAATGAATAGAGATGATTTAAAATTCCCGAAGGATGAAGGTGGTAAATTATCTCAAGTGATGGTTTCTAAACAAATGATAAATATATAGAAAGTGTTGAGATTCATAGGACAAAGTTAATTAAAATAGGATGGGTTCAAACTAATAATAAGTCTTGTAGAAAGGGTACATGCTAGGGGAAGCTAAAAAAAGGGATAATAGTGATTGTGATTTTTGATCAGGGAAAAAGTGATACTTTTATTGAGATGTGAGGCTTATAAATGACATACAATTATTAAGTGACTAATTTGAGAATGGGATAGTGATGTAGGATAAATGGTGGCTAAACTATCCCTGGGCATAAAATGTGGAACCAGGTGTTGCCTATATAGTCCTAAAAGACATCATGCCAATGTAGTTCTTGATGTGGGATAAAATGGATGATAAAGGGTTGGACATCTAGTGCCCCAAATGATGTTAGAAGATGACTATGATTATATGGGGATAATTAGGTGACTAGATGATATTTGGGATAAGTGATGTTAGTAATGGGTGGCTAGGGGTTTAGGGGGGGTCATATAAGATAAAGGAGTCAAAATTATGTGATTTTCACCCATTGACTTTTATGATTTGAACTCTAAGGTGAAAGTATGAAGCAGCTACCCTGAGCTTCCCATCATAGTGAAAGAGTCTGAGAGCACTAGAGGGAGGTAGATGCTAGACCTATAGTGAGTAACAAGACCTTAGCTAAGGGATTTTAGTGATTTTTGCTGAATTTTTAGATGAATTTTGGTATAAAATAACACCATCAAACTCACCCTAACAATACCACAACTAATGATTTTACCCTCAATCATGATATTTTCATCATGATTTTCAATGTTGTAGGGTTGACCTATGGTATTACAATATCACAAGTCTGTAGTTTTGGTATTATAATACTATAATAAGGGAATCATGATATTGTAATATCATGATTGGGAAGTCATGATTTTGTAATATCACTACTATCAACTAGTGGTTTTTTCAAAACCACCACTAGAGGCATTTTTCAAGTTATGATTTTACTAGGACTAGGGAAAATGTGTAAATATTATGTTGAGTTAGTTAGGTTGAAATATGGGGGATGTTAGATTAGTTAGTCTAGCTAGGTGGGTTGAGTAAGGGGATTATGGAAATGTTAGGGGGTACTTAGAAGAGAGTGAATTGATTAGGTTAATTTATATGTTGCTATGTTAGGGTGTGTATATGGAGGGTAGTGAGATAGAGGTTAGGCTAGTGTGGGGAATGAATAAGGTAAGGATGGATGTATTTAGATAGTTTATATAGGTGATATAGATTTAAGGATTAGGGAGTATCTAGGGTTTTAGGTACTTGGATGTTTAGGATAGATGCTTTAGAATAAGTGTTTAAGGAAGGAGATAGTGATAGGTGGATGATGATTGGTGTAGCAAGATATAGGCATAATGGCATCATGTTTGTGGCATCCAAAGGTGATACACAAGATATGATATTTAACACTAGTAGATTTTAGGGTACTAGAGTTGATTGGGTTACATGATGTGGCTAATATACCCATGATTAGCATTGATTGAGATTTGATCACAACATTGATGGATTACTAGCATTCAAAGACCATCACTTTCCATTTTTTGATTGGGGAGATGACTATGACCTTAGAGGATGTATATAATATATTCTATCTACCCATGCATGGGGATATGATATATTGGTAGTCTCAAGCATTGATGCTAACATTATAGTGCCTAGGGGCTAGATTATAGGTGGGGATGTAGGATAGATGTATAAATATTGATAGGTGCTTATATGAGGGGAATTTGGATAGACTAATGTTAGTGGTGATGTATCTTATGTTCATCATTCTTCTATCAAACAAGAGTGGTCAATGGTTCCACCTTGGCATTAGAGATATAGTTGTAGACATGGTTTAGGATCATTAGATATTTTCCTAGAGGCCAGTTGGTTTGGCACATTTGTATAGAGAGTTTCACCTAGGTGCATATAGGAGAGCACCCAATTTTGGGACTTCATTACTATTATATATCTAGATATTGGAGCACATCACTATCTAGTGGCCACTAGGTACATTAGTAGTGTGAGAGCCTAAGCAGTTGATGGTCTTGTCTTGGCATGTGCTATTAGTTGGGTCATGGAGGAGAGATGAGGTTATATAGAGATGAATTTGATAGTATTTGGCCTAAGAATATTACATGGATGCCATATAGAGGTATTCAATTAAGTTGGGATGATGAGGTAGTGACCTGGTATATGTTGATAGAGTGTTATTTGATGGATTATAGGGATTGATTATTGAGAGATATCATCTAGATTGGGTGCAGAGATAGTTTAGCTTCATCCAGGATGTGATAGGTCTAGATAATTTATTTTCACATATTGATCATGAGAGGCCATAGTGGGGGAGGCTAGTTTATAGAGAGGATGGTTACATAGATTATGATAACATTGTGATGATTTAGTAGGATTATTATACACCCATTCTAGATCCAGGTATGAAAAAAACATATTGAACATGGTGGTAGACCAAGATACTAGTGAGGTTTACATGAACCTCAATGGTGGTTAGGTGGGGTGTAAAGAGAGTCCTTCAGGCATGAGTGAGACTACATAGGAGGAGGAGATAGGTGCCAATGTGGGGTAGATAAGATGGAGATGGTGGAGGGGATGACATGGATGTGGATGGGGGAGATGGTGTTTAGGAAAATATAGTCGTATAGGTGGGTCCCTTGGCCTAAACACAAGTAGGACCACAGGGTGATGGGAATGGTGGTGCAGGTCCTTCTCAACCATCAATGATATAAGATGAGCAGTCTTGGTTACTTGATTATAGGGTGAGATTCAAGCATGAATTTCATAGATTTTAGTTCTTACATGCAAGCATGACTAAATATAGGCCTAAATTTAGACTATGATAACTTGGAAGGATGATCAATTAGTACATGCACAAGGATAGGTTGTTGCATTATAGGCCCAAGTTACATATAGGGATGGCAAATTAGACCAGTTATAGATATATTTGTATTATAGAGGCATGTGAAAATATTACAAGCATAGGTAGTACAATGGATGGGAATATCACCCATGAAAAGGCATAGATTACCACTTTACAAAGCTAAATTATAGATCTTTAGGGATAGGTGGCACAGATGTAGGGATGCATTCATACTTTGTTAGGATAGGTGGAGGTGGCCAAGAGGGCCAGGTATGAGGCTGATCAAGTGATGTAGGAGTGGAGTATGATAGACGTGATTAGGAAAATTATGTTACTCACATGTAAGGCATAATATTATTTCACCTTATATGAGGTGGTAGTACCACCAGGCTAGTGTGCATCTTCCATTTAGGCTAACACATCTCACTCAATTCATCAACCTTCTAGGGGAGCATGGGGATCTCCAAGGCCACTAGGGCCACCTAAGACATAACCATGATGTGGATTGTATATATTTATAGGGGATTTTTTGTATTATTAGCTCATTAATTCCCCATGGACTCATGTGATTATATTATATATTTTGACATGGATTTCATGTGGATGATGTATATATGATTTTGATATATATTGATGAGATTTTCATGGTAATGGATGTATGGATTTTGGTTATTATGGTTATTTATATTGATATGGGATGCATTTACCTTGATTTGATGATAATATGATTACATATATGTTGTTAATATACATGATATTATTTAGATTATAAATGACATGGTTAGATTAGATATTATGGATTTGATTTATAGAGATATTATGATGGATGTATGATGTAGATGTTGTGGTTTATTTTTATGCATGTTATGTGTTATGATAAATGGATTTAGAATTTTATTGATGATGTGGTGTTAGGTAGATATGTTTTATATGTTTGATTTTGATGGATGATGATAGATGTGGTGTATATGGGATATTACTATTATTGATGTTGTTTCATGATGTGGATTGAGATGTTTATGGATTTATTATTGCATGTAATGATATATATGTTTATGATATGATTATAATTGTGATGTGATGTGTTTTACACATATGTTATGATTTTTACACAATCATGCCCTATGGGGTTAATATGCAAAGTAAAAATTAATCCCCTATTGGTTCACTTTATCTTTAGTTGGTGTGGTAGAAATCCTCCTATACCATGGACATGGGTTATTGATGGGATAGGATAGGTTTGGGATTAAGTCAGGATGGGAATAGGCTAAATGGGGTGAGATAGGATAGATCATAGGAAGATGGATAATGGGTTTGGAAGCCATTGGGATGTATGCAATCCATTTCAATATTTCATCTTTTAGCTACATGTCAAGGACATAATAAGTACAAGACATATTAGTATATATGTGTGGGGAACTCTTTTTAAAAGATGACTTTCATGAATACATATTTGGATATCACTTATACCATCCTTGTTCCCATGAAGATTAATGAATCTAATAAACAAAACACATTAATATGTACATAAAGATTCTTTATACAAACATGTTAAAAATAAAACACACAATCAAACCAAATAATTAAAGAGATCATAACAATATTAATAGGGATATTCAAAGTGATCAAGAATGATTATGTATAATAGATATAGTGACAATGTGGAAGATATATATAAGATATACGATGCTCAAAAAAAATTCCATGTCAAGACAGGGCTCTAACCAAGTTATAAAATGGGGGTTGTGATGACCCTTTAGGAGTTAGTGGCATAGTGTATACTAAAAAACTTGATAAAAGAAGACTTTATACATTGTAACCATCAATAATGATGATTATTAGTGGGACAGTCTAGACTCAAGGCTTAGTGACAACAATGGATGAGTGGAGATGGTATTGTTTCTTTGAGGCTAAATGGGATACACACTTGTCAAAGAAGATTTGGGAAGGCATGATAGGAATGATAAGGATATGATGGGACTTGGGGATATGTATACCAAGTATGGATAAGTGACTCTAGAGAACCCTCGAATAAATATCTTCAATGTTTGAAAATCCATGTTTGTTCCTTATGTTGAAGTAGTTATCTCTTCATTATTGTTGTTCAAAGACCATATGATGGATGCCCACTATTAAGACTAGGGTCAAGGTTATTTTATCATGATGTTGAGGACTAGTTTTCATCATGGTACTTTCCCAAGGTGATAACGAACTGGTTTTCACCATTGGATGTATTTTTTTTGGATCATTGAGGAGATGTGATGGGTGGACAGAGTGGATATGGGATGTACCATATATAGAGGATGATGAAACCTTCTCAAGTATAAAATAAATTTAGATGAATGATGTTCATGGGATCATCAAGTTATTTTCCATCGAGCATGGCTAACTTATATGCTCCTAACCCAAACTTGGAATGATGATGTATGGAACTAACTAATTAGCTTCAAACTTCCCCTTCTTATCTCCTTTTGTGTTGGTGTTTTTTTATTCTCCTTCAGGACCAAGACACTAACTTTGAATTTCCTAGACTATATTTTCTTACGGTATTGGTCTTTGAGTTTATTTTGATATGCTCATTGATGATTAAGGTCCCTTTAATGTTTTTCATCAAGGAGTTCTAGTTCCTGTAGATGTTCCTACCTACAATTATGATTGGTGATAATTATCATCAATGAGATTTAAAGGGAGGGAATCTCTACTTCAACTAGAAATATTGTTTCAGTCCCATAAACTAAGGCATTCAGAGTTGTCTTCGTAGGTGTGCAGACACTTTGATGTTGGGGCATCTTGTAAGGAACCCAAAAGTTATTCAATTTTGTTTTAGTTTGTTTTATTAGTTTACTTAAATATGATATAGGTCATTAGGAGTCCATATGTGTAGTTTAGGTGGTTATAATATTCATATAATTTGAATTGCTCATTTTCCCACCAAAAGTCCTTATTTAAAATTTTAATCTTATAAAGCCATTATATAAGGAATCTTGAGAAATTTTAGTAATTGACAAGTGTGTTAAACTTTTATAGGGGTTTTGACATAGTTAGAGATATTTGAAATGTATTTTAGTCTATTTTATAAGGGTCAAGAAATGTTATATTATGTAAAACCAAGAAATTATGTTATGTAACAAATAGACCCCATATAGGAAAAGGTGTAAATTTTAGTTATGCAACTATTTTTGGATGCCTTAGAGTTAGTTTTAGGTTAAGAGATGAGTAATCCATTCAGAGAGTTAATATGAGGGATGGAAAAGTTGGTATGATAGAGTTTTGGGTGTTAGAAACCCCTGTTTTGAAAAAATTGTGAATTCAGACCTATATGAAAGGTCTTTATAAATCTTATTGTTTACATTGTTTGTTGTTGATTGCATGTATTGAGATTGAATAAAGATAGAGAATAATGATATTGTAATTTTTTAAAATCTATCTGAATGCAAATTAAATGATGGCCAAATTTTATTGAATTACTAATGTTTGATTGTTTATAAGGAACAAAAAGGAAACCCTAATGTAACAGTTACTAGAACATACCTTCTTATGGGTAATACAGAATGTATGTTGCTTTAAGGATGATAAAATAACATTATAAAATAGTTATAAATGTTTTAAAGGAAATTTTAATGTATTTTATTTTTTAGTTTCAGGCAATGTTAATAAACCCATTAGTATTCATGTAAAGAATACATAGACCCCTACATTGAGAAAAATAGTTATTGTTTGTAACATGTGTTTATCAAGACAACCAAACATGAGGTTGGTAGAATATATGAAATGAGTTTTAAGATTTAATGATACTTATTAGAAATTTTAATATTGATAAGTAATCAAGAAACATGTTTATTCACAAATAATTGATAGTCGGACCCTGTTTTCTTGTTAGAGACTTTGGAAAAACTGTATTGTGATTATTATGAGATAAGGACAAAGAATTTGTAATGGTAGAGTGTTTTATAAATTTATTTTATTTTATTTTAAACTAATTTTGAAGTAATAATCCATATAAACCCCTATAATCATATTGGTTAAGTAAGGAAACCTTGTGTTGATTAAGAACCCTGTCAGGAGTACACAGACTATGTATTTTGTTTCATGAAGGGAAGGATCATTCCATCAATGGAATAAAGATATATTAGATGGAGGTAATACCTTTGAATTTTATTAAAGTTTTAAATATTCTTGTATTGGATTATTACTTTGATTTGTTTACTCACATAGAAGATATAGGCCTGTAGAGTGATAAAATAGGGCACAATTGATTATATTTATGGTGGAAAGAGTATAATAATAGGTTATAGAGCACTATCTAGTGATTTTAAAATGTGAATAGGGTTGAGATAGTTATATAAAACCAAATTCTATCACTTTAAACTTAATATAATGCTTGTAAGGGATTTTTGACTAGTCTCAAGCTATTATAGTCTTGGTACACCCTAAAACTAGGGTTTTGAGGATATTGAAATATTACACTAATGAAAATTACCAAATATTTTTAATATAACCAAAAAAACATTATCTAACTGATTATTTTGGTTGTATATGGTGTATGGATTTGGAAGACTGAGTTTGAATTAGGCCTAAAAGAGACCTAGTTCTTTAGGTCTAAAGAAGGAAAAGATTCTTAAGAGAAGATTTAGAGTTTAAAATTTTACACACAAGTTTATTTAGTCATGAGAAACAACATTGAGTGTTGGTTTTACTTAAAATGTTGTAATTTTTCCATACTATTCATTAATGACTGTGAAAGAGCTAGTATGACTATGTATTAAGAGGCATAATTATGAATGAGGTTAGAATTGAAAATTTATAAGTGTTTGAGAGTCTTGAAAGGTGATGATAAGGTTATGAAAATTAATTTAAAGGGTAAAGATATCATATATGAACTAATTAAATATTTGAGTCCTCCTAATAGAGAATTGAAGCCTAGAATTTTTCATAAAGAATTCATCTAGTAAGCATTGGTTAAGAGAGTGGATTAAGAAACAAAGGTCAAAATGTTTTCCTTATACATGATCTACATCATTTTGGTATTAGAGATTATGGAAATATTTTGTGGATTATTTAAGGGATTAATAATGTGTGTTAAAGTACATAATAATACAAGTGATCAAAAATAGTGCTCCATGGAGAGAGCTAATAATAATGATGATGATTTGGTCAAGTGGATGGTAGACTAGGTAAACTAGTTGATTGATCCATTGTTGATGATAATGAGGGATATTTAATATGTTCTCAAGGAGAGAGAACAAATACCATAAGGTGATGACAGGTAGCAAGGTGAATCTTTGTAAGCAAGATTGGATGAGAGAGAAAATAGAGAGGTGGTACAAAAATGGCCACAAGTACATTCAAAATTAAAGAAGGAATATAAGAGAACCATGAAAAGTATGTTACAACATTTGTAAGTGGCATACTGAGAAGATAATAAGGTCCATTGATACAAATACCAAGATAGAGATTTCAAGGGAAATGTTGGAGTTACCATAGAGATGGACACAGGGTAATAGAGTTTCCAAGAGGTATGAAAAACAATATGAAATAATAGAGAGTGAGAGAGATGAATGAGGAGAGAGGACATACCATGAATGATTCATTACTCATGAGAAGAGTAATAATGTAGTATAAATAAATTAAGGAACCAATCCAAAGGAGGAGTTTATTCAAAAGTAAATGTAAGGCCCATGGTAAGGTATGGAATTTGGTTATTGATGGTGGTGGTAATAACATATAATATCATTAGAGATGGTGTAAAATTTGATATTGAAGAGGATGACACATCCAGAGCCATACATAATTGCACAAGTTTAGAAAGGACACCATATACTGGTAAGTGAATATTGTTGGGTTGAGTTTCAGATAGGTGGATATAGAGATAGTGTATTATGTGATATTATGCCTATAGATGTGTGTCATGTGTTTATATGGAGGGCATGTTAGTATGATAAACATGACATACATGATGGGAAGGCAAATACATATGTTGTTAAACAACATAGAGAGGTATATGTATTATTACCCTTAAAAGGTGAAGAGGGAAGAAAGGATGAAAGACTTATGATGATGATGTAGTGTTAGAATTAAGATATGGAAGGTTTAGGATTGGTCAAGATACCAAAGGAATAAAATAAAGTGAGGAGTGAAAAATTCAAGCATGGTATCCAAGTCCATGAAAGAGACAACAACAAGATAGAGTCTAAAAAAAAAACTAACATGGAAAGGAGATGGTTTGGAATGAACACCAAATAAGTAAAGAATATGGAGGATAAATTATCTAAGAATGAGGTGGCCCATTAGGAAGCCATGAAGGCTTAAAATATTATTTTTAATATGTTTATTTATGACAAAATTTCAAGTATAGATAAGGCAAAAAATAAGGTATGGTTGAATGTTTGAAAGAGAATGATGAACAAGAGAAGGATGTCTAAGAGATGGGCAATAAATAGTAGTCCCATGAATTTAATCATCAAGAGGATATAGTGAAGAGGAATATGAAACCTATGAAAGTAAAAGAGATATAGATAAGTCATGAAGAATAATTTGATTTACAACAATAAGTTAAGAATCTATACAAGAATGAGGTATGCAAAGGACAAACTCAACTTATGCATGAAGTGGAGTGGATGATACAAGGAGTATTGGTGATGGAAGGGGAATGCATATTTTCAATAGTAGTAGATAATGGAGTGAGGAAGAAGGTGGATTAGATTGAAAAAGAGGAAGATTGTATTACACCTACATGGCAAGGATGAAAAGGTAGTAGATATGTTTTGTTTAACACTATTGTTTCATGTACAAGTATGAAGGTGAAGCATAGGAGGCATAAGTGTGGGGCCCAAGAGAATGTTAACCAATATAATATGAAATTTGAGACAAAAAAATTTAGTGAGGAAGGTTAAATGCAATCAAATAGTATTATATGTTGAGTATATCATTCCATACATGTGGCAAAGATTTCTCAGCTTGGTAGTATGATGCAGGGGCATCCTATAAGGACCCCAAAATTTGTTAAATTTAGTTTCAATTTGTTTTATTAATTGTATTAAATATGATAAAGGTCATAAATATTCCATATGTGTATTTTATGTGGTTATAATATGCATATAATTTTAATTGCTCATTTTCCCACCGAAAGTCCTTATTGAAAATTTGAATCTTGTTAAGCCATTATATGAGGAATCTTGAGAAATTTTTGTAAGTGGTAAGTGTGTTAAACTTGTCTAGGGTTTTTGTCATAGTTAGAGGTATTTTAAAAGTCTTTTATTATGTTTTTTAAGGTTAAATACATGTCATATTCTGTAAAACCAATTAATTTTTGCTATGCAACAAATAGACCCCATGTAAGAAAAGTGGCAGTTTTAGTTATGCAACTATTTTTGGAAGTCTTGGAGTTAGATTTAGGTTTAGAGATGAATAATCCATTAAAATAGTTGATATGAGGGATATAAAAGTTGGTATGATATAGTTTTTGGTGTTTTAAACCCTTGTTTTGAAAAAAATGTGAATTAAGACCTATATGGAAGGTCTTTGCAAATCTTGTTGTTTACATTGTTTGTTGTTGAATGCATGTATTAAGATTGAATAAAGATAGAGATTGATGATATTGGAAGTTGTTTAAAATGTGTTATAATTAAAATTAAATGATGGCTAAATGTGATTGAATTACTAATGTTTGATTTTTTATAAGGAACAAAGAGGAAACCCTAGTATAATAGTTACCAGAATGGACCTTGTTATGTGTAATACAGAATGTATGTTTCTTGAAGGATGATAAAATAACACTAGAAAATATTTATAAATGTTGTTTAAGGAAATTTAAATTAATTTGATCTTGTAGTTTCAGGGAATATAAATAAACCCATTAGTATTCATGCAAAGAATACACAAACCCCTATGTTGAGAGAAAGAGTTTTTGTTTGTAACCTATGATTTTCAAGATAGACCAACATGAGGTTGGTAGAATGTATAAAATGAATTTTAATATTTAATGAGACTTATTAAAAATTATAAGATTGATAAGTAATCAATAAACTTTTTTTATTCACAAATAATTAACAATCAGACCCTATTTTCTTGTTGGAAACTTTGGAAAAAAATGTATTATGATTATTATGAGATAAGGATGAAGAATATGTAATGGTAGAGTGTTTAATAAATTAATTTTCTTTGTTTTTAAACTAAGTTTCAATTAATAATCCATATAAACCCTAAAAATTATATTGGTTGAGTAAAGAAACCCTATGTTGATCAAGAACCCTGTCAGGAGTACACAGACTGTGTATTGTGTTTCATGTAGGGAAGGATAATTCCATCAATGGAATCAAGCTATAGTATATGGAGGTAATTAGAGTATTACTTTGAATTTTTTACTCATATATAATATATATGCCTATAGAGTGACATAACATGGCACAATTAACTATATTTATGTTGAAAAGGGTATAATAATAGGTTAGAGAGCACTAACTAGTGATTTAAAAATTTTCTTAGGTTTGAGATAGTTATAGAAAACCAAATTTGATCCCTTAAAACTCAATATAATTATTGTAAGGTATTTTTGACTAGTCTCGAGCTATTATAGTCTTGATAAACCCTAAAACTAGGGTTTTGAGGATATTGAAATATTCCACCAATGAAAATTCCCAAATATTTGTAATCTAACCTAAAAACACATGATTTAACTAATTATGGTGGTTTTAGATGGTGTATGGATTGGTAAGTATAGATTTGGAAGTGTGAGTTTCCATTAGTCCTAAAAGAGACATAGTTCTTTAGGTCTAAAGAAGGAAAATATTCTTAAGAGAAGATTTGGAGTTTCAAGTTTTACAAACAGGTGTATTTAGTCATGAGAAACAAGAATTGAGTGTTGGTTTGTCTTTAAATGTTGTAATTTTTCCATACTAGTCATTAATGACTATGAAAGAGCCAGTAGGACTATGTATTAAGAGGTAAAATTGTGAGTGAGGTTGGAATTAAAACTTTAGAAGTTTTTAAGAGTCTTGAAAGGTGTTGATAGGGTTATGAAAAGGATAAGACCATACTTGTACGATAAGACTACAAAGCTAGATATAGTTGTGTGTGCCAATTTATACCTACTTGATTAACTATGTTCTTCAATATTTTAATGATGGTTTTATTGATATACTTTTCTTGTCCATTTCCTTGGGGACAATAAGGAGAGGAAAAATGTTGTGTGATGTGATATTTTTGACATAAGGCCTCAACTTCTTGATTCTTAAATGATTTACCATTATCTAAATTGATGTTGGTAGGTATGCCAAAATGGTAAATGATCTTATTGAGAATAAATTTGGAGATCTAGAGGCCTATTATATAAGTGAGTGGTATTGCCTCTACCCATTTTCTAAAATACTCCATCACCGTGATAATAAATTTATGATCATCTGATGAAGTTGGATTAATATTTCCAATTAAATCAAGGCTCCATATGTAAAATGCCCATAGGCTCATGATAGGCTATAATTCTTGTGCAGGAGCATGAATGAGATTCCAATGTTTTTGATAGGCCACACATTTTATCACATATTGACAAGAATCTTGTTCTATTGTTAGCCAATAATAGCTATTTCAAAGGATTTTCTTAGCTAGAGCCATTCCACTAATGTGCCTACCATAGATACCATCATGAACTTATTTGATTACTTGAGAATCCTCTTCCAAGTCAAACACCTCAACAAGGTTCCATCGTAGCCTCTATAATAAATCATGCTACCAAATATGGCGTATCAGGAGGAATGATGAAAGAAGGATTCATGCTGGTGATAGTTGAGGTTAGGAGGGAGGATATCATCATGGAGGTACCTATAAATGCCATGGTACCAAGGGAGATTGGGATCATTTATTGCATATATTTTAAAAGGAGGTATAGATTAATGGGATGGAATAATGAAATACTCAATTAAAAATTTACCTTCTATAATGTCTTTACAGAGGTCGATGAGTGATCCAATAGTAGCCATAGAATCAGTTGCTTTATTGCTTCCTCATAGAACTTTCTCAAATGTTATGGATTGAAAATTTGACTTTAACTAATCCACCAGCTACTTATAAGGGAAAAAAATTTCATCCTTAATTTGGAATTCATCATTGACCTATTTGATAATTAATTATGAGTTACTAAATACTTATAGGTTTTGGATATTCCACTAAATGGCTAAGTGAAGACTAGATATCAAGGCTTCATATTTTGAAATGTTGTTAGTAAATAAGAAGGTAAGTTGGAAAGATTTAGAATAAGATCACCTTGTGGGGTTATGAGGAGGATGCCTTCTCCTGACCCATGTGTGGTAAATGAGCAATCAAAGTATAATTTTTAGCTATTTGATTATGAATTATTACTTATAGACTCATTTGGGAAATTCATAACAAGGGGCTCAGTCACTTTTAGTGGTACCTCAACTAATTTATCCATGATAACTTGTCTCTTTATAGCTTTTTTGTTGACATTTTAAATGTCAAACTCACTAAGAAACATTATCCATTTTGACATTCTTCCAATAAGACCTGATTTGGATAATAAATATTTTAGGGGATCAACTTTGGCAATGATTTGTACCTGATTATTCCACATGTAATGTTGAAGCTTCTATGAGATAAAAACCATGGCTAAAAATGAATTTTATATTGGAGTATAGATTAGATAATAAGATATTAACATGTGATTGAGATAATATATGGCTTGATCCTTACCATGATCATTATGTTGTGCTAGAAGAGCACCAATTGCACATGGGGTTGCTAAAATGTACAAGATCAAAGGTTTTCCTGAAATGGGTGGTGACAATACAGGTGGATTAGTTAAATATTACTTAAGATTTTAAAAATCTTTTTGGTATTATGAATTCTAATAAAAGGTAGTTCCATTCTTCAATAAATGAGTGAAGGGTTGACATTTATTTGTAAGCTAAGAAATAAAATGCCTTATGGCTTGTAGTTTACCCTAAAAACTTTGGATTTGCTTAAGATTGTGAGGTGGAGGCATTTTTATGATTGATTTCACCTATGGTGGATCTACCTATATGTCTCTTATTAAGACTATAAATCCTAATAATTTTCTTGAAGTAACCCCAAATACACATTTCTTGGGATTCATTCTGACTTTATGCTCTTGCAATCATTCAAAAATCTATATTAAAAGCACATGGTGTTCAGATCGTAAATGACAATTCTTGAAAATGCCATCCACATAATCCTCAATGATGTCATGAATAATGTCATGAAAAATGATGATCATGGCCCACTAATAGGTTATGCCTGCATTTTTAAGTCCAAAAGGCTTGACCTAGATAGGGTAATGAAAGCTATTTTGTGTTGGTCCTCAAGTGCAATTTTGATTTGATTATATCCTGAGAAACCATCCATGAGGGAGAGAATTTCATATATACTAGTAGATTCTATAATCATGTCAATGTTAGGAAGAGGGAATTCATTTTTTAGACATGAATTATTGATATCTTGAAAGTCTATACAAATTTTGATTCCACTTTGAGGCTTGGTGTTTCTATCGCTAATTTGCTTTCAGATTATAAAGAGAGAGAAGAAACTAAAGAGATAAATGGACAAGGCATGTGAAGTACCTGGATATAGACTGCGCACCGTAATCCAGACGCTTGTGGGCACTCCTCTTTGGCTGTGGAGGAATGACACCTGCAAAGAAGAAAACTTGGACAAAAAGGCGTTAGATAGATAGGCGGTGGGTTGCCAAGCGAGAGCTTGTTCCCAGAAGTGTGAAAACTTCCTTAAGGGAGGTCAACCCACTATTTTGATAAAAGATAAATGACTAATAAAAAGATAGAATGCTAAAATAGACTGAAATGATAGCGAACTGAAAGAGAAAAGGAAGCAAAGGCTTACCTGGAAGAAGCTGTCGGCCTGGTTGCAGTCGCCAGCGTCGGTGGTCTTATCGGTGTCGGTTGGCGGGTCTGCCGACGTCGGTTAGTCTGCCGACGTCGGTGGGGGCAATGACTGGCGTCGGTCGGGGCAATGGCCTCCAGACAGGTCAGGGCAGGGTCTGGTTAGGGCTTGGTCTGTGGATGGGTTTGAGGTTGGTCTATGGTCTGATTAAAGATGGTTTGTGGACGGGTCTGTGGATGGGTTTGAGTCTGATTTGAGGCAGTCAGGGGGTCTGTGCAGAGATACAGGGGAGTCAAATGGACAGAAAGGGACAGAGAGATAGAAGAAGCCAATCAGGGAGATAGGAATCCAGGTCTGCCTGGTTTGGTTAGCAGTCTGGGGGGGTAGAAGAGCTGAATCTAGTTTAAAACACGATAACTAGAAAGCATAAAGAAAATAAACAGAGTACTTACCTGTGCCCTGCTGAAGAAGGTGTTGATCTTGTTGCTGGTGATGCCAGATGTGAAACCTGTTGCTGATGAAGAATCCCTGTTGTTCACTTGCAGAAGCCTGCTGTGTACCTGAGGGAGAGAGTCAGATTGATTGGCAGAGAGGTCAAGTAAAAGGACTGATACAAGGGTCTGATACGAAGGTTCAAGAGTCGGGATGCCAGAGAGAAACACAGAGAGGTGAAGAGAAGCCAAGAGAGAGAGATAACGGTGCAGAAGCTGTTATGAAGGGTGCTGACGCCGGCAATATCGCCGACGTCGGCGGATAAAAGGCTGGAAAAAGGCTAAAAATAGCCTTCTATTCGTTTCCCAGCCACCAGGTCAAATGAATGCGAGGATGAAATGGTCGATGGGGGTTAAATGGGCGAGTGAAGAGATTGGAATGGGAGTCTAAGGCATTAAATGGCCATGTGGGGAATGAAGGGGATCCAAGGAGGGTATCCTAGGGTGGCGAGGTGGCAAGGAGAGGGAAAAAAGGGACTTATTTAATTAAAAATAGATGATTATTTTCAATTAATAAGACCTAGGTAGGTTAGGGATAGTCGAAGTGACAAGGGACCAAGGGGAGAGAGGAAGACCAAGGGTTAGACACTTTTTAGGTGTCTACATTTGCCCCTTTTTGTCTTGTTGGTTGTTTGAAATGAACTGCAAGACAAAAATAGGGAGTGGTTGCCCCAGGTGAGGGATGATGTGGATTGCCCCGAAGTATGGATGAGGTATTCCCCCTCAAAGCAGGAGTCGAGGGAAGGAACCTGATGTCGGGTGCTGATTTGACAAAAGGTGGATGAAGAAGGAGAGTGAGGGTGAACGCTGCAAAAGTCGTGATTGCGCGCATACCACTTCACGAGATGGTCAGGTCAAATGGTCGCAGGTCAAGGGTCGAGGAGTGCCAAAATTGAAGTAACCAGGCCCCAGCATTTAGTCATCTGTTGATCGTGTCACTCAATCTAAGCTAAAGCTCCAAATGGTCGTCGTGTTCTAGGTATCCCAGGCTCAGGAAGTGCTCCCAGAAAACATGAAAAAGTCACAAGTAGTGCGGATCAACTGGCTTGCGATCCTATACTTGCGAATGGTCAAAAATAAGGGTCTGCGGACAATTCTGCTAACCAGCCGTGAGGTAGCACACATGCAAAAACAACCAAGGCAACATTGGCTTGGAAGTAGTCGAAGGTCGAAGGAGATACGCATGATCTCCAATGGTCATTGGTCAAGGGGATGGATGGATGAAAGGATGCGGCCGAGCTAACCTCAGAAGACCCCATGTCAACTGAGTGCTGCCTACATAGCCCTGGTGATAGGGCCTCAGGCCGATGTAGTTCTCCCTAAAAGGGAGGAAGGGTCAAAGAGATTGATTGGTCTTGGTCAAAGGAAATGATTGGTCTTGGTCAAAGGAAATGATTGGTCTTGGTCAAAGATAATGATTGGTCTTGGTCAAAGGTCAATGATTGGTCTTGGTCAAAGGTCTTGGTCAAAGTTGATGGAGTTGGGCGTGATAAAAGTCACAGAAGAGAAGGTTTGTCCATCAAAGAGACGAACAAACGGGGGTGGTCGAGCTAACCTCAGAGGATGTGGTATCTGAGTGCTGCCTACATAGCCCTGGTCATAGGGCCTCAGACCAATGTAGTTCGGACTGCGAGGGTCAAAATGGTCGATGATGAGTTTGGTCGAGTGTCGAAATGATGAGATGATGAGGAGAAGAGACGTTGCAGCCTTTTCCAAATGGTGTATTCTGCAACATTGGTCGAGAGTCTTTCATCCCTAGCAAGTGTCCATAGTCATGATGGATGTATGCTAAAAATGAATGGAGGTCTATTTATGCTTCAGCAAGTATTGGTTTATGCTTAACATAAATTGGGTCGGGTCGATAGTTTCCATGTGTATTGGTGTCCATAGAAACTATGTGAAATGGACTAGGATGGTGTTTGATGCCGTGTTGAAAATGTCAGGGTTGGTTTGAAAAATGTTGAAGTTGGTTTAGTTTAAGGATGAGTCGACAATTGATGTGGTTAAATGTGACCAAAGTGTAGAGAAAAGATGAAAGGCAAATTGCTCTTTCATTGACAAGGACCAGAAAAGAAGCATAGATAGGGGTTATTAGAACCAAATCCCCGTTCATGCATTACGTCGTTGACTAGTGTGGTGTTAGAACGGTAATCGAATCACTTTGACATTAAAGTGAGCTCGAAGTCCCCTGAGTAGGTGGTAGGAGGTGGATAGGGTAACCCAGTTTAAGAGCAGGAATAACCTTGCCCCTTTTTATAGGAGACCCTGAGACAACTACAAGCCAAGTCCATGACCCCTTTTTTTTTTTTTTTTTTTTTTTGGGTGCAGGCTGATCGATGCGGGAAGCCTGCATAGAGATGTCATTTAATGTAGTGGTCATGTTGCGAAGCTGATCAATGCGGGAAGCTTCTAAGAAAAGTTGCTATTTGTAGCAAGATTTAGTCATAGCCATCCTTCGAGGGAGTGGTCTATATTTTTGCTTGATAATGTTTGATAAGTTGGCCTAGCTGTCCTTCAAGGGATCAGTCTAGTAATACAGCAATGAAAGTACAGCTGTCCTTCGAGGGAGCAGTCTTTTTTTTTGATTTGATTTTGATTTTGTGACCATGGATATGTTTTGACATCTTGATTTGTATTTTTGATTTTTTTGATTTTTTGATTAGGGTCATGGACAAGGCTGTAGAAGTTCAAGGGCTCCCCTTTTATTAGGACAAAGCATCCATGCATCATAAAAGGGTCGTAGAGGACTTGTTAAAGGGGAATGGGGTTGAAAGGGATGAGGATGAAGAGGATGAGGATTGCTCAAGGGACGAGCTCAAGTAAAACGTCAAGTGATCGAACACTCGACTAACAGTAGAAATGGTCGAAGACGCAAGACAGAAAGAAGGGGTTTAAGGTCTAATAAGACCCTGGGCCATGCTTGTATGTTATGATAAGGTCCAAGTCAATTAGGAGCAAACTTGCCCCAATTTGCCTCTTCCGAGATTGGTCAGGCGTTGATTGATGGATGTGAAGTTGGTTGACATTGTCGTTGGTTGGTTGAAAAAGGTTGAATGTTTGGTCGAGCGGTTTGGTTGATTGATATTTGATTGAAGTTTGGTTGAGACTAGTCGAATAATTGGTCGGGGGTTGGGTCGGTGGACACTTGGTCGAGATGTAAGATTAAATAAGTGATTGATATGTGGTAGAGACTGGGTTGAAGAGTTGGTCGAGGTTTGGATGAAGGATGAATTCCCCCAGCGGGTAGGGAGAATGTTTGAAAGATTGGTTAAGGTCGGTTGAGGTTTAGTGGTCAGATGGACGGTGTTAATATCGAATAAGGGGGTTAAAGGCGGCAAAGGGACCATATTCTAGCGTGGATATCCTGATTTAGGTGATGAGGTTGGAGAGGCATGAGTCGGGGTTGATGTTTTGTCGAAGAGGTGGTCAAGAGGATCCTTGATGAGAAGGGAATCCTTTTTTCGGTGTTGACGAATGACAGTTTTGAGAGCGCAACAACGCTCAGTGTCATGTCCCGGAATGTAATGATAATGGCAGAATTTAGAGTTATCGAACCAAGATGGCCTTGATCCGAGAGTTGATGAGTGGGGTGGTGTTGAAGGTTTGTTGATAATGTGGTTGAAAAGGGAGGTGTCATTCTCCAAACATTGGTGAATGGCAACCTTGAGGGCACAACAATGTTCTGTGTCGTGTCCAGGCGTGCGATGATACGCACAAATGCAAGTGTGGTCGAACCATGGCGGTTTAGGTCTGAGAGATTGATATTGTCTAAGAGGCGGGAGGTCGATACGAGATGACTGCAATAATTGCCGTAAGAGCAAGGCATATGAACCTGCTAACGGGTCGGGATGTTTTATTGCAGTGAGGATTGGTGACGTTGGTTTGGGAGGTGAAAGAGGCATAGGTTGATGGTTTGAAGTAGATGTATGTCTGATGGGTTGAGAGAGTAATGGAGGCGATGTGCCTCTATGAAGGATGGGAGTGGGAAGCACTCCTATTAAAGTGGACGGATGCGGGCCCAAGATTGAAGGTAATGACGAAGGTGGAGGAGGAGTCCTCCAATGAGGTCTAGTAGTCTTCGTGTGTTTGGGTCGAGGGCCACTATTGTGTGAGGCGAGGTTAGATATGGGTTTGGGTATGGATGTGGATGGAGGTGAGCGAGATGTAGAAATCTCAGGCAAAGGGCAGGAGGAAACCATGACTGGGTCTTCCTCGGTTGAAATGGGTGGAGAGACTGGTTCTTCTCTTGGTGGAGAAGAAATAAGAGAGAGCGGCTCCTCGAGTGGGCAGAGGGCATGGATGATCGTGCCTTCTACTTGTAGTTGAGGAGTAGGCAAGGTAGGGTCTTCGGATGGAGGTGGGCTTAATGGCGTTGATGTGGTCAAAGCGTCTTCCAACACAAGAGAGGTAGATGGAGGACTAGTAGGAGAAGAAGGTTCTTCGTCCTTTAATGGAAGAGGTTGGTCAAGGACAAGAGGCAAGATAGTGCTAATCATGTGAATGTCATGGTTTTGGGGGTCATTGGTCAAAGTCTGGACGTTGTTTTGAGTAGGCAGATGATTCAGAAAAGGGTGTTTGAAGATGTCGATATGTTGATTAGGAGGGGCGTTCAGGTTATCTAAAATAAGATCCCCCTTGTCGATCATGTCTTGGACGATGTTTTTGAAGGTTCGGCAGTTATCGATGTCATGGCCTTGGACGCGATGAAAGGGACAGAAGTCAGCCTCCCTATACCATGTAGGGATGGCTTTTGAAGGGTCGAATTGAGGTGGTCAGATTGGAGGGAGATTGAGGACCCC
The DNA here is from genome assembly GCA_037957365.1 of Torreya grandis. Lineage (NCBI taxonomy): Eukaryota > Viridiplantae > Streptophyta > Pinopsida > Cupressales > Taxaceae > Torreya > Torreya grandis. The sequence goes on along the minus strand of JARHVA010009077.1, from coordinate 336,855 downwards.
TTGCTTGAGTAGTTTTTCCAAAACGGAAGCGTATGGTTCTCCAAGTGGAGTGTAAGAACGCTGAATGTACCATTGTTGGAATTGTTTGGTGATGCTTGGAGATGTTGAAGTTTGAGAGTGATTCGTTGTTGTCGAGGATGGTGATCTAACGACCACAGTATTGGCCACTCCTTTAGATTCGGAATTGGTAGAAGAAGAAGGTCTGGAAGAAGAATGGCCCGTAGATTTTGCGTTGGTATGACGCAATTTGACCTTATCTTCTTCAAGGGCGCGGAATTTGAGCTTTCGAGCCATGATGAAAGCTTCGTCAAAAGTGCGAAATGTCTGAATCCACAAGGTAGAAGAGATGTGTCTGGCACATGCTCGAGAGAAGAGCTCGATGAGCTCAGGTTGAGGTAAAGAGAAGGAGAGCTGGTTGATCAGACCTCTCCAACGAGTGACAAAATTGACTACAGATTCATCATCAAATTGCCTGATGGAGTAAAGGTCTGTGATTGAGACTTGTTTGGTGATGTTGATTGAGAAATGGTCAAGAAATAGTTGGGCGAGTTGGATGAATGAAAAGATAGAGTGTCTGGCAAGAGAACTATACCAGTCAAGGGCTGGGCCAGAAAGTGACATAGGGAACGTGCGTAAAAGCAACGCATCGTCATGGGCAATAAGATAACAGGCATGTCTAAATGCCCATAGATGTTGTTGTGGGTCTTCCTTACTCTGATAGCGAGTGAATTTAGGAAGCTCCCAATGGTTAGGGTATGGTCGAATAGGGATGGAAGGATGGATGGGCTCGTTGCAAATTTGCTCATATGACAAAGTATTGCTTGAACCGGAAATAGAGGTCTCGAGACTGGACATTTTATCCATCAGCATCTTGATAAGATCTGCTGACGGATTGGCGGGTTGAGCGCCCCTTAAGTTGTAAGGCGCTTGGAAGAGGCTAGAGGAGGCGTGCGACGTAGTCGGTTGTACAATGTACGGATGACTAGTCGCAGGGGCAGAAGTGGAGGCTAGAGGTGGTTGCGTTACGAAGGTCGAAGGTATAGGTTGACTGAGCACTGCCAAAGGTGGTTGAATGGCGGCACTGGTAGAAAGACAGGTTGGCACGCCTACATTTGTGGGTGCAAGAGTGTGAGGGGTCGAGGCAATCAAGTTTTGATATGATGTAGAACTTGGTTGAATTGTAGGTGGTTGAGGGGGTAATGGAACCCCGATGGAGGTCGGTCTAAAAATAGACGGAGAGGCCACACTTTGCGTATTGGCCATGGTTGGGTTAATAGTTGAGGCAAAAGGCTGAGTCATAAAGGGTTGGGTGGAGAATGGTGTGGATGTCATCGCCATGTCACCCGAAAGGTCTCCCGTTGGGTTTCTCGCAAGATAGTTTTGGAGGGCTGCGGTGTTGAGGTCCAAGAATCTCGCAAAATCTTGGTCCCCTTTAGGGATGATGGGAAATTGAGTCGGGGTCGGGGTCGGGGTCGGTCCTGTAGGAGTTCTTTCAGTCTCTGAGTGGAACTCCATGATAGGACTGGGCTAGGGACGAGGTAGACGGAAGCGGTTGTTGGCTAAAGTGGTTAAGAAGAGAGTCCTGGTTCCAGAAACTGTGTTCTTGCAGTCTCAGAAAACTAGAATGGAGTTTTTGACAGAGAAGGGACAGGTTTTAGGCTGCTGGTTTTAAAAAAAAAGGACAGTGACAAAGACCGATGTCAGTTTAAAAACTGATGTCGGTAAGAAAAATGGCCGACGTCGGTCAGATAATTGATGCCGATAAGATAGGAAAGCCGATGTCAGTGTCAGAACCGATGCTGGTAACAGGGGAAAGCCGACGTCGGTGGAAGAACCGATGCCGGTGACTGTGTCTTCCAGAGAACCAAAAGATTTTGAGATTCTTTGGAAAAACAATGAAGAAAGCGTCCTCACTCACTCAAACAAACAGATGAGAAGAGGAAAACAGAGAGAGACAGACAAGCCTAAGCGATAAATCCTAGGAATTAACCTTAGAATTTGTGGCTTATGCCTTAGATGAATGTTTGGGGAGATTGGCTGTAAGAAGGGTCCTAGGAGAAGGCGGTCTAAAGATGGTTTCGGGTCTTGTTTTAGGTGCTCAAAGTCTGTGTTAGGGTCTGGTACGTGGCCTGGTGCTAAGGAGCAAGCTCCCCTCACTTCACGATTCCAGTGGTTAGCTGGTCTCGCTTAGCCAAGATATACCTCGCCTAGAGTTTATCCTCCGCCAGAGAACGGAGTGGGCTTCCCCCTTGGTGATGAAATCCAAGTAGGGTCACCGGGACGGGTAAGGTATCCGCTGGGGGATGAAATCCCAGTCGGGCCTTGTCTCAAGTAAGTTTTATGTGTGTTTTAGTGCATGTGGTCTGGTAGTGTAACATCAAGTGTCTATGATTTATTCAATATGCGGATTAAATTACTAGATGTGGACTAATGCAAGCACAAGCAAAAATGAAAGTGCAATACGTTTTAATGCCCAAGTCGAAATGTGATGTTTGTTATGAAGACAAGTTTGAGAAAGGGTTGAGAGTATGATGTTGGACTAGTCTAGAATGTGCAAGAAAGAAAAGAAAGATTCTCTTTAAATTCCTGCTTATAGTGTCATTGAGAAGAAAAGAAGGAGGAGAGAAGGTAAGAACCTAATGCTCCTAAATGAATGAAGAAGAAAAGGAACCTAAGAGGAACCTAGGGTCCCACCGGGCGTGCCAGGATGTTTCTATCGCTAATTTGCTTTCAGATTATAAAGAGAGAGAAGAAACTAAAGAGATAAATGGACAAGGCATGTGAAGTACCTGGATATAGACTACGCACCGTAATCCAGACGCTTGTGGGCACTCCTCTTTGGCTGTGGAGGAATGACACCTGCAAAGAAGAAAACTTGGACAAAAAGGCGTTAGATAGATAGGCGGTGGGTTGCCAAGCGAGAGCTTGTTCCCAGAAGTGTGAAAACTTCCTTAAGGGAGGTCAACCCACTATTTTGATAAAAGATAAATGACTGATAAAAAGATAGAATGCTAAAATAGACTGAAATGATAGCGAACTGAAAGAGAAAAGGAAGCAAAGGCTTACCTGGAAGAAGCTGTCAGCCTGGTTGCAGTCGCCGGTGTCGGTGGTCTTACCGGCGTCGGTTGGCGGGTCTGCCGACGTCGGTTAGTCTGCCAACGTCGGTGGGGGCAATGACTGGCGTCGGTCAGGGCAATGGCCTCCAGACGGGTCAGGGCAGGGTCTGGTCAGGGCTTGGTCTGTGGATGGGTCTGAGGTTGGTCTATGGTTTGATTAAAGATGGTCTATGGACGGGTTTGAGTCTGATTTGAGGCAGTCAGGGGGTCTGTGCAGAGATACAGGGGAGTCAAATGGACAGAAAGGGACAGAGAGATAGAGGAAGCCAATCAGGGAGATAGGAATCCAGGTCTGCCTGGTTTGGTTAGCAGTCTGGGGGGGTAGAAGAGCTGAATCTAGTTTAAAACATGATAACTAGAAAGCATAAAGAAAATAAACAGAGTACTTACCTGTGCCCTGCTGAAGAAGGTGTTGATCTTGTTGCTGGTGATGGCGGATGTGAAACCTGTTGCTGATGAAGAATCCCTGTTGTTCACTTGCAGAAGCCTGCTGTGTACCTGAGGGAGAGAGTCAGATTGATTGGCAGAGAGGTCAAGTGAAAGGACTGATACAAGGGTCTGATACGAAGGTTCAAGAGTCGGGATGCCAGAGAGAAACGCAGAGAGGCGAAGAGAAGCCAAGAGAGAGAGATAACGGTGCAGAAGCCGTTATGAAGGGTACCGACGCCGGCAATATCGCCGATGTCGGTCGATGGTTGACCGACGTCGGTGGATAAAAGGCCAGAAAAAGGCTAAAAATAGCCTTCTATCCGTTTCCTAGCCGCCAGGTCAAATGAATGCGAGGATGAAATGGTCGATGGGGGTTAAATGGGCGAGTGAAGAGATTGGAATGGGAGTCTAAGGCATTAAATGGCCATGTGGGGAATGAAGGGGATCCAAGGAGGGTATCCTAGGGTGGCGAGGTGGCAAGGAGAGGGAAAAAAGGGACTTATTTAATTAAAAATAGATGATTATTTTCAATTAATAAGACCTAGGTAGGTTAGGGATAGTCGAAGTGATAAGGGACCAAGGGGAGAGAGGAAGACCAAGGGTTAGACACTTTTTAGGTGTCTACACTTGGTTATAGGGATAATATTAGAAATACAATATGAATAATCTATATGGAAAATAAACCATAATTCAAAGAATTTATGTAACTCTTATTTGAATAATAAAGACACATTGGGATGAATATTTCATAGGTTTTGATTGATGGGTTTTTCATTTGGATGCACAACCAAGCAATGTACTACCAATGAGGGGTCTAATCTATGCATGTCAACATAACTCCATGTGAATATGTCAATAAATTATTTAAGCAGCTCTATGATGAACTCACATTGTTATGATGGAAGAGATGTTAGAGACTTATTAATGATATCATGGTGATGTCATGGAGGTGTTCTGGTGAGTGGATGAGGTGACTTAATAGTTTATGTGACAATGATGAAGTGTGTAATGTATTTATCCTAGTATGCTTGAAGTATGATTGGTTGATCTTCTATTTTAACATGATTAGAGATACGCAAGGATGAGTATGGAGTATTGATCATTTGAAAAAGGTCCCTAAGATGTTTTATAAGCTTTAATTTCTTGTGTGTATGAGTGAAATTCATCTAGTTATCCATATTTTTCATTTAGACACATTGAGTCTTCTGGTAGAAAATCTAAGTAGGTAGTTTGATGACATCACCATTACCACATGAGAATGAGTCAAGGGGAGTTGGTCATATGGTTGTGATCACATTATTCCCTAGCTGATTTGTACTAAATTTTATATCATGCACTGAAGTGCATCAAAATATATGCAAGGGCAAAGTTAGGCTCCCAGGTAGTTTGATAGTATTTTCCCACTGTTAGCCAAATTTAGAATGAGGTAGAAAGATTCGAGTAAGAAATTTCATGGTGGCATATCTTGCATGTGTATAAATTTAAGGAAAAGGTGATCATATGGGTTTTTTTTAGTATTTTACTTAGTTCTTATACATAAAATTTTAGGTCATGTGATAAAGCATGACAAAACATATGTATGTGCAAAGTTGTGATCTTAGACATTTTGACAGTGTTTTTTATGTTCAAATAGAGTTGAGTAAGTAGTTTCTTGGCATAATATCTCAAACATGTGAAGGTTTCAAGAGCATATTGATATATGGATGGAATACCCTATGTGATAGTATTTTATGTGATAAATTTTAGATCATGTGACTAAGAGCAATAAAAGTTATGTAAGAGCAAAGTTGGCCTCATAGGCATGTTTTAAGCATAGTTGGCTCTTTGACAAAAGATTTTGAGAAGGAATTTCAATGTTTTTATATCTTTCACATACAAAGGTTTAAAAATAATTTTGATACATGGTTATATTATCCCATGTGAGGAGATCATATGGTCCAAATTTGAGAACATGCGAGTGAGTGAGGTAAAATATATGATTGTGCAAAGTTGGCCTTCCAGGTAGATAAGTAAGGTTCCCATAGTCAAATTTTAGTAACTTAAAGTTTGAGAAACATTGATGGTGCATGTTTCTCTAAGAAGTCAAGAAGCAATGAGATGCACTTTTAGTGTTAAATGTTTAATGATGAGCTGAGATAAAGATCAAGCTTCTTCCAAGGATCAATGATGAGTGGGAAACCATACAGATAGAGATCAATGATACATATTAAAGTCAAGAAGTTAAAGTGATAGTTCTTTAGATTTTTTAAAGACTGAGCTACATACAAAATATCAATGGAGTGTATTGATTCAAAGTTTCTAGATTGCACAAGATGAGGTCAAAGTGACTGAGATTTAAACTTTTGAGCATTGGTGCCTATGAATTATAGTTCAAATAAGATTGATGTTAGAAATATGATTGTCATTGATGTCAAAAGGGATATTATGAGAATGTCATTGATGTTCAATACTAAATATGGTGATTAGAGGATATAAAAAGGATCTTATCAAAGGTTGAGGATGATTTGAATGCTTGTGTGCATGATTGGAATTCATCTGATTCTTCATGTTGATCATATAGACACTCTAGGTCTATGATAAGAAAAAATGAGAAGGTATTTTACTGACATCACATTGCCATGTGTGAATGAGAATGGGGGATCTAGTTACATGATTATGATCATACTAGTCCCTATTTTTTATCCACCATATTTGAAGTCGCGTGATTTAGCATGATAAAAGATATTCTTGATCAAAGTTGGGCTCCCAGCCATTTTGCCAATGAATAGGCATTTTTATGAGGTAAATATTTCATTTATGAAGGTTTTAGGACCAAATGGATATATAGATAAAATCCCCTATGTAATAAGATCATATTCACTAATTTATAGGTCATGAAACTAATTATGATAAGAGTTATACGAGATCAAAGTTAGCCTTTTAGGCAAGTTTAAGGCATTTTTAGCTCTGTGGTAAAATAAGTCGAGTGAGTAGATTAATGGAATTATATCTCTCATTCATAAATGATTCAAAAATAAATGAGTATATGGGTTTGTTCACTTTCATTCCTAGTTTATATGGTCCATATTTTAGACCATTCAGTTGAGTGAAGTAGAAGATATGAAGATACAAATTTAGCCTTCCAAGCATAATTAAGATGGTCCCCATACTTAGACAAATCTACTCAAGGTAAAGTTTGATCAAGTTTCAAAGATATTAATAGAGTTCATTGGCTCCAAGATGCTACGATAAAATGATATGAAGACATATGGTCAAAGTTTAAAGCTTGATTAATAGTTAGTGCTTAATCATAAGCTAAAGATTTAATGAAGTGTATGAAATTTAATTTGTCAAAGGGACCTCTACTAGTGACAAGTGTCACAGTCATGAGTCTTGAATAATAAATATAAGGTACAATTCAAAGTAAATAATTTAATGATTAATGATATATTTCTAAGTGTGTCAATATTGAAAATTAACAATGATGTATAAAATGTATGCACGAATGCCAAGTGTCACATTCTTGAGAGCTAAGTAGAGATAAAGATTGATATTTTCAAAAGATATGATAGTGAGCAAATGATCATATAAAAGACATCCAATGGAATAAATAGAATCATATGGAACAAAGTGCTCAAGGTTTATCAACACAGTGGTGAGTTTAAGATTGATCAAGTTTGAGAAGATCGATGGAGAGAAAGTGATCCAAAGACCCAAGAAGTACTAAGATGGAATAAAGAGCTTGACATTTAATGACTAAATAGAATTAAAGATCATGCATCTTTATAGATTGAATGGAACGTGGAATATCAGATCAAGAAGATGGATAGATGCATTTTAAAGTTGATAAAGCTAAAGTTTTAAAGTGTATAAAGTTCAAAAAAATAGTGTGAGCCTATCAGAATGTGATCAAATAGACATGTTTTAAATTTGATCCATTTGAATATATACCATTAGATAATGAAACCAAACATAATATCAATGATCAATATTTAAAGATAAGTCCAGTCTAATGGTCAGACATAGGAACATGTAGGAAAGCTATAGATCATGATACAAATAGTGAGATTGATCAATGTAACAAATCAATTATATGTAAATATGCATGTGAATCAAAAATAGAGTCCAAAAAATCCTATATATAATAAAAGACCAGTAATAATAGTGATGGATGCATGATTTAGTGAGGTAGGAAACTTACAAATCAAGAGATTATGAATTGAATCCAAAATAGAGTGTAATGTGATATAGTCCAAGTGTGAACACATAGAAGATATGAAGACCTAAATCAAATGCACGCACACACGCACACATGTGCACACACACACACACACGCGCGCGCGCGCACAAACACACACACACACACACACACACACACACACACACATGTCATCTAGGACACAAAAAAGGAAGTTAGAAATAAAGCTATTTCTATTAAGTAGATTCAAATAGTGAAATAGAGGCAGAGAGTGAGAAAGATGAAGTGTGTTGAAGAGATACATATATAGACATAGAGACGGAGGGGTAGAGAGAAGAAAATCATAAATAGATAATGTCAAAGGAATGAATAGTTATAGATTAAACCTGTAAAAAAGAACAAAGATTTGGATTCATTTATGAATCTATCTTATAAATTGGAGTTATAGCTCCATAGTTGATCTAATTGGTTAGTTCCATCATATAAGTAGAGTTTGTGCTCATATTAGGGAGTAAGTGCTTCCTTAGAGTTGAAGCTCTTAAATTAGGGGATTAGTGTATCCTTAGGGTTGGTTCCCTTCAATGTGTAATTAGTGAGGTTTTGACTATGAGGCTATATTAGAATGGTAATTTTATCAACTATTATTACCATAGTTTTTTCCCAATGGGTTTTCCATGTATACATTTAGCATCATGTGAATTTGTGTGTATGATCTCTACATATTTGATTTGATCTATATATATATTTTAATCTATATTAAAAGGCTTTGAAAAGGACTAAGTAAATTGATATACTAATTTACCCTACCCTCTTAGTATCTAGTTGCATTCTAACAATTAGTATCAGAGCACTAGTTCTTAAGAATAATCTTAATCAACTAAGGTAGATCTTGGAATAGTGAACACAAATGGCTAGTCAAGAAAGGTTTTATCAAACATGACACCTCTCTTTGATGGATCAAACTATGCATTTTGGAGCATAATAATGGAAGATTATTTATCCTCATTAGGGTTTGATGTATGGATGTATGTTGTAAATATATATACATCCCCTACTACAACTCCTATTGATCAAGATGTCAATAAGGCATATGAGAGTAATGCTAAAGCAAATAATGTCATTCTATGTGGATTGTCAAATTTAAAGTTTGCCAAAGTGATGCCTTATCAAAATACACAAGATATATAGAACAAAATAAAGATCATATATGAATTATATGATAAGGTAATTTAGGCTAAGCAACAAACTTACAAAGGTAAGTTTAAGAGCCTTAAGATGAATGAAGAGGAGAGGATTGTACACTACCTCCTCAGGTTAGATGGAATAGTCAATGCAATCAAAGTCATTAGAGAAGAAATGAAAGAACCAATCATTGTCAATAAGTTCCTAAGATCTTTACCATCAAGGTATGATTAAAAAATCTCTACAATAGAGGAAGTAATAGATCTGGATAAAATCACTATTGATGATTTGCCTAGAACCTTCATTACCTATAAGATGAGAATGGGAGAAGCAAACAATTTAAAAAGAGAAGATGCATTCAAATTAGCCAAGTAAGAAAAGGAAGAAGCACCTACATCTAGATTTGAGGAGACCGATGAAGAAGAAGCCAACTTTGTCAGAAGATTGTAAGTTACACTTCAAATTCTTTAACTATGGTAAAGTAGGACATTTTGTTTCTAAATTCCCTCATAATAAGAAGGATAACTCTAAGCAATTAGAGAGTATAAAAAATGTGAAACCCTACTATCCCAAGAAGAATAAATTATTCAAAAACAAGAAAGGTTTATACACAAAAAGAAGATAGTGATTCAATGGATTATAGTGATAGTTCTAATGATGATCATGACTCTGATTTCATGGTTGAGGAAAAGGAATTCCTATTCATGCTAATAAGATCAAATTCTATAGATCAAGAAGAAGTTGAATATTTAGATGAAGAATAATAAGGATAAGTGGATCTAGTGTGTGAACTCATCTGTGCTTTAGAGGAGATTGATAAGCTAAGAAAAGAGAGCTCAAAGTAGAAGAATCTTAGACAAAAGGTAATTGAGAAAATGTCCAAAAATCTTGAGAAATATGATCAGATTGTAGTGATACTAAAGACATAAGTTGGAGAGGCCAAGAAAATAGAAGATGTATTCAAACTTGAACTACAATATAAATCTAATGAATGTGTGAATCTAGAAACAAATATAGTGACCTTGAGAAAAGAGATTGAAAAATCCAAAGGTCAAATAGAAAAAAGTCTAAAATTGATAGGAGGATTATATATTCTTGATGAATTGATCAAATCTCAAAATCCCTCAAAAGAGAGATTAGGTCTTCATTATGAAAAGGGAAAATGTTCCACAACTAGTACATTTGCTAACCTATATGAAAACTTTAAAGTAGAAGGAGAATCTAGAGAAATGAAAGATAAATATTACAAGGACACAAAGATAGATTCAAACATAGCTAATGTGAAGAAATCTAAACTTGAAGAGAAGCTTAAAGATAAAAATCCAAAGGTAGCTAATGCAAATGGATAATCTAAAGTTTAGAAGAGATCGTCATGTTGTACTAGGAAATGCATTGACCAAGTATTACTCATCTTTATATGGTTATTGTTATACCTATAATTATCTTGGTCATAGGGATACTGATTATAGAGTTATACCTATAAGGAGAACAAATTTTTTAAGTAGAAACTCATTTGCTCCTTTTTTAGATACAAATGTAATGTGCTATAATTACAATAATTTTGGTCACATAGCTAAACATTTTAAAACTAGCTTTGTAAGATCAAAAGTACACAATGTAAATAAAGGCATGCCTCCCATTATAAACAAAGGTTCACAAGTCTATAAAAAGGATAAAAATAAGCCATATAAGAAATCCAATGAAGTGTGGAAAGTGAAAAATCAATCAATGATTGCTCAAACTATACTCCATGCCAAGGAATAGAATTTGTGGGTGATTTATAGTGGTTTCTCAAAGCATATGACTAGTGAAAAAAGCAAGTTCATCAAGCTGAGAAAATGTAAGGAAGGATTTTCTAGTTTAGGAGACAATACAATAATAAAGTTCAAAGGTAAAGGAACCTTGAACATAGATGGATAACTACCTACACATGATGTATTTTATGTTGAAGGATTGAAGCATAATTTACTAAGTGTCAACCAAATGTGTGAAAATGGATATAAGGTCACATTTTATGTAGAAGGCTATAAATGAAAGAGATCTAGAAGACTAGTTACAGAAGGAAAAATGACTAAAAGAAACATATATAATCTTGTTGTAGTGAATGGTAATAGCTACCTAATAGGGAAGATTGATGAGAGTTGGTTATGGCATAGAATAATGGGTCATGTTAACTTTGATAACCTAGCCAAATTAATCTCAAATAAGTGTGTAAGACACATGCCCAACATAACCAAACCTGCAGACACTACTTGTAAGGAATGTCAACTAGGCAAGCTAACATGGGTCAAATTTCAAATAAAGGAGTATGCAACTACAAACCCTTTAGAGTTAGTTCATACTAATCTCTATGGTCCTAATAAGACAATATGATCTAAAGGAGATAGATATTTCATGTTATTTTTAGATGATTACTTAAGAATGACATGGGTAACCTTTTTGAAAGACAATTCACAAACATTTAAAATATTCAAGATCTTTAGAACCATAGTAGAGAATGAGATTGGACAAAATATCAAATGTTTAAGATATAATAAAGTTGGAGAATTCACCTCAAATAAGTTCATAGAGTATTTTGAGAAGAATGGGATCAAAAGGCATTATTCTATAGCAAGGACTCCATAATAGAATGGAGTTGTTGAGAGAAATAATATGATAGTCAAGGAGATGGCTAGAACAATTATAAAAGAGGCCAAGTTATCTAATGGATACTAGAGAGAAGCAATCAAAATAGCAATATGCATCTTGAATAGAGTTTAGTTGATGGCAAAGAGTGACAAAACTCCCTATGAGCTATGGTATGGAAAGCCTACCTCTGTTAAGTATTGTAGAGTGTTTGGAAGTAAATTCTACATCATAAGAAAAGAGGACAAATTGGGAATCTTTGAATCAAGATGTGATTAAGGAATATTTCTTGGTTATTCCACTCAAAGCAAAGCCTATGTATGTTACAATAAAATTCTAAAAAAGATAGTAGAGAGCATCAATGTCAAGGTTGAAGAAGGATTGAAACATGTTGAGCCTAACAAAGAATTCAATATTGAAGAATCAAATCTTGAATAAGAATCAGATAATGAAGAGGCTGAGGAAATGAATGAAAATGAACCTCCAAGATTTATTCAAAAGGGTCATCCTAAAGAGAAGATAATTTGTTAGGAATAAATAAGAAATTGATGTAGAACAATTTCAAAAAATCATAATAATAATAATAGATATGAATAGAGATGTAGAAAGAATAAAAATAAGCATGCAAGACAAGAATACTAGATTTAATGTGGTTCACACCATATGGGATACATCCACCAAAAAAAACTTGGTCATATTTTATTACAAGCCAAAAGAGTACAATCCACTCTTAGATCTATCTTCTCACAATTATAATGCATAAATAATGTTTGGAGCTATGCTTAATAAACTCTCCTTAATTTTCTCCTAAATTCACACACTCTATTCTTCCTTCTCAAACCCTTGTTCTCATAAATTATTAACTATAAAATATCCATCTATACATAGTACATCAACAAAGCGGTATTATAAAATAATGGGTACCAAAACCATGGGTGAGAATACATATAGAGTGTATAATACATTTTAAATGTATAATATTTAAAATACAATCTAATTTAGAAATAGGCTCCACAACACAACAATCTCCCACTTGGAGACTAATTTCCTTAAGTAGGATTCTCAACCCTTCACTATCATCTATAAAAGGGAAATGAAACTGAACATAGCTTTAGTTTCTCCCTTGTGAACATATTGGTCATCATGTCTGCAAGATTCTAACTGGTATGAATCTTTTCCAGATTTAACTTCTTTTCCTCTAAAGCTATCATAATAAAATGGTATGTAGACTATATATGCTTCATCCTAAAGTGGAAAGTGGAGTTATTTGATATATGTATAGCACTCTGACTATCATTATATAGCTTCCCTTCCTCTTACTTATGACCCAACTCTTTAAGCAACTATTGTAACCAAATCATTTCTTTGTTTGCCTTTATATTAGAAATATACTCAACCTCTATGGTGGACAGAGCCACAAGTTTTTGTAGTCATGAAATCTAACTCACTATTATGTCACCTACAATAAATACATATCATGTTGTACTCTTCCTACTTTCTAAATCTCCAACCATGTTTGAATATACATAACCATGTAAAGTGGTGTCCAATCCACCATAGCTTAAAACTATCCCCATGGTCCCTCTTAAATACCAAAGGATCCACTTCACTACCTTCAAGTGTTCTCTACCTAGATCACTCATGTACCTACTTACTTCTCCTATCTAGTCTAGTTCACACCATGGCATACATCAAGTTACCAATAGATGATGAGTAAGTTACATGTGACATCTAGATTCTGTTTTCTTCTATTTTAGGACACTGCTCCTTTGACAACTTGAAATGGCCTACCAAAGGAGTCCTAACCAATTTAGCATTCTTCATACTAAACCTTTCTAAAACCTTTTTAATGTACTCTTCTTGGGATAAATACAACTTTCATTTATTCCTATCTTGTGTTATTCTCATAACAAGGATTTGTTTTGTTGCTCTCAAATCCTTCATAGCAAATGAATTACTACATTATTCCTTAATTACCTTTATTTCCTACATGTTCTTACTATTATCACTTGGATTTTCACCCTTTGAGGAGATCTCTCAGCTCTCCTCATCCAAATGGCACAATTGAAACACCTCTAGGATGTGGGTAGCCTAAGAATGAGGTGAATCTCTAGATAGGGATAGCTCCCTTAATGTACCACTTGTAAATCACTACTACACCTAAACTTTATGAGGGAAAAGGGAGGGAAAATTGAAGTTAAACTATCCTAAAGGAAGTGATACACCAAATTAGTTTATGACTACCAACTAGTTGCATGTTACACATGAGAACAAAGGACTAACCAAACATACACTTTTCCAATCTGCATCTTCTCACATCAATATTTCATTATGAGGTTATGATGAATGTTTAAGCTAGGAGGACAAAAGAATAGGCCTAGTATGGCACTATTTTAATATACTCACTCACGCAATATTGACACATCAATATAATGCTTCACATGACTTGTAAGAAGAATTTTTCTAACTGCAAATAGGTGAGAGAATGAAAAACAATGCTAAGGAAACAAGTCATCACTAAGAAAAATCAATCATCTAAGTGAAAAAACTATAAATAGTCATATAATAGGTAAAAATTAGTAGTATTTATTGATCCATGGTATGAAAATGATCAAGTATTCATCATACTTAGGTGGAACATAGTTTACAAAGGCCAAAATGGCTAGTTCTTATAGAACTTGAGAGAGAGAGGAGAAGAAATAATTCCAAAGGTCACAATGACACTTTTCAAGATGATAAAATGATTTACTTATGCATGATAAGAGGGTGTGAAATGGACCATGTAAGGTCAGAAGATACACGTGTCTTTCTAAGTCATGAAACCCATAAAAAGTGGCATATAATTCCCTTTACTGGCTTAGAAAACTACCTTCATGATTTAGCCCTATTTGAACATCCCAAAATAGACTAGGGATAGGTATGATTATTGTAATGAGAGGTAAGTATATCATACATGCCTCTCCATGCATTTTTTGTAGTCTTGATCATTTGGAATATTTTGGAAGTGATCCATCACTGCCTATAGTAAAACAAGCTTCTCTTTCACACACCTTACACACTTGGCTTCCAATTTGGCTTCAGTTTCCAATTAAAATCCATATAAGGGGGTTAAATACATGTTTCAAAACCACCCATGTCCTTATATTCATCATTCACACCTTAAAATCAACCCACTTGAAGTTTTTTACCCTTCTCACTATCATGTTCACTATGTTAGGTTTGACTAGTTGAGATGAAGTAGCTAGCAAGAACACTTAGGAGTTTTTCCAAGGCATGAAATGGAAATGGGGATTTATCTTAAGTCTTAATATTCTTTCCAATTTTTTTTTCATCTTGTGAAACCTCCCAAAAATTTCATAATGTAAAAAACAATCGATAAAATTAGTTTTATACCCTATCCATATAGATTTTGTACAACTAATCCTATTGTTAGGGAGCCTGACTAAGTATTATACAACATCCAATCAATTACCTTGTCATTTTGGTCCATTAGAGTATATTTCCATCCTTGTTTTTCCAATCAAGGCATTATTCTGGAATAGTAGGTTTGTAGCCTCATTATTCTCTTAAGGTTTGTTCATGAGGTTTGGACATTATAATTTCAAAAAAATTCCACAAATGTGATCTTCAAGGTCCCTGTTAACCCCTCCAAACTTCTTTGACTTCCATGAAAAACATTCAAGTAGATATGATCTTTTAGAGTTTCCTTATTATGTTTGACTCTCCATTTCCTACAAGCATAATGTTATCCCTGAGCTCAAAATGAAATTCCTCATGTTTATTATACAAAGTGAAATATTTAACACACCTTGAATGACATACAAACATTCCACAATCCATTTTTATGCTTACCTCATGTTAGACTTGAATATGAATTCTCATCTAGGAACTAGTCCTAAACCTTAAATAGTAGGCCTATCTACACTTTTGATGGTTTAGAACTCCTTGTAAGGCTTCTCCCATATGTGATATGTTTATTATATTGTATTATGTGTGACTTGTTAAGCATAGAATATACTGAGAGGGGGGTGAATCAATATATTATATATCTTATAAAACTTTCCCTTTATCAAATTACACTTAATCAAACATTCAAGATATGCAATAAAACTCAAACAATAAACATCACACAAGATAGAGAGAGACACCAGATATAACATGGAAACCCAATGTGGGAAAAACCATGGAGAACAATCTCAAGTATATTCATGAGAAACAACCACAGGAGCACCATACCCCTTTGTCAAGTACCAACTCAACTATAATTCATGAACACCAACCCATAAGAGCTTCAAACCCCTTTGCCAAGCACCAACCCAACAACTATTCATGAGCACCAACCCACAGGAGCACCAACCCCTTTGTGTATACCACACACCTATCTCTCAATGTTGCTATCTCAACAAATGATAGTTAAATACAACATCTCTTTCCTCTCTCTCACCTTTGCTCTTCTAATCTAGATATAAAAAATACTATTCATCTCTCACAATTTCTCTTCTAAGCTAGATATTACAATATCAAATCAACCTCTCTCAACCATATCTACAAATGGTTTCTCAAGCCTTTATTTATAGCTTTCCAAATGACCTTTGGTCTTCCCCCTTTGTGACCCTTCAATCCTCATGGAAAATGGTACCAAACTTGTGTGACCCTTCATATCCTTGCCTTTGAAAAGTCATGTGGTGACCCTTCATGACCAAAAAGTCCTGTCATCTTTTGTCCTTATCTTGGTGACTCTTCTTATTCTTCAAAGTGTCCCTTCATGAGAAATTGCACCCTTACTCTTTTGTCTTCACTTGGTGACTCTTCATGGGAAAATGCATCCCATCCTTCTTTTGTCTTTATCCTATAGCTCTTTGACTTCTCCATGGGCCCTTATTTTGTCTCATATGCAACCAAAAATATATTTGTTAATATTAAATAAATATTAACTCATATTATCCAAGATATATTTATTACAAACAACATTAAATGCAATGGGGCCTTTATCACCAATAATGCCAAACCTTTGACATCAATGACAATATTTCCAACAATCTCCCCCTTTGTCATTGATGGCAACCTCAATCTTGAAACTTCCATATCCTATCACCTGCACATACCATCATCTGAAAACATACAGTAACTCCCCCTTACTATAGCAACATGTACCTATTCCCTATATCTATTTTCTACACCTATACCTATACTTGTACTTGTTATTCTCCCCCTTTGAAATCAATGGCAAAGGGCCTACCTAAAGCTAACACTTAGCTCCCCCTCAACTGATGCTGAACATCAATGGCAGGAATTAATATAAATTACTCCCAACTCCTCTCACCCATCTTTGAATGTATCCTTTGATCATGCCTTTGAGAAGATATCTGACAATACATACACATTGTTCCTTGTCCTTTAAGCATTTATAATCAACTCATTTGAATCTTTTATTCTAATCTCACAACCTTCTTTATGAAACTTTAATGTATATCCTTGATCACATATTTGACTAACACTCAATAGATTATGCTTAAGACCTTTTACATACAAAACATTTTTAGTCTTAGTTCTACCATAATCTAAACTCAAAGTACCTTTTCTGACTATCTTGGTAGTGGTTTTATCTCCGAATCTCACTGTATCACCATTGATCTTCTTTAGAGATATGAATTTACTTTTATCTCTTGTCATATGCCTCGAACATCCGATATCAATTAACCATGGCTGATCTTTACCTTTTACATGCAGGGCTATCTAAACCATCATAGAATCTTCATGTTGTTTCTTCTACCATGTACATGTCTAAACCTTCTCCCTGATGAATGGAGCTTTGATATTTTGATCCTTATTCTTGATGAATGGATCTTTGAAGCTTTGATCCTTCTGGACTAACTTGAACACACTTGTATAATATCGAGTTATGTGTCTGAAGTTGTTGCACTTGTAACATACTATGGTCTCTTCATCAAAGCTTGATAGAGGAGAAAAAGAGTTGTGGATTTTGCTTGACTCTACTTGAATTTCCTTCTCCTTATTTCTAAAATTGTTAGCTCTTTTTCTACATTCTAATTTCTTGTGACCATATCCATTACAATAAAAAAATAGCCATAAAAATTAGACCTGTCTGTATATCTCTAACCTGATTGCCTTTTGTAGCTTTGTTCCTTCCAGCCTTCTCTATTTGGAATGTCCTCTGTATTCTTCACTTCTCCCCTTTTTGTTTCCTCTTGTGTAAGAGCTTCAACATAGCTATTTTTATTTTCAAAATCAATCCATGTCTTATCTAAATATTCTTTTTGACTTTCCAATATCTTATTCAGCATGTTAGTGCTATCTTCAAATTTTGAATCACTGATTACTTTATCATTGACTTCTTTCTTAATATCTTCTTTTAAAAAGGCAATTTCAATAACATACCTTTGACATTATTTTCTTGTTATTTCCAACTATGCTGTGAGGTCTTCTTCATTATTCTTGGCTTCTTCAAAGTGTGCTTGTAGATCTTCAATCATTTCCTTTGACTCTTGTCAATTTTTCTTGATCTAGCATTTTAATATTTGATTCTTATTTTGAACAGCTTCTAACTCTTCTAAGGCACAAATGAGCTCTCCTTCCATATTCACTTCAGCTTCCTCCTCTTCTTCTTCTTGATCACCTTCATGTATGGCCATGAATAGAAACTCTTCTTCTTTTGAATCAATGACTCCACTATCTTCACCTGAACTAGGATCCTTAGAGTACAAGCTCTTCTTCTTGAAACCCTTCTTAGATTTGCCTTTGAAATATTTTTTGTATGTAGGCTTTTCTTCTTCATCATCATTAACCTTATCTGGGTATCTAGCTAAAAAATGTCCAATCTTTTCACAATTAAAACATTTGAAAGGTAATTTTCCTTGATATTTACCTGTTCCTCTTTCCAGCTTGCGAATAAAAAGTGCTCCATTGTCATCTTCATCATCACTGGAACTATCACTTGATTCTTGAATCTTAGCTTTCTCCTTCTTTGATGTCTTGAAAGTCGCTTCTCTCTTTGAGGGTTTATCTTATTCTATCCACATCTCATATTCTGTGAGAATACCATGAAGCTCATCCATCTTTAGTTTGGCTAAATTCTTCATTTCCTCGATTGTCAAAAACTTTGCATCATATCTCATTGGTAGAGATCTCAAAACCTTTTGCACCACCATTGACTCATCCAACGTTTCTCCAAGACCTTGAATCTAATTTATGACTTGATCAACTCAAAAAAGATAACTTGCTATATCTTCTTCTTCTTCCATCTTCAAAATTTTAAACTACCTTCTAAAAGTCTACAACATAGCTTGTTGAACCTTTCCATCACCTTTGTAAATATTCTCAAGTTTTACCTAAGTTTCATGAGCAGATTTACATTGCATAACTTTAACAAATTCAGATTCACATAAACCACATAAAATAGCATTTAAAGCTTTAGCATTACATTCACTTGCCTTCTTTTCTGTTGGATTAATTGTAGATGTATGTGGCTCTTCATATTCCTCCACCACTGCTTTCCATATGTCGAATCCAAGGGCCATTAAATAAACCTTCATTCTCATGCTCCAAAAACCATAATTTTTTCCATCAAACAAAGGTGCCTTATTTGTAGAAAATCCTTCCTGTGACCTAGCCATCGTGCTTTCATGATCTACCTTTAAGCTGTAAAACTTTTCAAAAAGGAACCTGCTCTGATACTAATTTTTAAGCACAAAATATACCAAGAGGGGGGGTGAATCAGTATATCATATATCTTATAAAACTTTCCCTTTATCAAATTCCACTTAATCAAACATTCAAGATATGCAATAAAACTCAAATAATAAACATCACACAAGATAGAGAGAGACACCAGATATAACGTGGAAACCCAATGTGGGAAAAACCATGGAGAATAATCTTAAGTATATTCGTGAGAAACAACCCATATGAGCACCATACCCCTTTGCTGAGTACCAACCCAGCTACAATTCATGAGCACCAACCCATAGGAGCTTCAAACCCCTTTGCTGAGCACCAACCCAACAACTATTCATGAGCACCAACCCACAGAAGCACCAACCCCTTTGCTGAGCACCAAGCCAGCAATAATTCGTGAGCACCAACCCACAGGACCACCAACCCCTTTGTGTATACCACACACCTATCTCTTAATGTTTCTATCTCAACAAATGATAGTTCAATACAACATCTCTTTCCTCTCTCTCACCTTTGCTCTTCTAAGCTAGATATAAAAAATACTATTCATCTCTCACAATTGTTCTTCTAGGCTAGATATTACAATGTTAAATCAACCTCTCTCAACCATATTTACAAATGGCTTTTCAAGCCTTTATTTATATCTTTCCAAATGACCTTTGGCCTTCCCCCTTTGTGACCCTTCAATCCTCATGGAAAATGGTGCTAAACTTGTATGACCCTTCATATCCTTGCCTTTGAAAAGTCATGTGGTGACTCTTCATGACCAAAAACGTCCTTCCATCTTTTGTTCTAATCTTGGTGACTCTTCGTATTCCTCAAAGTGTCCTTCATGATAAATTGTGCCCTTACTCTTTTGTCTTCACTTGGTGACTCTTGAAATTCCCCAAGATGACTCTTCACGGGAAAATGCATCCTATCCTTCTTTTGTATTTATCCCATGGCTCTTTGACTTATCCATGGGCCCTTCTTTTGTCTCATATGCAACCAAAAATATATTCGTTAATATTGAATAAATATTAACTCATATTAGCCAAGATATATTTATTACAAACAACATTAAATGCAATGGGGCCTTTATCACCAATAATGCTAAACCTTTGACATCAATGACAATATTTCCAACATGACTCACCTCTAAAAACCTCCTATCAATATTCAATCGACTTTTGGTCCATCGTTTTCTCTCCTTTTCTCAAGACTGTAGGGTTTGCACATAAGGGGAGTGCCCTCTATCTGAGGAAAAATAAAGGGCACTTCCCTATTTCTATAAATAATGATGACTAATAAAAGATATTATACAATCCATAAACATGTTATGTACTAATTTTTATCCCTTGGTCTAGTTATTTGACCTCCCAAAAGCATAAAAACCTAAGACAAACTTGGATGAAGGTACTGTCTGCAGGGTTTTCATCATATGGACTATGTATTACCTATCTAAAGCCCTTTATTTTCTTGATTTGTGTTGTATGAGAGAGTATTAATTCTATAAAAACATTAATTAAGGTGTTCCAACTTATTCCATCATGTTAATATTCTACATACCTCTCCATACATGGACTGAGTGTCACTTTTGGCTGTGTGTTGACTAAGGCTTGTACCTATAGGTGAAAATGCATGGTTTGACCTTGAATACACTATTTAAAAAATTATTACAATCTATTAAGGTCATATGATATTTTTTTTACCCATTTTATTACCTTGACTAGCCTAGACCATCATTTAGACACCCTACTTAGTTCATTATCACCCTATAATCACGTATAGTTGACTGTACAGAGTCTTGTAGGTGAAATGTATGAATTAGGCCTTAAAGACAAGAATAAAACCCTCCTTGAAGTTATTTAAAAAATATTAAAATTTCATTTATTCCTTTTATGCTTGGGGTGAGGTCTATAATAAAGGCTATCTAACACACTTTTCATTATAACCCTATAACCCACTTGTATGTATACATTTTGTAATGACAAGGAGGCCTGTAGGTGGTGTAGTGGTAAATAATTTAGTACACCCTTATCTCTTGATGATGTTTATGCTCCTTGAACTATTTTTTCACTTAATAAGGTCATCTACACATGTGAATATGCCTTAGACTACCAACTTGGAAAACAAACTTGCTCTAAGACTCAAAATCCTATAGATGTCTTTGATTGAGTTTAGTGCATAAATGGGCAATTTGGGGTCTCCAAAAAAATAATTTTCATTGATCATTTGCTCCTAAAAATTTGTATAGTCCTTGTCCTATATGGAGGATTCAAATTTAATTCATCAAGATGCATAAAAGTCATTTGGAACCTTATTGTATGTCATCAAAAAAATGGTGAGGTTCTCTATTTTGACATTTTAGGGATTATATCCCAGAATACTATCATCTCATGATTGATCAAGGTTTTCAATTATATCTAATAATATAACCTTTAAAATAGGTCTATCATAAACTACACCACGTTCTATGACTTCAAACAAAATTTCCACCACTTGTTTCCATACTTCAAAATGACACTTTATCTCTTTGTTAGCACCTACAGGCAAGTGGACATTGTGATGTGTATAGACAATGAAGTTGAGTGTGAAAAATGTGCATGTTTGTTATCCTCTAATGAGTTTTAGACTTATCTCAAAGCCTAAAAATGCACTCTTCACATCTTAAAGGGTCTGAAACACCATTAAGGCTCTCATCTAGCATGACATCATCATGAGATACATGTATGTACACCTTGTCTAATATGCATGCAATATATGCAAGTGTGTACAATGAGTATTATTTTGACCTCATGAACAAACTTGGAATCTTTAAAAATTGCCTAAATTTTTTATTATAATTATGATGGTCTCATAACCATATTTAAAACATATATTCCAATTTGATATCCTTCTTTAAGGATGCCTACAAACGTATCTTCATGACTGCCTAACTGTGTTTCTTGCATATGATTGAAAACTCATGGGATGTTACCTTATAGACTAAGATTAAAATGGGAGGAGATAAAGATAACCTTGGAAACATGTAAGCCAACCCATATTCACCCTCTAAAACCACTATCAAAGCAAGAAGATCCTATAAATGGTGAAAAACTGCTTACAACATAGAATGATGTATTCACTTACAACCTGAGATGATTTGTATATTTAAACACCTTGAAAAACTAAAATTAACATGGGGATAATTTTAATAGGGATTAAACATCATATTAAAACAACATCATCAAGTGAATTGTACGTACTTATCCAAACCAAGGTAAAACCTATATGGTGTAATTAGCAAGCAAAATAGATAGTCTAACTTCTTAGGAATGGTTCATAAAGCACATACCACCATTATTATACAAAAAAACATAAAATAGAATGTGAATAAGTGTATAATACACCCCTAGGATCATTTTTCCTAAAACCTCTCTTTCTAAATGTACCAAGTACAAACCTAAAAGATATTCTTGCTTGCCAAGCCTAGTGGAAGGAGAGAGACCTAGTTTTTTCATTTATTAAAGATTATAATCAAATTGATCACTATAATAATTATATGTAAATACAAGCTAAACTCTTTAAAAATTATTCAAGTTTAGGAGTCTGTACAATTTCATATACCTCATTAAATGCTCATTTCTTTCAAGAAAACAGCCCCTTTTTCTAAAAAATCTATTATTTTTTAGATATTAATAGTTACTAAAGACTTCTTAGGACACATGGGATGTGACATCACCTTTTGAAACCTTCACATTTCCCAAATAGGTTGTATAAGTCATTTAATTCTCATTTTAACCCTCAAAATGACTCAAAATGACATAAGGACTAAAATGACTAATGACCAAGGCTAATATAGCATTAAATGACATAAAAAGACCTATAATAAACCTTATGACAAAATATTAAGCCTTGTATAAACCTCTAAAGTCAATTTTTTACCTATAAGGGTTCTAATTTGATTTGTATGGTTAAATTTGGTCAACAAATTGGTGACTCATATAGGTAGCATGCTTGTTATGCTAAATATCAGTAGCCTTATCAGTCCATTAGGCTTAGGGAGTCATATAAAGTTTGAAACATAAAAAGAGGACCTTGACCATTGACAAAAAGATTTGACCAAGATAATACAAATAATTATGTCAACCATACAAAAAAAGGACACACACAAATTAAAGTGAACACACCAACAAGACCCACACACATGTGCTCAAGGCACTTAGAGAAATCAGAAAAACAAACCACTATGTAAAAATAATAATTAATCATATCTCCATTTCTAAAATTAAAAATAATTTTCCTTGCATCTCTTTATTCATGAGATGTAACATAGTGCCAAACATATTGCTCTTTAGATTGGATACTTGATGGATCAAACCTATTCCTTAGAACTTTACTTGATCTGATCTCAAGTAGATCATCCTCAAATAGGCCTCAAGTGTAAACATAGTCCTTTTGTCCTTATACACATACCTCATATTAATTTCCACTCTTCATCTCATGATTAACTTGCATCTTCTTAGTAGGCATGGCTTCAAGAGGAGTAGTTTCTTGTTCCTTAGAATCTGAGGCCAATAGAAGCTTATTCTAACCTTCAAGAGCTGATGTGTTTCTCCAAATTGATTGAGAGGATGATATCCCATATTTATTATTTAAAACATATCATCATGTGATACATATGTATCTTGAAAGGACATATTTAAAAAGTTATTTTTCCTTTGCATACTTACTTGAGTGTTAAGGCTATCTTCTCCATTTTTGACTAGATCATAGTCTCCTTGAAGAGGAGTATAACCTGCTCCAATCATTAAAAAAAATCATCCCAAAGCTGATTATATTGATTTTATTACTCATATATGACATTTTGAAAATTTTCAACTTGTTTATCATCATTTCCAATCAGCTCTAAGGAAGTTGTAGACCCCTTGAGAGACTCAAACTCATTACAAATGCTTATAAACTGCTACCACAAGTCTTCATCTTCTCTTTTATTAGCATTATGAAGGGTAATAATAATATAATCTCTTTCATCCTATTTTTTATAATTTAAAAGGACTTCATCCAATATTTATTCTTTAATGTAAGGAAGGCATTCTTCATTATCAACATAATAAAAAGATTCAACATAAGGACTCACCTCTTCTTGAACATTTAGGGCATCTTGTGGGATCTCAAGTTGAATCTCAATTGGAATAACCTAAATTTATTTTTAAATGTCTAAAATATCTTCAATACCCTTCTCCTTCTTGGTGATGCTAAGGCTAGGCATCTTGAAATCAGGTGACTTAGCCCAATGAGGCTGCCAAGGGACTATGGTTTCTTCAAGTAAGATTTTTGAATTTATTTCAACCAAATTCTCTTCTTTAGGTTCCCACACCATAGTTACATTATGGAAAAGGGTGATAAGGTGATGGAAATATGAACTAGTCTATGGAGGTGGAACATATAACTCAAAATCAGATAGAGAATGAATTCTAGGGGATTCTTTTAGAAACTCTTGAGGAAGGGGAGGCAAACCTTGGGATAAAATATCTTGGTTTTCTTCCTTCTATTTTGAAATATCTTCATTGAAATCTAATTTAGCTTGAGGACTTTCCTGAGGAAGGTTAGATGGGGTGTGTTTGAGCATAGGATCTTCTTTTGGCTCTAAACCTTCCATCACACCTTGACTCAACAATTTCACTATTAACTCTAACTCCTCAATTTTATTAGCTAGGTTTTCTTGTAAAAGTCTCTCTTTAAGTTTATGGACATATTCATGAGGATAACAAGTACAAGAGGGCTGATATAGCTCATGACCAGGTTTGGAAGAATGATATTAGAGCTAGTAAAGATCATATTAGAGATGGTAAGGATCATGAAAATGCTGATAGGGAATGACATAAGATTGATAAACCTCACTAAATTATGTAAAATAATACTCAACACCCAATTTATCCATGAAATTCATTAGGAAGAAAGAACACAAGGAATTATTATCAACAATCTTCAAAAGGAATACCTGGGCTACTTGACTAGCTGCTGTAATCTCAGAGTCTCCATTGACGTTTAGATAGATGCCTCTAAAGGCTGATGTGTTGAAAGATAACACCAAAAATCATTCAAATTCTTGGACTAAGAGTTCCATCAGGGATGCCACAAACTCTTATCACTTGGATTTTCACCCTTTGAGGAGATGTCTCAACTCTCCTCATCCAAGTGGCATAATTTAAACACCTCTAGGCTATAGATAGCCTAAGAATGAGGTGAGTCTCTAGATAGGGCTATCTCCCTTGAAGTACCACTTGTAAATAACTACTACACCTAAACTTTGTGAGGGAAAAGGGAGATAAAAATAAGAGTAAACTATCCTAAAGGAGGTGATACACTAAATTATTTGATCACTACTAACCAAATGCATTTTACACATAAGAAAAAAGGACTAACAAAACATACACTTCTCCAATCTACATTTCTCACAACAATATTTCATTATGATGTTGTGATGAATGTTTAGGCTAAGAGGACTAAACAAGAGGCCTAAGATGGAACTGTTTAAATAGACTAACTCACTTATCCTTGACAAATCAATAGAACACTTCACATGACCTATAAGAAGAATTTTTATAACTAAAAATAGGTGAGATAATGAAACAATAATGATAAAGAAACAATAAGTCATCACTAAGCAAAATCAATCATCCAAGTGAACACACTATGAATAGTCATGGAAGAGGTAAAAATCAGTATTCTTTATTGATCCATGGTATGCAAATGAGAAGGGATTCACCATACTCAAGTGGAGAATATTTTAAAAAGGCCAAAATGCATAGTTATTATATAATTTGAGAGGGAGAGGAGAATAAACAATTCCAAAGGTCATAAGGACACTTGTCAAGTTGAGTTAATGAGTTAATTGTGCATGAGAAGAGGGTATGAAAAGAACCATGTAAGGTCATAAGAGACAATAGGCTTTCTAAGTCATGACCCATGAAAAGTGGTGTGAAATTACCTTTACTCACTTAGAAAAATTCCTTCATGATTTATCCATGTTTGAACGTCCCAAAACTAACTAGGGATAGGTTTGATGATTAGAATGAGAGGGAAGTCTTACATACATGCGTCTCCATGCATTGGTTGTAATATTTATCATCTATTGTATCTAAGATCAAAATGAAATTAACCATGTTTTCTATGAAAATTTAAAGATTTAACACACTTTTAATTACCCTAGAAACATGCCAAAATCCATTGGGATGCTTACCTCATGTTAGAATTGAAGATGACTTCTCATTTGGGCACTAGTCCTAAACCTTACCTAGTAGGCCTATCTACACTTTTGATGGTTTAGACCTACTTGTAAGGCTTCTCCCCTGTATGAGATGTTTATTATGTTTTCTTAGGTGTGACTGGCCTCTAAAAACCTCCTATCAAGGTTCAATAAACTTATGTTCCATCCTTTTCTATCATTTTCTCAAGACTACAAGGTTTGCATATAAGGGGAGTACCCTCTGTCTGAGATAAAATAGAGGTAAATCCCCTATTTCCTTGAAAAATGATGACTATTATATGATATTATCCAAGCCATAAAAATTTTATTTATACTTTGGTATGATTATTTGATCTCCTAAAAGAATAAAAACCTAAAACAAACATAGAGGAAGGTACTGTTTGTAAGGTTTTCATCATATGAACTATGTATTACCTATCTAGATCCCTTTATTTACTTGATTTGTGTTTTATGAGAGTTTATTAATGATATAAAAACCTTAACCAAAGTTTTACAATTAATTAAATCACCTTAATATTCTACATACCTCTCCATACACTTTGCCTAGCTAAGACTAATTGTCACTTTTGACTATGTTCTACTCTAAGGCTTGTACTTGTAGGTGGAAATACATGGTTTGACCTTGAATACAATGTTTAAAACCTTATTATAATCCATTAGGTTCATTTGTTATTTTTTTAACCCATTTTATTACCTTTAATATCCTATACCATCATTGAGACACCCTGCTCAGTTCATTGTCACCCTACAGTCACCTACAGTTGACTGTACAGGGCCCTATAGGTGGACTACATGATTTCAACCTTGAAGAAAAGAATAAAACCCTAATTTAAGTTATTTACAACATATAATAAATGAATTTATTCCTTTTATTCTTTGCGTGGGATCTATCATAAAGGCTATCTAACATACTTTTCATTATAACCCTATAACCAGCCTGTAGTAATACATTTTGTAATGATGACACCTATAGGTGGTATAGTGGTTAATGACTCAGTACATCCTTCTCTCTTGATGATTTTTATTGTCCTATAACTTAAGTTTCACTCAATAAGGTCATATACACATGATAATATTCCTTAAACTACCAACTTGGAAAATAAAGTTGCTCAAAGACTAAAAATCCTATAGATGTCTTTGACTGAGTTTAATACATAAATGGGGAATTTGGAGTCTCCAAAAAACCAATTTTAATTAATAATATGCTCCTAAAATTTTGTATATTCCTTGTCTTATATTAATTCTTAAAATTTCATTCATCAAGATGCATAAAATTCATTTTTAACCTTGTTTTATGTCATCCACAAATGGTGAGGTTCTCTATTTTGACATTTTGGGGATTATATCCTAGAATATTGTCATCTCATGCTTGATCCAGGTTTTCACTTATATCTACCAATAAAACCTTTAAAATAGGTCTATCATAAAATACATCACATCTTAGGACTTTAAATTTTTTTTACATTGCTTGTTTCCATACTTCAAAATGACACTTCAGCTCTCTGCTAGCACCTATAGGCAGGTAGACATTCTGATGTGTATAGATAGTGAAGGGTAGTGTGAACAAAATTCATGTTTTTTATCCTCTAATGAGTTGTATATTTATTTAAATGAATATAAATTCACTCTTCACATATCAAAGGGTTTGAAACACCATTAAGGCTCTCATCTAGAATGACATCATCATGAGATACATGTATGTGCACCTCGATTGGTATGTAGGCAGTATATGTAAGTGTGTATAATGAGTATTATTTTGACCTCATAGATAGAATTTAAATATTAAAAAATTGCATAAATGGTTTATTATAATTATTATGGTCTTATAACTATATTTAAAACATATATTCCAACATGATATCCTTCTATAAGGATGCTTGCAAACGTATCTTCATGATTGCCTAACTGTGTTTCTTGAATATGATTACAAACTCATAGGATGTTACTTTGGATATTGAGCTTGAAATGAGAGAAGATCAATATAACATTAGAAACATGTAAACCAACCCATCTTCACCCTCTAAAACAACTATCAAATCTAGAAGATCCTATAAATGGTGAAAAAATGCCTACAACATAGAATGGTGCATTCACATACAACCTAAGATGATTTACATATCCAAACACCTTAAAACACTAAATAAAACCTAGGGATGATTTTATAAGGGATTAAAAATCATCTAGAAACAAAATTATCAAGTGAATTAAATGGACTTTTCTAAACTAAGGAAAAACCTATAGGGTGTACATATTAGCAAGCAAAATAGGTAATCTAACTTCTTAGGAAGGGTTTATAGAGAATAGACCACCATTCCTATAAAACAAAACAAAAAATTTAATATAATTAAGTGTATAAGACACCCCCATGAGTATTTTTCCTGAAACCTCTCTTGTTGACCGTACCAAGTACAAACCTGAAGGCCATTTTTGCTTGCCAAGCCTAGTGGAAAGAGAGAGAAGCTATTTTTTCATTTTTTGAAGCTTATGAATCAAAATTATCATTTTAATAAGTGTATGTAATAATAAGGGAAACTCTTAAAATGTATTCAACTATAGGAGTTTTTATAATTCTATACATCTCATTAAATGCTCATTTCTTTTAAGAAAATTGCCCCTTTTTTATAAATAACCTACCACTTTTTAGTTAGTAATAGTTAATAAAGAATTATTAGAACACATGCGATGTTACATCACCTATTTTAACTTTCAAATTTTCCAAGGAGGTTGTACAAGTCATTTAATTCTCATTTTGACCCTCAAAATGACTCAAAAGGACATAAGGACTAAAATGAGTAATTACCATGGCTAATATAGAATTAAATGACATAAAAAGACCTATAATACACCCCATGACAAAATCTGAAACCCATTATAAACCTATAAAGGCAAGTTTTTACCTATAGGGGTCCCAATTTGACATGCAAGGTCAAATTTGGTCAACACTAACTTGCAACCAACATGTCATCAACATACAGATAAAAGATAATGTAATCACCATAATAAAACTTATTGATATATATTTAATGGTATAAATGACACCTGGAGTATCCCTGATCCATCATAAAATTGTCAAATTTCTTGTACCACTATTTTGGGGCTTATTTTAGGCCATACAAGCTCTTCTTCAGTTTACACACCATGTTCAGCTTTCTTGTGACCTCATATCATTGTGGTTGCTCCATATATAAGTCCTCATATAAATCACCATGAAGGAATGAAGTCTTCATATCTAGCTACTCTAAGTTCAAGTATTTCACTGCCACTATCCCAAGAATAGTCTTTATAGAAGTCATCTTTACCACTGGGGAAACAATCTCATCAAAATCAATTCCCTTCTTCTGTGCAAACCCCTTTACCACTAGTTATGACTTGTAAATTTTATTTCCTCCATCATCCTATTTAATAATATAAACACACTTTTTATGCAATTCTCTTTTAAATTTAGGTAGATTTACCAAATCCCAAGTCTAATTTTCCATGAGAGACTGTTGTTCCTCATCCATAACTTGCTCCTATTTCTTCCTAACATCTACCTGCATTATTTCTCAAAATTACTTTGGATCTCCATTATAAGTGAGTAATAAATAATTAAGAGATGGATAAAAACATTTAGGTTCCCTTCTTACTATATTAAACCTTCTCACCATATGATTTTGGGGTTCTTTGGGAGTAGGTGCTTAAACTGGTTGCTTTGACACTTTATCATCTGTAATGTCCTCCAATACTGTGTACTCTTTTATGAAATCCTCTTTATGATACCAAAACTATTGTTTATACATTACTTTATCATTAAATACAACATCCCTGGACATAAATATTTTCTTATCTTTAAGACTCCAAATCCAGAAACCAAAGTCATCCTCACCATAACCACTAAAGGTGTATTTTTAAAACTTAGCCTCTAACTTGGTCCTATCATCCTTATCAATATGAATGAATGATTCATAGATAAATATTATAAAAAATGAATAATAAACCTTCTTACTAGTCTAAGATTCCTCAGGTATGTCTCCATCCAAAGTAGATGAAGGACTTTTGTTTATCAAATATACTTTCATGTTTACTACTTCTACCCAAAATTGTAGAGGCAATCTTGCATGAAACCTTGTGCTCCTAGCATGCTCCATGATAGTCATGTTCATCCTTTTTGACACTCCATTATATTTTAGAGTTATTATAACTATCCTCTATCTATGAATTCTATTCCTTGAATAGTAATAAAAAAGTTCACTACTACAATATTCCCCACCATTATCTGACCTAAGAAATTTTAACTTGAGACCTATTTCAATCTCAACCAAGCCTTTCTATATTTTAAACATATCAAATAAATCTAATTTTCTCCTAATTCCATACACCCAAACTTTCATAGTTACATCATTAATAAAAATGGAATAATAATATGACCCACCAATAGAAGATACTTGAGCCAACCCCCATACATCTAAATGAACTAGCTCCAACTTATTTTCCTTTCTTGTAGGTCCAACCTTGAGAAATTTTACCCTTTTATATTTTTTATACACACAATCTTCATATAAATGTAAATCAGACCCTTTCAATCTAGGCAATTGATCCTTCAAAATTTTCATACCCTTTTGGCTCATGTGACTGAGCCTATTGTGCCACAAATTTGCATCTGCATCTACAACAACTAAATTACAATAATCATCACTACTTGATAAATATAGGGTATTACCTTTTAATTCAACCTTATTAATTTTTTTATCATGAACCTTCCCTAAGATAAAGTTGACCCACCATCTTACCTTATTGATCATATGTTTATTTCTTAAGTCGTCTCTTTGTTTTGAAATTTTATCTGCTTGTCTTCATATGTGTGAAATTACTGAAGAATTGAACCTTCAAACTTGAACTCTTTTCAAAGTTCAATAGTTCAATGGTTGAAGAGTTCAATGATTCAATGTTTCTCAAAAGTTGTGAACTACTGGTCCCTTTGTGTAACTCAATTCGTATCTTTGAACTTTCACATTGAACAACATTTCAAGAGTTCAAAGGTTCAACGGTTCAAAGGTTCAACATTCTGTGACTTTAGTCCCACCTTTCTTGAAGTCTTTTAAGTCAAAATTTATGGGAGATTTTAAAATAATTAAATCATTTAGAGGGAAATATGTCCAGAACATTTTATGAAATGTAAATTTCTAATTTTGAAAGGTTATGAGTAATCATTACACATTAAGGTCATGTGTGAAAACTACTTACAATTAATGCACCTGTCAGAATTTGCATCCTATCAAGCAAGTTCATCACAAGTTAATTGATCTAGTAATTATTCAACCTGATTTCATGCCTTTATCAATAAAGGACAAGTCCTTTTTAATAGTAAACACATAGGTTCATGCAAAGGAGACCAGCGCTGGAGGTATACGATTTTTATTGCATAGTTTCACAATAATTTCTAATCCATTGAAGGTGAGTTTGACTTTTCCTATAAGTTGATTCCATTACTTTATTGGAAAGGAGAATCATTTTGATTTTTTTGTATTATTTAAGAAGTTCAAAGCATTTTTCATTATATCCTCCAATCTATAGCCATGAAATCTACTTGTCTTGGTTATGAACATGGTCCTGGTCTTGTTTGTTCTCTTCTTAAATTTGAGGATACTTCTCTAGCTCAATATGATTTAGAGGATTTTAAGGAGAGGGTTAAAAATCCTATGTCAACTCCTATGATTGAGAAAATAGTGAAAAGTGGTTTAGTTGAAATTGTAGCCTTTTCCATGGTAGTACAATGCCCTAAATTAGTTTTGGAATGTATGAGTAGATACGACCCCCAAAATAGGTGTATCGTAAATGCGGATGGTAATGTGTTACTACCTATCAATAGACAAACCCTAATGACTGTGATGAAAATTCCACCCAAGGAGCCATATTTTTATCTTAATATTACTTCCTCTTATGGTCATTTTTCATTAAAGAAAGCAAACTATAGGAGCGTAATTGCAAGAAATTGGTTACTAAAATTTTAAAAAGGAGGTTCAAGACTACTCAGACCACTAACAAGAGATCACATGATACCAAAAGTAAAGGATATTGTGGTGTTGCTACATAGGATAAAGGGTAATTACCAAGCATTTTATTGGGAGGACTGGATGTACTTCTTCATTTAGGTGATCCTCCAAGGAGAATAGTATTTAGATTGAGCAGAAGTCATAGCTGAATGTTTACATTTGGGTCTGAGTAATTATTTGGGGAATAAGGATTTTTATATGTCTTCATATCTATTTTACTACTTAGCATCTACAATAGAATGGAGAGGGTTTCCTCATGCATCCTTAATTGAAGACAATAGAATTTATGATTATCACCCACATTTGTAGATGCAAAATTGTTATGAAAACTATGGAAGGGTTAATGATGTTTTTACTGGTAAGATGACTTATGAATTGGCAGGCAATATTAATAAGAAAATGTTTGATGAAGCCATGTATTTGATCAATATTTATGGTAGTTTATTCATTCAATTTTCCAAATTTACTTATATCAGAGTTGGTGGTTTTGATGGTGAGCCAGTGAAACTACCTAGATATGTTTTTGACCACTTTGTATTGATAGAAGTTTGCAGGCATCTAGCCCATGTAGATAATAAATTTCCAATGAAGAAAGTATCTGGTATATATTTTCTTATTGAACTGGGACACTATTCATGCCATTCAATTTTTAATGCCTTAAATTTAGATGTGGACCTAAAAAAGTTCAATCTTTAGTACTATAATGCCAGACCCCAATTTGATAGCAAAGGTTTTTCTAGGGATAATCTAGATTTTAGAATGGGATTTTCACACATTCCCCAGATTGAAGACTATTGGGAGGATCGTCTACATGAATTTGAAGTTAGAATAAATCTTTGGTGTAGGTTCTCCTTGGGGGAAATAGTTACACTCAATCTGAGTATGAATATCTCTAAAATAATTGATGATGAAGAATAGGTGGTTGATCCTCATTTTGAACAAGTAAAATAGCTACCTATTCCAAAAGTTAATTAGAATAAATATGAAGATGATCGGATTGAAGTTAAAACTCTCCCAGTGATAAGGAGAACTAAGAAATGGTTAAGGGGTTATAGATTGAAGGAGGTTCAAAATCAATATTCCTAATGATGTGCAACAATTGGTGAATCACTATCTCCAATAAGCTCTTCTAATCAGCTTATTACTATTTGTTATGTAGGTACTCCCATACCAAAAATTGGAAAGGGTTCTATTATCAAAAAGTTTAAGAAAACCCTTACAACTATTCTACCTCCTCATATTACCAGACTAAGGACTAAAAGTAATAAGAAGAAGGAGATCTCAAAAAGAATAGTTGTGGACTTGAACTTTGAAGAAGATTCAGGGGAAGTAATAGGTGGTAAATGATTTGATTCACCAATGATAGAAGAGACTAGTATGAACCAACAAGTAGAAGTTGCTTCAGATTCTACTGACCTGATGATGATATCAAATGTGCCTTTTGAACAACTAAACCCTGGTAAGGAATTTCTATCCCTTACAACAAAATGGTTAGAAATCTCAATTAGTGATAAAATAAAAATAGTTCAATTTTCATTACCATTAGAGGACATGGTTAGCAAGTGCTTGGGAAAGACCCCTAAATATAAAAGGCTGAAAACCACATCCAGGGTGGACATTAACCCTAATATAGGGAATTGGAGCACAAAAATAGCCTAGCCAACAACTGATGAAGAAGTTTAGGACCCCATAGTTTAGGACTTCACAATAGAGATAATAGACCTTGGGGATGCATCACGTGCCATGGATGTGCACCATTTAGAATCATCCACAAAAAGATAGTCAGTCATGCCTAGTATGATGAAAAAGATAAGAGGGAGTTGAAACAAACTTTACAATCAATGGTAGAGTATATTGAGGCCATTCGTAATCCAAATCCACAACTTGTTTCTTAAATACCTCTATCTTTTGACCTAAAATCTCCAGTCAACTAAAAAATGCTAGATTAGATACACATGAATAAAATGGTGACTAGAGTGTTTGATGATTGGTTGGATGGTATCATCTAAAAAGGTACATAATACATTAATGAATTCAAAAATATATATGATGAAACTATGGCTACTATCAAGGATTTGAAAACACAGAATGCTTCTTGGGTAAAAGATGAAGGGAAATGGATGAATGTGATGAATCAAATTGATGAAGTTAAAAAATATGGGGTAAGAAAGTTTTTATCATAAAAGAATTTGACAATTCTGAATGATGATACACTGTATGTAATCAAGAGAAACATCAAATGGAGAAACTCAGTATCTCATCAAGGGAGAACTGAATTTGCAAAAATGATTAAAGAAATAATTGAGTTTGCCCAGTCTTTGCAGCATGATTTGGAATGCATTGATGTGAAATATATAAAAGATGATGGGGAGCCAGAGAAGGATATCAATACTATGGTTCAATCCTTTAGAGATAAAATTAGTTTTGTTAAAGAAAATGACAACCTATTAACTGAATATTTCTCTCAGATATCAAAGGTAGAATCACTTCTTCACCTTTGGGTTGATGCACTCTCAGAGTATGTAGAGAAAGTGGAAAAAATTTGAAGAGAGAAAGATGTTTGGAAAGCAAGGGTTAAACACATTGGCATTCCTAACTTCTTTAAAATCTAGGAATTTGTTACCACATTTTAGGAATGGAAGGTGCAACGTGTCTCCCCAACTGAACAAAGCAAATCTAGAGATTCTAATCCACCACCCCAGTCATGATTTTGATTGCATAATTTCTTTGTTCAATAATTTAGTTGAAATTATGTTTAAAAACTTTGTCTTTCAATGAAATTGTATTAAACTAAATCCATATGGGTCAGAGTTTGTTTTAAACTCTAGGTTTAAAAGAATGGTTAATTAGGGTAAATATATACATGTTTTTAGTTGTTAAAACTGATATATGATAAGTTAAGGAGAAGATACAAGGAATTTTGGAGCTGAAATTTTGTTGTTTTACAATATATATGATGTTTATCTAAAACATTTTTCATCTATGAATGAAAAAGAGAAATGATTGTTGTAGTCTTAAATTTGTCTATTTAAGTTAATTGAAATCAGGTTTCTATGCAAAATCTTATTTCATGTGGTAATTATTCTTTCATTGGATAACTCATCATATATGTTTTATTATTTATTGGTTCAAAAATATACATATTTATATATCTGACCATTATTGAAGATGGGATCTGTGTATTCTATCACCGAAAGATGTTGTAAATAAGAAAGATATCACATTCATAGCATGATGATGTATGGATGTTAGTTTGCCTTTAATGCTTTCTGGTTAAAAGTGTATTTGAATAATTATAATAATTAGAATTCATTGAAGATATTAAAGGGATTTTTACCTTAATTTAGAGGGTAACTATTATTAATAGTTCACCCATTTGTTATTTAACTTATTTGTTCATGAAAGAAAGGGGTATAGAGTCAGAATAAAACATTTTTAGACTAGGACAAATATGTTATCCAACACAGGGTACCAAACTTCTTATCTCTTTCTACCACAATATCACCCTTGGTCCTAAGAATATATTGTAAATGTCACCATAAAACTTTCAATATCTATCTGTCCTACAGATACAAAATTTCATCTCAACTTAGGCACACGTTGTACATCCTTTAGTAGCCAAGTGTTCCCATTTTGTATCTTGATTTAAACACTTCATTTTCCTACTATTCTACATGGCTCATCATCGCCAAGGTAAACATGTCTAAAATCCCCTTGAACATAATAAATAAAATAATGCCTATATAGTGTAGTATGTAAAGAATCCCCTGAATTTAAAATCCAGAACTCAATAATATTATCAATAGAGAGAATTAATGAATCTTGATAAACATTACCTGTTATCAAATTCACATCCTTGCTTTCTTCTTAATTTTTATTCTTATTTTTAAGAGACCAACAATCCCTTATCACATGCTCAATCTTTCTACAGTGCCATCATATCATCCTAGCCCTTGATTTTGACCTTCCAGGACTATTTGACTTTCCATGATTTCCTTTTCCTCTAAAATTTTGTTTCCATCTACTCTCCATTTGCAAAGCATCACCTGAAGTAGAAGTCTCCCTAGAGATTTTCCATTTCATTTCTTCACTAAGGATTTCACCTATGACATCCTCAAAATTCAACTTTGCATTATTAGAGACTGAGTTGCTCATAACCATTACTAGGTTATTCCAACTCTCTAGTAAGGAACACAAAAAATTCAAGCCCTAACTTCATCATCAAAATCAATTTTTATAGAATTCAACATACTCACAATGGTATTAAATTCATTCAGACTATTAGCAATTGAGCCATTTTCAGACATCTTTATATTAAATAAACTTTTCATTAAAAATATCTTATTATAAGTAGAGGATTTCTCATATAAATTCCCTAATACATTCATAAGACCTTTTATGGTCTTTTCCTATGATATATTAAATGTGATTGAAGATGAAAGGCATAACTTGATGGCCCCAAGTGATCCTATCAAACAACTCCCAAGCCTCATCTATCATACTCACTGGTTGATTTACTTTTCCTCCTAGTGGAGCATGGAGGTCCTTTTGATAGAGGTAATCCTCTATTTGCATCCTCCATAAACCAAAGTTCTATTTGTTTAACTTTTTAATCTTTGATCTATGATCATCAACCATATATCCCACTTGAACTAATAACCCTTCCTATGATTCAACACATCAACAAAGATAACCTGAAGCTCTGATACCAGTTTTTAGGAATAAATTAGAAATTGATGTAGAACAATTTCATAGAATCATAATAATAATAGATATGAATAGAGATGCATAAAAAATATAAATAAACATGCAAAATAAGAAGACCAAATTTAACATGGTTCACCCAATATGGACTGCATCCACCAATAAACACTTCCTTAGATTTTATTACAATTCACAAGAGTACAATCCACTCTAATATTTGTCTTTTCATAATTACAATGCACAAATATTGTTTGGAGTTGTGCTCAACAAACCCTCCTAAATTCACACCTAAATTCACACACTCTTCTCTTCCTTCTCAAACCCTTTTTCTCATAATCTATTACCTACAAAATATCCATATATACATAATGCATCAACAACAAAGTATTATAAAATAATGGGTACCAAAACCATGGGTGAGAATACATATAGAGTGTATAGTACATTTTAAATGTAAAGTATTTAAAATACATTGTAATTTAGAAATAGGCTCCACAACAAAACATAATTGGAAACAATAATGAAGGAGTTCAGACAAGGAGAAGAAATGCAATGATCAATGAGGAAGTAAGTTTTGCTCTAATATCTAAAATTGACCTTAAGATCTATATTGAATCCAATAAGGATGAGAATTGGCTAAAATCCATGGAAGAAGAACTGAGCCAAATAGAAAAGAATAAAACTTGGTAATTGGTCCCAATACCTTCTAATAAGAATGTAATAGGTATAAAATGGGTCTATCAAAACAAGCTCAATGCAGATGGAGATGTTATAAGGAATAATGAAATATTGGTTTGAAAAGGATATGCACAAGTTGAGGGCATAGATTTTGAGGAAACATTTACTCTAGTTGTTATATTGAAAACCATAAGAATGTTTCTATCATTCTTAGTTTATAAGAAGTTCAAAGTCTATCAAATGGATGTCAAGTCTAATTTCTTGAATGGGAACCTAGAAGAGGATGCCTATATGGAATAACTAGAAGTTTTTCAATTGTTAGAGAAAGAATATTATTTATTCAGACTAAAGAAAGCATTTTATGGTTTAAAATAGACACCTAGGGCATGGTATTCAAGATTGGACTATTACCTACAAAAATAAGGTTTCAATAAAGGATGTACAGTCAACAATATGTACATCGAATCAAATGGTGAGCATATGTTGACTATTTTTGTTTATGTAGATGACATCATCTTTGGTGGTAGTAATAACAATATGTGTAAAGAATTTTCTACACAAATGCAAAGTGAGCTTGAGATGTCTATGCTAGGATAACTTTATGTCTTCCTTGGTCTACAAATAGCACAAACTAATGAATTGATATTCATATCCAATACTAATTATGCAAAGGAAATGCTCAATAAATTTGTAATGGAAGATAGCAAACTCATTATCACTCTCATGATAAATAGATGCAAGTTGAGTAAAGAGGATGAGTCCCTTGATGCAAATCAGACTATGTATAAATTAATGATAGGTAGCTTGTTATACCTAACTACATCAAGACTAGATAAAATGAAATTAGTGTGCATGGTTGCAATATTTTATGCTGATCTCAAAGAATCACATGTCAATATAGTGAAAATTGATATTTAGATACATCAAGAGCACAATTAACTATGGCCTATGGTACCCTAAAAGGAAAGATTTCACATTGACAACTTATACAGATGTTGATTGGGAATGAAGGATGGATGATAAAAGAAACACTAGTGGTGGTGAATTTTTCCTTGGAGATAGACTTATTTCATGGCTAAGCAAAAAGCAAGAGTCAGTAACTCTTTTTATAGTAGAATCATAGTATGTAGTAGCAGTGGCATGTTGCACTCAAGTCTTGTGGATGAAGCAAACTTTCAATTACATCAAGGTAGAGTATAAGGTACCTATCTCTATTATTTGTGATAATTCAAGTGCTATAAATTTATCAAAGAATATAATGATGCATTCAAGAACCAAACACATATCAATCAAATATCACTTTTTGAGAGAAAAGGTTTTAGATACAGAGGTCACAATGGAATGTGTGCTAAGGATCAGATTGTAGACATATTCATAGAACCTCTTACCAAAGAACAATTTTAGTATTTGAGATAGAAGTTGGAAGTGGTGGCTCTTACATCACATCACTATATTTTAGTGATAGGTCATGATTCTAGGGGGAGTCTCAGAGAAGATTTGTTAATCCCTGTAATAAGAAAGAAAAGGCAACTTAGGTATGTATATCTTTGCAAAGTTATAATGAGTTGATGGTTGCATATTCTTAGAAATTCTCCTTTATCTAATAAAGCGAAAGACACATTTGGAAAACTAGTCAAAGAGAATCCCTTTGCCATTGATGTCAAGAGGGGATAAAAAGTACAAATGCTCTTTGTGGGAGAATAAGAGCAAAATGCTCTCTACAAAAGTTTGGAGTAAAAGTGAAAATGTAAAAGAAGAAGAAGATCAAGTGTCTAAATTGAGTGTTAAGAAAATGTGCCATTATATAAGGAGAAGTAAGTTTGGTATGAATAGTTTTATTTTATACCCATCAGAAGCCAATTCAAGCAATGCCAAAAAGGAGTAAAATATTAGAAGATAAAATCATTTAGTTTGTCATCAATGACAAAGGGGGATATTGTTGGAAATATGATTGTCATTAATGTCAAAAGGGACATTATGAGCATGTCATTGATGTTCAAGACTAAATATTATTATTAGAAGATATAAAAATGATCCTATAATAAGTTAATAATGATTAGAATAATTGTGTGTATGATTGAAATTCATCTGGTTATTCATATTGATCATCTAGACACTTTGGGTCTATGATAGGAAAAGATGAGAATGAATTTTCCTGACATCACCATTGCCATATGTGAATGAGTATGAGGGAGATAGTCACATGGTTGTGATCACACTATTCCCTAGTTATTATGCACCATATTTGAAGTCACGTGATGTAGCGTGACAAAAGATATGCTTGAAGAAAATTGGGATCCCAACCATTTTGATAGTGTTTTCCAACACTTAGTTAAATTTGTAGATTACAAGAAATAGATGAACATGCATTTTTATGAAGTCATATCTTGCATGTATGAAGGCATAAAGACTAAATGGATATATGGATTAAATCCCCTATGTAAGAGGATCATATGTGCTAATTTGTAGGGCATGTAACTAATTGTGACAAGAGTTATGTGAGATCAAAGTTGGCCTTCTAGGCAAGTTTGAGGCATCTCTAGCTCTGTGGTAGAATAAGTTGAGTGAGAATATTAATGGAATTATATTTCTCACTCGTGAATGCTTTAGAAAGAAATGAACATATGGGTTTGTTCACTTTAATGCCTGGTTTATATGGTCCAAATTTTAGATCAAGTTGAGAGAAGTAGAACATATGAAGGTACAAAGTTAGCCTTCCAAGCATAATTGAGTTGACCCCCATACTTGGATAATTCTGCTCAAGGTAAATTTCAATAAAGTCTCAAAGAGATCAATAGAGAGCATTGGCTCCAAGATGCCAGGATGAAATGAGATGAAGATAAATGGTCAAATTTTAAATCTTGATCAATGGATAGTGCTTAATAATATGTTAAAGATCCAACAAAGTGTATGAAAGTCAATTTGTCAAAGTGACCTCTATTAGTGACAAATGTCACAATCATGAAGCTTTCATAGTAAATCTACAATGCAGTTCAAAGTCAATAAGTCAATGATCAATGAGATATTTATAAGTGTCTCAATATTAACAATTGATAATGATGTATAGAAGGCACACATTAATGCCAAGTGTCACATTATCAAGAGCTAAGTAGAGATGAAGATTAATCTTGTCAAAAGATCTAATGATGCACAAATGATCATATAAAGGAGATCCAACGGAGTGAATGAACTTAGATGGAATAAAAAGCTTGAGGTTTATCGACATAGTGGTAATTTAAAGATTGAGAAAGTTTGATAAGATCGATAGAGTGAAAGCAATCCAAAGACCCAAGAAGCAACAAGATGGAATAAAGATCTCAACATTTAATGACTAGAGAATAAGTAAAGATCATGCATCTTTGGATATCAAATGAAACATGGAAGATTGGATTAGGAAGATCAATGGATGTGTTTTAAAGTTGACAAAGCTAAAGTTTAGAAGTGTAAAAAGGTCAAATAGATAACATGAGCCCGTCAGAATGTGATTGAATATACATGTTTTAAAGTTGAGCCATTTGAATATATACTATTAGATCATGGCACCAAACGTAAGATCAACGATCAATATTTAAAGATATGTCTAGTCTAATGGTCAGACATAAGAATATGCAAGAAAGCCATAGATCACGATACAAATAACAAGATTGATCAATGTAATCAATGAAATCTATGTAAATGTTCATGTGCATCAAAACTAGAGTCTAATAAATG
This sequence comes from Torreya grandis, assembly GCA_037957365.1. Taxonomy (NCBI): domain Eukaryota; kingdom Viridiplantae; phylum Streptophyta; class Pinopsida; order Cupressales; family Taxaceae; genus Torreya; species Torreya grandis. The sequence goes on along the minus strand of JARHVA010009077.1, from coordinate 295,272 downwards.
TTATAGATAGTAAAAGACTAGGAATCATGGTGATGGATACATAAGTTAGTGACATAGGAATATTATAGTTTAAGTGATAATGAACTAAGTCCATAATAGAGTGTAATGTGATATAGTATGAGTATGAACATGGAGAAGATATGAAGACCTAGATCAAATGCATGTGTGTGTGTGTGTGTGTGTGTGTGTGTGTGTGTGTGTGTGTGTGTGTGTGTGTGTGTGTGTGTGTGTGTGTGTGTGTGTGTGTGTGTGTGTGTGTGTGTGTGTGTGTGTGTGTGTGTGTGTGTGTGTGTGTGATCTAGGACATAGAAAAATAAGATGGAAATAGAGCTATTGCTATTGAGTAGATTTGAATAGTGAGATAGAGGTAGAGATCAATAAATATGAAGTGTGTCGAATAGAGACATATCTAGACACAAAGATAGAGGGGTAGAGATAATAAAGGCAAAAATAGATAATATACAAAGCATTAATAGTTGTAGATTAGAACTGTAATAAAGAACAAAGATTTGAATTCATTTATGAATATATCTTGTAAATTAGAGTTGTTACTCCATAGTTGATCTGATTAGTTAGTTCCATTAGATAAGCTGAGTGGATGCTCAAATTAGGGAGTAGGTGCTTCCTTAGAGTTGGATATCTTAAATTAGGGGATTGATGTCTCCTTAAGGTTGGTTCCCTTTAATGTGTAACCAATGAGGTTTTAACTATGAGGCTAGATTAGAATGGTAGATTCTATCATCTATTCTCACAATGGTTTTTTCCCAATGGGGTTTCCACATATACATGTGGTGTCATATGAATTTATGTGTGTGTGATCTCTACATATTTGATTTGATCTGCATATATCTTTTAATTTGTGTTAAAAGGCTTTGAAAAGGACTAAGTAAATTGATAAACTGATTCAACCCCTCTCAGTATCTAGTTGTGTTCCAAAAATTGACATTTTGAGATTGATCTAAATCTGAGAGGACAAGAGATGTGAGCATAGTATTCAAAGTTTAACTATGACCATTTACTTCTAAATATTTGAATTTAATAAATGTAAAAACTAGTTTATGGTTTATAGACCATATCTTTTGATCAAGGATGAATTTACTTTTTATTTAAAGATAAAAAATGAAGAGGAATCCATGGTACATCTAATGAACCTAATTTGAAGATCTGAAAGTGTGTATACTCAAAGATATTAATGTTCAAAGTTGACTATGTGTTCACATATGGACTGTAAGTTACCCAAGAATATTGTTTGAGATTGTTTTGATATATCTTGATGAATTGGATATTGGGGAGTGTTTTATACTACATAAGGATGATCTATGTGGCTTTTAGAGCTGTGATTAATCCATCTTGAGTATGAACAATTCTTAATAAGTTGACTATGTTTTCATTCTTAATGTCCCTGTACACTAGGTTAGTGTTTGAGTTGTTTAAGCATACACAAAGGTGAGAAAATATGACTGTGATCATTTAAAGATGTCAAAGCAGACATAAATAGTGGAATCATGTATTTTAAAGTGCTCCTATGTTCTTTTTTTTATCAATGAAGTGCTAAATGGGTGAATAGGTCTCCATGAGACCTATAAGAGGTACAAGGGCCTTATTAAAAGGTGTATTTGCTTAAGGGTGACCTATAAATGGTATGGCTGACCTATGAAGATTGTCTTGATCTATGTCTCAATGAGATATATTCCTTAATGGTTAAGGTATGCCTAATGGCTGACCAATATGGTTTTGATCATAAATGCTCTATAAATAACAAAATCAAATATGATGATTTTTAGATTTATGAGAAAGAGACTTGGGATAGATTTAAGAGAAAAATATGTGTGGATTATGGAGTGAAGGAGGGGTAGAGTTCCCTATGGATGAGTTATATATTATAAAAATTGAGGACTTATTGTATGACCTATTGGTCATAATTATATTGTTAGAATAGTGCTCTTATTGTTTGAGTATGAGTGAAGGTGAAGAGTGATAATCAAAGGTCCATCATAAGGTGTTGAAGACATAAATGCAAAGTTGGATGTTTTCATAGGTGTTTTTATGGAAGATCAAAATATAAGGTGTTTTTAGCCTCCTTGAAAGGTAAAACTTGCTAAAAGTCTAGTTATTATTGTAGCTCAGCTAGACAGGTGTAGTAGCTCCTTGTGGGATTGTAGTCTCACTAAAATCAAGAATGGTAGTTCCTTGATAATTTGTAGATGGCCTAAATTGGTTCTTATTATTATATGAGATTAGTCAAATTGTAGGTTCTAGTTTTTTTTATTCCCAAATAGGGATTCCCATATATTTTATGTGTCATGTGATTGATTGATGCAAAACATACACCAAAACTGCCTTCTTACTTGTTCTTTTCAATGTTTCACTTCACTTGTAATGGCTCATTTAATTCATTCATTATATATAAATTAGTTTCATAACTCTGATGCATACTTTTTAAATTTCTTTAGTACTCCTTAGTCAACCCTCAACCTTAATTAAGCAATAACTATCTCTCAAACCAACTCTACATGCCCTTTACATAGTCCTACTAGCCCAATTTTTGGACTTATTTTGTGATTTAAAAATTGTAAAAATGAATATAGTAAAACCAATGACATTTTGGGATACCATTTATTGATATTCAATTTACCATGAAGTTTTATCTCATAACTCTCCCATTTGATCTATTTTCCAACTCAATCTAGTCCTCTGTTTACCCCTGTTAGGTCTCCTAGGGTTCCTTTTACACATAGTATTGAACATCCATACATATATGTACATACACATAAATAAAACTTAAAAATCACTTCAATCACCTTGACCTTAAACTTTTCACAATTTTTTACCTAAAATTGATAGTGTAATCTCTCTATATTCTCTAAACCTTAGTTTAGTGTTTTCTTAACTTTGTCTCAGCTAAGAGCATATATTATTCACTTGTGGGTGTTTACAAATATTTCAAAGCTTCATGTGAGTTTTTTAGGTCTTTATTAACTTTATAAAATTTATCCAATCAATGGATTCTTTGTACCAATCCTATATCACTAGTTTCTATCTCCAAATATACGTGATTGTGTGAAAAAATATCATTCTATAGATTTGTATCCATATTTGACCATCCATTCCATTTTATTGAATAATATAAAGGATAAAAAAACTATAAATGGACTCATGCAAACTTACCAAAATGTTCCAAAGCATTTCAACTTAATTATTTAATCATGTCCTTTCAATAATTCTAAATACATAGTCCACCATGCCAATGTTCATCACATGAAATAGGGTCAGATTTAGAGATGCCTATACTTATATGGTATATTTGTTTTTAATGAGTAATATATCCTCAATAAAACTGTATCTACATTTAGAATAATTTTATATAGTTTTCAAACTTCATTTATTATCAATCTTGGTAAGCAGTCAATAATAATAACATTGAATGTCAAATAGGGTTCTATTTCACAAAGTCCTTCAACAAGATTTGTTCCAACACAAATTATGAGAACCATAGGTTTATTTTAATTATCTTGAACTATATAGTTTCAAAAAATAACAAACAAGCTTCAGAATTCTTATAATAGATTTATCAACTACTTTTATTCCTTAGTCATAAATTATATAGTCTGTAAACAAACAAAGAACATACCAAATATAGGGTCCATATTGCCTTTCTTTGATAGGGATGTATTCCTTAAAAGTATATCATGATAAAAAATTCATTAGTCTATATTAAAACTTTATAAACCATTACCAATCTCACTCTTTCATTAACAAAACTCATGCAATTTGCAACAATAACAAAATGCCCTCAAAACAAGGGTCTGTCAAAATTCTTCATTTAGCAAAAAATTACAAGAACATAAAAATATCCTTCATAGTAATCTTTTCCATCCTTCCTTCATCTTATTCGAATGGAAATTAAATATACCATCTAAAATTCAATCCTACACTCCTAAAAAGGTTACATAATTGATTCTTGGCTCCTTTTTCTACATAGAAGTTTCTTGGTTACATTGCATTTTATTGATTTTTACATAACATAATGTGTCTTGAACCATGACAATAGAATAATGAACATTTATGGACCACTTAAAATTCCAAAACTCTTATAATATCTTAACACATCTTTCCACCTTCACAAATGCATATAAAATCCTTAGAAGAGGCTTAACAAGATTTAAATATTCAAATATTACTTTTGGTAACAAAACTAATAATTAATATTCTATGTACCTAAGAACCATCTAGACTTCACATATGGACTTCCTAAGACCTATTAAAACTATAAGACACCTAATAGACCAACTTAAGAAAAAATTGAAACAACTTTAGGGTCCTTATAGGATGCCCCTGCATCATACTACCAAGATGGAAAAAATGTTTGCCATGGGTTCCTATTGAGGCTCTTAGTGCATGCTCCTATATGACTATAATATACGTCCTTGTATAATTTATTAGATTCTACATGCCTCTCATAGAGGTGAACATATTCTTGGGCCCCACATTTAGGTCTTATTTTATTCAACTCCTTGAATAACATACCTATACATGAAACCACATTGTTAAGCAAAGCATTGTTATTGTTATCTTCTTCTTGGATTGTAAATATATACCACTCTTTCTCCTCTATAAACTAATTCACTTTCTCCTTATCTCCATAATCAACCATTGATACAAGTATGTACTCTTCTTCTTTCCTTTATACTTCTTGTTTTGTCCCCTTCACCTCACATATAACATGTTCTTGTTCCTTACATGTCACATGCTTATGGAAACTCTTGATTTGTTTTTTTACACCTACATTATAGCTACTCTCTATCTCCTACATATATAAGGGTTGTATGCTCATTTTCAATATCTCATCTCTTTGATTTTGCAATCTTACTTGTTCAATATTCTCCTTTAAACACTTGAGTTTGTCAAGCATTCCTTCTTTGGTTGATTTCTAATTACCTGCATTTAGATCACAAATTAACACATTAGGAATCAAATTCAGAGCCTTCATGGCTTTCTCTTGGGCTACCTCCTTGGACAATTCAATCTCCAACCTCTTAGATTTCTTGGTGTCAATCCCAAACCATTTTTTTTACATGTCAGCTACAATCTCTATCATTATTTTGCTATCATCTTTTTCATATGCTTGGTTTTCCTTCTTATTTTGACTATCCTATTACTTAAACACTCTTATAGGTGTTATGTCTTCTTCTCTATGATGACTAATTTTTGTCACCTTGCATTTTTGTTCATATTTTCTCATGTCCATATTTTTGGACTCACATCTCCTTATATGAACCATCTCAAGATAATTTACCTTTGTCTCTTCCTTTGGTGTTTTGACCAAACCCAAAATCTCCATATCTTTACTATAATACTGTGATGTCCCTTACTTAGGGGCTCCTTTTTCCTCCTACAAAAACTCTGAACAACTGTAATATCCCATTCAATAGGGAATATATAAACACATAAAGCTCTGAACAAGATACAATTTTGCAGAATAGATTCAAATATGCATAAACACATCACAATATAATCTCTCAATAGCAAATCAAAGATCTCATCACTTGTTCTTCTAGACGATTACACAATTGAGTCTCTATCATACAAATAAAAGAATATTAAAATTTGGTCTTAAAACCCTGGCTTTTGCTAATCTGGCAATGAAATCTAGATTCTGGAAAGTCTCAGCTTTTCTATGTCGACACATAGACGCCGTCGTCAATCGATATCTCACCAACATCGGTCACTGTCAGTCAGCTTTCTACTGACGTCAGTCTTCAGTCGACCGATGTCGGTCACTAGAAGCTCTCTGTTTGCCGAGGTCAGTGCCTGAGCGGATCTGTACGGACTTGTACGGACTTAGTACGGCCACCAACCTATCTGTTCTTAACCCCTGATAGCTGAACAACCTGATCTCAAGAATATAGATTCTAACACTGTATAACTTATTGGATCAAAAACTAAATAAAGAAATACCTAGAATCTCTGTAATAACTTCTGTGTGAAGTTATCTCTCAACCCTGAAATTATGTGATAACTTCTAGATGAAGCTATCTCTCAAATTTGTACCTCTATGATAACTTCTGGATGAAGCTATCTCTCAATTTGGCAATAAATTAGCTGATATCTCACAGCCTCTAAATCACACACAATGAAGAGTTGACGTTCTCCACTGCAATGGAATCCTGGAACCCTTGGCTCAGTCTTCACAGAAGAATTTCTCCAATTTCAATAATCAATAATCAATCATACATACATCAATAATGGCCTCCATGAGAAACCCTTATACCCTCAAAAAGATATGCTTGCCCTAATTAGGGTTTCTTAAATTAGAATTAGGGTTTCTAATTAAAAATAGGCTAAATAATTAATATTTGATTAAATCAATCAAATATTAATATCTCCCTCAATACATGTCAGATCCTCAAACCGATCGAAGCTAGTGAATCAGGGAGTGAATCTGCACATGACCATACCAAAATAAAGGTGCTCCACTGCATATCCAATATCCCTAAAAAGTAGGAGCTCAAGCCAAATGTGTCTGAAATACCCTGAATGAAAATCAAATGTAGAAATTTTGTGAATCAAAGTCAAGCCAAGCTCCATTATGACCCTCTATCCATCCTATTAGCCTACGAAGGTCATATAATAGGCTAATCATCAAATCTATCAATGTCCATGAAAAAGGGGACATGACAATCCACCCCTTCAGAAATTGCTTGTCCCCAAGCAATCTCAGAACAATGAACTACTCGATCCACCTGGATCCCAAATGTAGTTATGCTCTACACAACTGTAAATCAATGCAAATACCTGCAACATCAGTAGAATTAGAACAAGGAAAGACTCATAATCAAACTGGCGCATGAAACTCCAACCTCCAAGATTACAAATACCATATACACCTTCCACCATACTATGCGGAAGGCAAGCTCCAACTTTGCAACAACTCCCAAATGGAACTATGCCAAGTATGGAGAATCCACACATTGTACCTCTACGGTGGTTAGCATATTTGATCAACTCTTGCTCTAAGTCATGCACTGACAAACTGTCAATCCCATCTACAAAATATGGTGCCAATCCATCCCATAACTGATCTCTCTGTAAAGGTGGCACAACCAACTGTACCACACTATCATCTGTATGAGAATAATCAATATGGAGACTCGGCTCCACTGGTATCTCAAACTCATCAGAACTACGTACCCCTAAATCCTGAATATATGTGTTAGCCTCAACAACATGCTCCTCATTAGCAGCAACAAAAACATACTCATCACCAATACTCAATGTACTAACCTCTGAGTATACCTTCACACTCTGAATGCAAGCATCAGGTTCATCCTCACTATCTAACACCTGCGCTGAACTCACCTTAAGACAAAGCTCATCCAAAACATCCTCAACTGCTCCTACCTGTGAAGATAATGTAGATAAATCATTACCTGAAGATGTGTTAATGTCTCCCTGTACTGGATCAGCAAACTCATCATCCAAACTTCTGCATGTCATAGGGAAAGTACTACGATCCTTAGGCCTATCAATTAAACTCTTTAACCACATACCGGCTCTAGGTGAGACATTTTTCTCTTTTGTCTAGACATACCATAAATCTTCTGCCAAAAGTTTAGAGATTTTATCCTCCTCAAACAAGATTGTGAACATGATAGAGTGCATTGATGCTAATACATCACTGGAATGAAACTCATCTAAAATATTCCAAAATATTTTAAACATATTGCGAATGCCACCAATAAAACCTACTAACATCATAATATTTTCAAATCCATACCTTGCAAATGTTTCAAGTAATCCCGCCCTCTTTGAGAAATGAGGGTCTCTAATATCATCCAACTTTTTGAAGCTTTTTACCATGGCATGAATTACCTCTCTCATAATCGGATCATCATAAAAATTAAAGCCAGCTATTATCCTCATGATTTCACTAATACAAGAGAGATTTGCAAGTCTTACCACCTCATCATGATGTCTCAATAATCGGGGCTTCACCAAAGAATCAAACGCTGGAGATAACACTATTTGCATCTCATAAGAATTTGACTGCTCAACCTTGCTTAAATAAATTTCTAACTCCTCCAAAGTTTTCAGAATGTCATATGTTTGCTGTAATGGATTTTCTAACTTCTTCTTTGCATTGTGCACTCTTTCTTCCAAATCTTTGACACCTGTTAGCGCCATACTGATACCCAAACTACCCAACAGGATGGCAAGACATTAGCTCTGATTTGCCCAAACTATCCAACAGGATGGCAGGAATTTGGCTCTGATACCACTGTGATGTCCCTTACTTAGGGGCTCCTTTTTCCTCCTACAAAAACTTTGAACAACTGTAATATCCCATTCAACAGGGAATATATAAACACATAAAGCTCTGAACAAGATACAATTTTGCAGAATAGATTCAAATATGCATAAACACATCACAATATAATCTCTCAATAGCAAATCAAAGATCTCATCACTTGTTCTTCTGGATGATTACACAATTGAGTCTCTGTCATACAAATAAAAGAATATTAAAATCTGGTCTTAAAACCCTGGCTTTTGCTAATCTGCCAATGAAATATGGATTCTGGAAAGTCTCAGCTTTTCTGTGTCGACACACAGACGCCATCGTCGGTCGATATCTCACCGATGTCGGTCACTGTCGGTCGGCTTTCTACCGACGTCAGTCTTCAGTCGACCAATGTCGATCACTAGAAGCTCTCTATTTGCCGAGGTCGGTGCTTGAGTGGATCTATACGGACCTGTACGGACTTAGTACGGCCACCAACCTGTCTGTTCTTAACCCCTGATAGTTGAACAACCTGATCTCAAGAATATAGATTCTAACACTATATAACTTATTGGATCAAAAACTAAATAAATAAATACCTGGAATCTCTGTAATAACTTCTGTGTGAAGTTATCTCTCAACCCTGAAATTTTGTGATAACTTCTGGATGAAGCTATCTCTCAAATTTGTACCTCTGTGATAACTTCTGGATGAAGCTATCTCTCAATTTGGTAATAAATCAGCGGATATCTCACAGCCTCTAAATCACACACAATGAAGAGTTGACGTTCTCCACTGCAATGGAATCCTGGAACCCTTGGCTCAGTCTTCACAGAAGAATTTCTCCAATTTCAATAATCAATAATCAATCATACATACATCAATAATGGCCTCCATGAGAAACCCTTATACCCTCAAAAAGATATGCTTGCCCTAATTAGGGTTTCTTAAATTAGAATTAGGGTTTCTAATTAAAAATAGGCTAAATAATTAATATTTGATTAAATCAATCAAATATTAATATCTCCCTCAATACATGTCAGATCCTCGAACCGATCGAAGCTAGTGAATCAGGGAGTGAATCCGCACATGACCATACCAAAATAAAGGTGCTTCGCTGCATATCCAATATCCCTAAAAAGTAGGAGCTCAGGCCAAATGTGTCTGAAATAACCTGAATGAAAATCAAATGTAGAAATTCTGCGAATCAAAGTCAAGCCAAGCTCCATTATGACCCTCTATCCATCCTATTAGCCTACGAAGGTCGTATAATAGGCTAATCATCAAATCTGTCAATGTCCATGAAAAAGGGGACATGACAAATACTACCTTGTTTCCATCATTACTATCCTCTCATCTCTTCTTCCTTCTTCACCCTTCAATGGGACAAGTATGTTTATATCTCCATGTTGTTTGATGGTATATGTGTTTGCTTAGCCATCATGAATTACATGCTTATCAAACTACCATGGTCTCCATAACAACAAATGACAAACATCTATAGGAATAATATCACACAACACTTTATCTTTAAATCCTCATATCTTGAATTCAACCCTACTTTGCTCACTTACTAGGATTTGATGCCCCTTTTGAACCCATGTAACCTTATATGGTTGTGAATGTGGCATCATGTTCAAGCCCAAATTCTACACCATCTCTAAAGACACAATATTATTATTTCTTCCTCCATCAATGATTAAATATAAACCTTACTTTTTTCTTTGCACCTGCTCTTGAATAAACTCATCCTTTGGTCTGGTTATTTGACTTGATTTATTTTCTATAATAAGATTATCCTCATGAGTAAGGACTCATTTATTATTTGAATTCTTTCCTAATTCACTTCTCTTGTACTCTATTGATGCATACTTCTGATCATGCTCAATGGACACTCTACATCCCTAAGTCCCTCTCTATGACAATACCAACATTGTCCTTGAAATATTTGTCTTGGTCCATGTATCATAGGACCTTCATCTCTTTTCAATTTGCTTCCTTCAAATGGTCTGATCTACCATGCATGGTGTTGTACTCCCATTCCTTCTTGAACTATTGTTACATGAACTTTTAGTCTCTCTTGACCTACCTCTTCATTTCCTCTCTCATTCACCCTTGGTTGTAAAGGTACTACATGACCTTGCTGACTATCATCTCCTTCTTCTTCCTCTATCACTACTATTTTTTCTCTTTCCTTAATATTATCCTCAATATCCTATATCCTTATGACTAATGGGGAAATCAAATGTGTTACTTGGTCGACTATTTTCTTGACCAAATCTTCTTGATTAATGTTAACTCTCTCCATTGAACACTGCTCTTGGTTGCATGTCCTACAATGTACCTAAAAATGGATTATTTCAAATATTTTCCAATGTACTAAGAATCTTAACCTGAATCTGATACCAAAATGATACAAAGAATGCACCAAAATTCTCTTCTTACTTTCTCTTTTCAATGTTTCACTTCACTTATAATGGCTCATTTAATTCATTTATTCTATATACAACTAAGGTTCTAGGGTTAAATGGATAACTTATAGTTTCAAACCTCTAAGGCATACTCTTTATATTACTTTATTACTCCTTAGTCAACCCACAAATTTATTTAAGCAATAACTCACTCTCATACCAACTATGCATACTGTTTACACAGTCCTACTAACCCAAATTTTGGACTTATTCTATGAGTACAAAATTATATGGATGCATATAGAAAAACCAATGACCTTTTAGGATACCCTTTATTGATCTTCAATTTATTATGAATTTTTATCTCATAACTCTCCCATTTGTTCTATTTTCCAACTCAATCTAGGCCTCTGTTTACCCTTATTAGGTCTCCTAGTGTTCCTTGTTTACAAAATCTTAAATATATATACATATATGTACACCATCATAAATAAAACTTCAAACTCACTTCAAGAACATTGACCTTAATATTTTCATAATTTTTTTGCTTAAATGGATGGTGGAATCTCTCTATATTCGCCAAACCCTAGTTTAGTGTTTTCTTAACTCTATCTCAGCTGAGAGCATATATTACTCACTTGTGGGTGTTTCAAAAGATTTAAAATCTTCATGTAAGGTTTTTTAGGTCTGACCTAAATTTATACAAGTTTTCCAATAAATGGACTCTACATTTATATAATCCTATATCATTAGTTTCCATCTCTAAATATACTTGATTGTATGAGAAAATATCATTCTACAGATCTGTATCGATATTTGAAAATTAATACCATGTTATTTACTAATGTAAAGGCTATATAAACTTTAAATAGACTCATACACACTAAAAATTTAAAAACATTACAACTTGATTCTTTAATAATCTCCTTTCAATAATTCCAAATACATAATCCAACATGCCAATGTTCATCATAAGAAATAGAGTTGGATTTGGAGATGCATGTACTTATAGGGTTATTTGTTGTTAATGATTCTTATAGACTCAATCACACTCTATCCAAATTTAGAATCATTTGATATATTCTATCAACTTCATTTATTATCAATCATGGTAAACAGTCAATAACAAGAACATTGAATGTCAAATAGGTTTCTATTTCACAAAGTCCTTCAACAAGATCTGTTCCAACACAAAGTATGAGAACCATAGGATTATTTGCATTATATTGAACTATATAGTTTAAAATAATAAAAAACAAGATTAATAATTATTATAATGGATTTATCAATTAATTTTATTCCTTAGTCATAAATTCCATAGTCTCCAAACAAATAGAGAACACACCAAATACAAAGTTTGTATTCCCTTTCTTTAATAGGGACATATTCCTTCAAATTATCTCTTGAGAAAACATACATTAATATATAATCACACCTTATAAACCATTACTAGTCTCACTCTTTCATTAACAAAACGCATCCAATTTACAACAACAAAAACAACAAAATGACCTCAAAACAAGGGTATGTCTAAATTCTTCATTCAATATAGATTACGAGAACATCAAAATCTCCTTCATACTAATATTGTCTATCCTTCCTTCATGTTCTCTAAATGTAACTTCAATCTACCATCTAAAACTGACTCTTACACTACTGAAAAGGTTACATAATTTATTCTTGGCACCTTTTCCTATGTAGAGGTTTCTTGGTTATATTGCATTTTCTTGATTTTTACATAACATGTGTGTCTTAAACCATGAAAATAAAATCATGAACATTTATGGACCTATTAAAATGAAAAAACCATTATAATATCTTAAAACATATTTATACCTTCACAAATGCATATAAAATCCTTAGAAGAGGCTTAACAAGATTCAAATATTAAAATATTACTTTTGGTAGAAAAACTAATAATTCAAATTCTATGCACCTTAGGACCATTTAGACTTCACATATGGACTTCCTCAGACCTTTAAAAACTATAATACACCTAATAAACCAACTTATGACAAAATTTAAATAAGTTTGGCATCCTTATAGATGTCCCTACATCATTGATCTTGCATTGTCTCTCTTGTTCATTACTATGAATGATGTATATGCTTCATCAATGCTAGTGGGAATTGATTAAGTGTTTGTAAATATAAAAATTAAAGTTTTATTATTTGGGCTCACTAATTCACCCCCCCCCCCTTCCCCTCCTCTCATTAATTTTACTTATAACAATTTATATCAGAGTAGGTCATTTGGTAAAGGCTTAACATATTGAAGGTTATCCAAGGTACAATATGGGCAATCATTAAGGAGGTTTCACTACTAATAAAGAACTGATGTTCAATGGATCCAATTATGCTTTTAAGAGTGCAAGAAGGAGAACATATATTATGTACCTAGGATTTGATTTATGGCAATCTATTATAGATGGATATGTTTCTCCTATTACTCCTTCATCTAGAGCTTCAAACAAGAAGTTGTTTGAGAATAATTATAAGGAAATTAATGCTATCACTTGTGGACTTTTAGAGACTAAATAAACCAAGGTAATCCATTGTAAATATTCTAAAGAGATATGGTAAAAAATGTAGATCATTTTCTTAGGAGATTAAAAAGTCAAGATTTCTAAGTTGTAGACTCATATAAGGCAATTTCAAAGTCACAAGATGAAGAAGAAGATTATGTGGCATCCTTTCTACAGAGAGTTGATGAGACTATCAACATCATCAAATTATTTGGAGAGAATCTTGAAGAGGATATTGTAGTCCAAAAGGTAATAAGGTCTCTATCTCTCAAGTTTTATCTAAAAGGAATCTAATATATAAAAAGTTCATGATCTTACTTAGTTTAATATGGACCAATTGCATGGAACCCTTACTACCTATGAGACAAGAATAAATGATGATATACCACCAAAGATGGAATCAACATTCAAGATAGATATGAAGCCTAAGAATAGGTTACAAGGTAATAAATCCAAAGAGGATGACAATTATAATATTGATGATGATGAGATAATTGCTTTGATTACTGGGAAATTAAACATAGGCTCAGCGAAGTATAAGGGTAAACTACCCTTCAAATGTTTCAACTATGGAGAGATAAGACATTTTGATCATAAGTGACCTCATAAGCATGAAAATATTGATGGTAAAGGTCAAGATGAAAACAAGAAGACATATAATAAAAAAAGATTCAGAATGTATAACAACAAGAGGAAGTCCTTCAAGAATAAGAAGAGTCTCTACACCAAAGAAGATTACAGCTCATCAGATGAGAGTGAAGATAGTGACTCAGAATATGAACATGAAGATGATGGTCTTGCTTAAGATGAAGCCATGTTCATGGATGAGGAAGGAAGTTACTCACATAAAAAGGAGTCTACTTGGAGTGATTTAGATTATGATAAAGATGAGGTGGATTGTGAGACTATATTGATGAATGATCTTGAAGAACTAAATATTGAGAAGAAGATCAATAAAAATATGAAATCTAAACTCAAGGACTATCAAGAGAAATTCAGTGTATTTGAGGTAATATTGGTTGAATAATCTAGATAGCATCAAGGTGTTGTCTTGTTTCTTAATTCTAAGTTAGAATCTATGTTTGAAAGTCTAAGAGCCAAAGAAGAAGAATGCTCAAGGTATGCTTCTGAGATTATGTCTTTGAAAGATGAGTTAGAGAGATATACTAGTAAGGTAAATGTATTTATGAGATTTGAATAGATCTCATGTGATTTGATAATATTATGAGTGTTAAAAAGCATGATAGTGATATAACTGGTCTTAGAGATGAATAAGAACAAAAAATGTAACTAAAGACAATATGAAGACTATTGTTAACAAGGATAATCATACGTTGAAGATAAATCATCAGACAAGGACTAAAGGTGCTGGTAGAATTAAGACAAATAAAATTAGATAGACAAATGTCATGATGTATGGAATATTCATTGACTATTATTACACATGTAATCAATTTGGTCATAGGGTTATAAAATGCAAGAGATTTTTTTATAAATGAGTATGCATGGGACTATGATGGGGGTCATCAGTCAAAAAGAGTGAGGAAAATTAATGGATTCAACTATCTTGATGTGGGACACTTTGCAAACCATTATCCACCTAAGATTAGACAAGGTGAAACCTATTAAAAAGGGGGAGGTTGTTTTGTTTGTCATGATAAAGTACATATGACAAGTTTTTGTCTAAATATGGTAATAGAAATCATGTTTCCATCAAGTAGTATGGTGTGCTATAATTGTGAACACAGAGGTCACATTGTTAAATTATACTAACAAAGGCCATCAAGTTAAAATGAGTTTAATCAGGCTCTTAGAGTATAAGAAAGAAGGCATGTTAACACAATAAATCCAAAGGTGACAAGTGTGAGTCATAATAAGACTGTAAGTCCAAGTAAATTATTTTTTATAGTGGAGAATGCTTTAGAAGTTAAAGAGTGACAAGAGGTATCATTATATACTCATGTTGAGAATAAAGAGATCAAGATCAAGGAGAAGACCAAGATACTGGTTGAAGCTAGTCCTGAGGTATGTATGGATCCAAATGAACATCATGTTAGTGTTGAACATGTATCATATAAATAACATCAATTGTCTGTGCCTAATGATGAGGTTCCAAACAACAAGGTGAATTCTTTAATTGAAAAGTATGTCATGAATCTTTATTGTCTCCATGTATTATCAATCTAATTATAGAAGAAAAGGAGAATGTTATAGTGGTTGAGCATATTGCTTCTATTAATTCTAAGAAGAAGAACTATAAGCATCAGATGACCAAAGAGAAGGAATATGAGGATTTGTGGGCAACTCCTTGTTTCACATTGTTCTAAGACATTGTGAAATAGGGTATCTCTACCTATGCTTATTAGGAAACATCTTTCTTATGGATAAATAATTTTATGGGATCAAGATAATAATTCCAATCTATACAAATACTTGTGTTGATATTAGAAGGTCATTGGTTAAGGGGGAACAACAAATTCATGAGTTTGATCCATTGATTTGTGAAGGAGTTATAGTACAGAGTCAGAATGGGTGGTTTTAGGTGGCTTAATGAGATTGATATAAATTCCAAGAAGATTTTTATGCTCAAAATTTTTAATACACTTATTTATGATGTTCTCCAGGTGATATTGTGGTCTGAAGGTATGTTTGTTCCAAATGAAGATTTTTGAGTGCTCTTAGTTTTTGGCTTAAGGGAAATTATGCCTAAAATGGGTTATAGAAAGTATATGGTCCCAATGTTGTGGAATCTTAGATATTGGTACAAAATTGTGTGATAGGTGTCTCCAGGAGTGCAAGAATTTTTTGAGGTGTGCATCGACTAGAAGGAGATTTGTTGACTTTGTTTATTTTGAGATTTTAGGGTTTTAGGAAATGTTAGAAAAGTGTTTTGCCTTAAGAATTAAGTTATGAGGATTCTTAATATATTTAATGGGCAAAATTTTTGTCAAATCAAGCTTCATAGAGATTTGAAGGTTTGTAGTTCTCACGTTATTCAAGTTTCTATCAATATGGAGGGCTAATTGGCTAGTAGGTTTATGAAGGAAGTATGTTGCATAAGATGAGATTGGTGATAAAAATTGTTGTGATTGAGGGGGAATATTAAAATGTTCCATATATGAAGTTTTAGGTTCTTAAGATGTGTCTATTGAAAAATTTGGGCTCTACAAGTTCTAGATAGGGCTATAAGGAGGCTAGACAAGCCTAGTGTGAGCAAGAGTGTTTTTTGATCAAATTATCCAAAAGAGAAAGACATAAGCTATCAATGTGAGTTATTAGGTTGGTTTGGTGCATGTTTCCTATTTGGTGAGTGGCATGAAGTTCTATTGATGGTCCTTGTGGTGGATTGAGATAGAAGGCAAGTAAGCATGTGTGGAGGTTCTTCATGGTGTAGGGAGATCTGAAGATGCTCATGTGGTGAAATGGCTCAAAAATCTTAGGGTGATTCCCTCTCAAATGTTTCTTAGTAAATTCCATTATATTTTATTTGTTTTATGTGTTCTCTTTGCATTGACTACAGTGATTAGTTGAAGAGAGTGTTGGCATGGAGCAAGAGGAAATTTGTCAAGGCAAGAAGAGGTAGGCTCAAGGTAAGGGGGAGTTTGTATCATCTTTATAAGATGGTCCTCTCCTGTTAGTGGTATTTTTAGTTTCTCAAGATCATATTGTGCCCAATTTGTCATTGTGTCAAAGGGGGAGAAAGTTCTTATTGTGAGAGTGATTGAAGAGAGAAGGTGAGTTGTATATTGTTATGTATGATGGTTGTTGGCATAAATGACAAAGAGGGATACTATTGGAGAGTTGTAAATGATTTCATGGTGATGTCATGTAGGTGTCTTGGTGAGTAGATGAAGTTCCTTGATAGTCTATGTGACAATGACAAAGTGTGTAATTTGTTTATCTTAGTATGTTTGAAGTATGATTGGTTGATCTTTTATTTTGGCATGGTTAGAGATGTTCAAGGATGAGTATAGAGTATTAAGAATGTGAAAAGGTATCTAATATGTTTTATAATCTTTTATTTCTTGTGTGCATGGGTTTAATTCATTTGGTTTTCCATAGTTTTGATCTAACACTTTGAGTCCAGTGGTAGAAAATCTGAGTAGGCAATTTGATGATGTCACCATTGCCATGTGGGAATGGGTCATAGGGAGTTGGTCATATGGTTATGATCACATTAGTCCCTAGCTTATTTTCACTAAATTTTATATCATACACCAAAGCACATAAAAATATATTCAAGGTCAAAGTTGGGCTCCCAGACAGTTTGATAGTGTTTTTCCATACTTAGCCAAATTTGTAATAAGGTAAAAAGAGCTGAGTAATAAGTTTGTAGGTGTAATATCTCATAGGTGTTGATGTTTAAGGAGAAGGTTATCATGTGTGTTTATTTATTTATTTTAATAGTTATTATGTGCCAAATTTTAGGTCATGTAATGTGGCATGACAAAAGATATGCATGTGCAAAGTTAGGATCCTAGGTATTTTGGTAGTATTTTATATCTTCAAATAGAGCGAAGTAAGAATTTTTTTAATGCAATATATTACAAGTGTGAAGTTTTTAAGAGAATATTGATATATGGATGTAATCCTTTATATGAGAGGATATTATTTTCTAAATTTTAGGTCATGAAACTAAGCACAATGAAAGCTATGTAAGAGCAAAGTTGGCCTCATAAACATGTTCTAATCATAGTTGGTTCTATGATAGAAGATTTTGAGAATTCATTTTAATGGTGTTATATCTCACACATGAAAACGTTTCAAGATAATTTTGATATATGGTTGGATTCTCCTATGTGAGGAGATCATATGGTCCAAATTTGAGAACATGCAAGTGAGCGAGGTAAAAGATATGACTATGTAAATTTGGCCTTCCAGGGAGATAAGTAAGGTTCCCAAAGTCAAATTTTCACAAGTTTGAGTTGGATCAACATCGATGACGCACATTGTTCTAAGAAGTCAGGAAGTAACAAGATGAAAACTTAGTTTTCACTGTTTAACATTGATTAGAGATAAATATTGAGCTTCTTTTCAGGATCAACGGTGAGTGGGAGACCATAAAAATAGAGATAAATGGCACATATTAAATTCAAGAGGTCAAAGTTATAGTTGTTTATCTTTGTTAAATATTGAGTTATGTATAGAAGATCGATGGAGCATGTTGATTTAAATTTTTGAGACTAAATGAGATGAGGAAAAAGTGATCAAGGTTTAATGTTTGAGTATTGAGACCTATGCATTAAAGTTCAGAGAAGATAAATGGTGTGAGATTGATCTAAAGTTGAGAAGACATGAGATGTGAGCATAATGTTCAAAGTTTAAATACGACCGTTTACTTTTGAATATTTGAATTTAGCAAAGGGAAAAACTAGTCTTTGGTTTTTAGATAATATATTTTGATCAATGACAAATTTAACCATGTTGTAAAAAGAAAAGATGAAGAAGACTCCACAGCACATCTAATGAACCTAATTTGAAGATATGAAAGTGTTTATAGTTAAATATATTAAGATTTAAAGTTTATTATGTGTTCATACATGGAATTTAAGTGACTAAAGAAGATTTTTCATGTTTGTTTTGATATTATTTCAATATATCTTGATGAATTGGCTATTGGGGAGTGTTTTAGACCACATAAGTATGCTTTGTGTGGTTTTTAGAGGTGTGATCAATCTATCTTGAGTATGAACAATGCTTAAGATGTTGACTATGTTTTTTTATAATGTTCCTATGTAGCAAGCCATTTTTTGAGTTGTTTGAGCATATGCAAAGGTGAGCAAATATCACTATGATCAGTTAAGGATATCAAAGGGGACATAAGGAGTAGACTCATGTATTTTAAAGTGGTCATGTGTTCTTGTTTTGATCGATGGAGAGATAAATGGGTGAATATGTCTCCATGACACCTATAAGAGATGCAAGGGAATTATTAAAAGGTGTAACTACTTAAGGGTGACCCATAGATGCTATGGGCAACCTATGAATGTTTTTTTGAGATGTGTCTCAATGAGCTAGATGCCTTAAGGGTTAAGGAATACTTAATGGCTGATTACGATGGTGTTAATCATAAATGCTCTATAAATAGTGAAATCAAAGATGGTGATTTATAAACTTGTGAGAAAGAGACTTGGATGAGATTTGAGGTGTGTGTGTGTGTGTGTGGATTATGGAGTGAAGGAGGGGTAGAGTAACCTATGGATGAGTTGAATATTAGAACATATTGAGGACTATTTGTATGACTTGTTGGTCACAATTCTATTGATAGAATGGTGTTCTTATTATTTGAGTATGAGAAAAGGTGAAGAGTGATAATCAAAGGTCCATAATTAGGTATTAAAAACATCAATGCAAAGGTGGATGTTTTCATAGGTGTTGTTGTGGTAGCTCAGAATTTAAGGTGGTTATAGCCTCCTTGCAAGGTAAACCTTACTAAAAGTCTAGTTGTTATTATAACTTAGTTAGATAGGTTGGGTAGCTCCTTATGGGATTATAGTCTCACTAAATTTGGGAATGGTATTTCCTTGATCATTTATAGATGGTTTAAATTAGTTCTTGTTATTATATGACAATAGTGCAATTGTAAGTTCTAGTGGGTTTTATTCCCTAAGAGGGTTTCACATGTATGTCATGTGTTATGTGATTGATCTTGCATGGTCTCTCTTGCTCATTTATATGAATGATGTGTATGCTTAATGAATGTTTGTGGTAACTAATTAAGTGTTTATAAAGATCAAAATTAAAGTTGGATTATTTGGTCTCACTAATTCACCCACCCCCCCCCTCTCAGTGATTTTACCTCTAATAAGATATGCCCCTAGTTTAACAATTTTGGGATTTTGATCTATCCCAATGATGAATTATATCATGTCCTGAATAAGTGAGGGTGATTTCTCTTGAACATAAGGGGGCAATTATATTTTAGGAACATATGAAGTGAAGCAATCTATAAATTATATGTCAATGTCCAAATATTCTTCTGATTCTAATGAGACATCAAGAATTTCATCTAGCTATTTTGGAGGATCTTCTTATTTAAAATGTTCTTCATTACTTTGATCATGGGGCTCTTGTTGTTCCCTAAATTATATGGATTGACAAAGGTTTATATAAAATGCCTTTTTATGGTCACTAGATGGTATGATATCTTGGGCTCCCATGTATTCCAAAATAGCCTCATCATTTTGAAATTTGTTAAAAGAAAGTTCCTATTTTGAATCCTACTCTATGAGGGATGGATAGTGGAAGGAAATATCAATGGTTGAGATGGTCGTATCTGAGAAAATCTTAGTGGTAGTGAGCTCCTCAAAGAGACTAAAAAGGGAAACTATTTTATCATCTTCATTAGGGAGAGATAGACTAGGGATCGAAAGATAATCCATAATGATATTGTTTGGGTCATCCTCATATATATGTTACCCTAGACCAAAATATTGTGGATGTTCTTAAACCATGATGGGTTTAAGTCAGACTTGATCTTGATTTCCAAATCCTTTCCCTTTATAATGCATGTTCTCCATCATCTTCTAGACTTGGGGATATTGTTTTTTAGGAGAAATGTGGACCTCATCTTCTAGAATAAGCTAGGAATCATCCCCATATTAAATGTATTATTCAAATAAGAATCATGTGTTTGAAAATGATATTGGCCCAAACTGATATTTGATGGGATTGGTCATCCTCATGGCTGGAGACCCATAGTTGTATGAATAAAGAGGTAAATCACTGATGCAAAATGCTTTATATTCATATTATCCATAATCTATGGATGTGATCTTCAGATGAGTGACATTGGGTAGTGGATTGGATATGGATTTAAGCTAGTCAGGGGAGATGTATTTGGTAGTTGTTGGAATTAATATAGAATTATATTCACCAAGATAAGGTGATGGTGATGATGATTGATCCATCTAACAAATATGATGATGGTCAATAACTCTAGGGATGGTAACCTCCATTCCAAAGTATGGGAATTTTAGTAAATGATGTAAAGTGGATGGAACAAATTGTATTTCATGAATCTATAGTCTTCCAAGTAGCATCTTATAGGGAAAATCTACATCCACAACATGAACTAGTATTTGATGCACCACAGGTCCCATAGCAATGGGAAGGTAAATAGTCCAAGTTGATGGCCTTTCATTGTCATCATAAGATTTAATCATTATCAAAGTGGGTCTTAGTGATGTTTTTGTATATCCCAATTTCTTTAAAAAGTCTAGATTACATAAATTGAGAATTGATCCTTCATCTAAGATCATCTAAGAGACTCAATGGCAGGATATGGTTACCTCAATGCATAGGGGGTAATTATGGTATGGACCAATGGGAGGTATATATTTGGCACCAAAAGTGATCTACTGTGAAGAGAATAAGGGTGTTATTAGTGCCTAAAACTAGTTAGTATCCAAGTCACTAGGGACTTTTAGATCATTTGCTACTTGATTTAATATCTCTTAGTGTAAAGTAGATGTTTTAAGAAGATCCATTAAGGATATCTAAGCTAGAGTTTTCTCAAGTTGTTAAATGATATCATACATTTTATCTAGGGATCTTGAAGCCTTTTAAAGAAAATTCCCCTTTTGGGTACTAGATGAAGTGGATGGGTCTTTAGGGGGTGTCGTGAGAACTATCTTATTGCATCTAGTAGTAACAACATAATCAATAGTGTCCTGATTAATCTTTAGGATAGGGGATGAGGATGGAGTGGATTTTTGGACATTACAAGATTTTGATGGTATTGATGTAATGGTAAGGGACATTATGGTAGTTAGTAAAATTGTATGAAGAGGCCTAACCCTAGTCTCTTTAAGGTTTTCAATTCTTTTGGTCATGCTTAGGGAGTGGATCCTTGTAAATGCCAAGTTTCCCATTTGTTGATTGAATCAAATGAGCTTCTCCTTCAATTTCAATATCACCCCTCTTAATTAAATCTTAGATGTAATGCTTGAGTTACATTCATCATTACATATCATGACCTTTAACCTTGTGGTACTTTCAAAACTCATCTTCATGGTACCATTTTGGCTTTGGTTGGTGATTGTCCATAAGTCTGATTTCAGGCAAGGTGATCATAGTGGTGGTAATCAATTGATCTAAGATTATTTCGATTGGGACTCCCAAGCTTATGAGTGATCTTTTTCCCATACGAGGCTTTGTATTAGCACATGGTACTCAGATGGAAGAGACATTTGGTTGTTTTGTGGGGCCTTTATTTTTAACTTTATGTACATATCGTTGCTTAGAATTTGTTACCCCATCACCATGACATTATTGTTCTTATTGAAGACTTTAGATTTTCTTGAAAAAAAAGTTATCTTAATTTTAGGTGTGCTCATTTTGAGAATATAACTTGATAGTCCCTTTTTTACTAAGGGCATTCTCTATTTGCATTCCTTTCTCTATTATTTCATCAAAGGTTTTGGCACACTGTAGCTTTAATTGATACTTGATTTATATATTAAGATTGTCTACAAAGATCTTTGCCAATTCTTTCTCAAGTATGGTACACCTCAATTGGCTTGCCAAACTCCACCATCTTTGTAATAAATATGCTAGAATTTCACCTCTTTGGTATTATAAAGGTCAATTATGGAGATATCATGCTCAATATTAAGTGAGAAGTGTCTAAAAAATTATTCTATGATTTCTCCAAAGCTAGTTATTGACCCTTTAGGTAAATGCATAAACCATTCCAAGTGGGTCCCGTGAGACTTTTGGGAAAGAGTCTCAACAAATAATCATCTTCATAATCCACCTCATGGAAAGCCACATTAAATTCTTGTACATGATCTCTATGATCTTCCTTTCCTCGATATTTCTCAAATTTGGGCACTTTAAAATGTGAAGGAAAGGGTATTTGTAAAATACTGATGTCCAATGATGAGGAACAAAAGTCTTAATATTTATATTTAAGGGATTGTGATCATGGATCTATCTATTGGAGGGTCTCTTCCATTGCTCTTCATTCTTGGGCAAAGGTGGGATCCCAAAGAGGATTTGTAGTTTGATTTTGGTTACCTTGGTGGATATGGGTATTATGGGTGTTTTGAATGTTATTAGAATTATTGGTGGTGTTGGTGTTGGTATTATTATTATTATTATTGTTATTGTTATTGTTATTGTTATTGTTATTGTTATTGTTATTGTTATTGTTATTGTTATTGTTATTGTTATTGTTATTGTTATTGTTATTGTTATTGTTATTGTTATTGTTATTGTTATTGTTATTGTTATTGTTATTGTTATTGTTATTGTTATTGTTATTATTATTGTAATTGTTATTGTTATTGTCATTGTCATTGTCATTGTCATTGTCATTGTCATTGTCATTGTCATTGTCATTGTCATTGTCATTGTCATCATCATCATCATCATCATCATCATCATCATCATCATCATCATCATCATCATCATCATCATCATCATCATCATCATCATCATCATTATTATTATTTGTATGACCTTGTCTAAGGGATAATGGACATTGATTATGGAGTAAGAGCTTAATTTGTTGCATGAATTGGTCTAAGCAATGTTATTGTTATTGTTATTGTTATTGTCATTGTCATTGTCATTGTCATTGTCATTGTCATTATCATTATTATTATTATTATTATTATTATTATTATTATTATTATTATTATTATTATTATTATTATTATTATTATTATTATTATTATTATTATTATTATTATTATTATTATTATTATTATTATTATTATGACCTTGTCTAAGGGATAATGGACATTGATTATGGATTAAGAGCTTAATTTGTTGCATGAATTGCTCTAAGAAATCCTCTATGGTAGTCTATCTTTGATTAGCCTCACTATGATTATTACAAAGGGGTGGTGGGAATTCTTCTTCAAAAACTCCATGGTCCACACCTTCTTTTTCTTGGGGTATTGATTCACATGTTTATGTGGTGTATTTGATCAGAAATTTGGTTCTAAAAAAGGTTTTAAGTCAGAGTTTCAGTGGTGGCACACTATAAAGCTCATCGAGATCTTTTTGATGTTTTTCATGGTTTGAAAAATGGAGTCTGGATGCTCAAGATATGGTCATTTGAAGATTTGTTGAAAAAAATCACTTGTGACATTTGGCACGTGATTCAAAAAATGTATCAACATTTGGACCTATCAGAGGTCGACACATGGCACTATTTAAAAGTCAAGTGGGCCAATAGCCATTTGACACATGGAAAATAATGAGGGGGCAAAAAAAATTCATTAAGTATTTTTTTATACACATGATATTTGACATTTTCAATGTATATAAGCCAAACCTCCACACCACAAACACTCCACCAAAGCATCCCTCATTTATAGGCGTTTGACTAAGCATGGGTGGCAGCCAAAGTTGGTACCTAGGCCCTTGTCATTTGAAAATGTCAACAAATTTACTATTTTAAGCCTAGACTCATTCAAAAATCCATGCATGTGGGACAAAACTTAATTCTAAGCACCTAAAATGGAGGGAAGAAAATTCAGACTGCATGCTTAACACCTAGGGAGGAGAGCCTGAGCACGCCGAACAAGGAGAGGCCAAGTAAAAGTGCCTAGGATAGTGGGAGGTGGTTTTGAACCCCTGACCTGCCACCCAAAATTAATTAGCCTTGACCGCTTGTGCTATAGGCTTTGAAATGAGTATAAAGGCACAAATTTGTATTTGAATTTAACCCAGGCAGGACTATGTTTTTGTATTTTAAAAGGCTGAGAGTTTGTTTTAAGCTTGGAGATAGCTAGCTAATGGGATTTTCTCCAATATATGACCTTATACAAAGTGTGTAAGCCTTTTTAATTATGTTTTTTAATTAAAAAGAGAATGTTATTATTATTATTTTGGATATACCAATAGTTTGATTGAAGGGACTTAAGCACATTTATAAGGGGATTGAAGACTGAGGAAGGATTTTGTGTGACTGAGCTTGAGTTTATCAGCGAAGGTGGAATTCTTAGATAGAGATCAGCCCTGAGGGAAGCATGTAATGTTTCAAGAAATTTGTAAGCCATTTGTTGCACAAATTTAGTAGAAATGGTCCTCACTATTGGGCAGACTCGGAGATGTAGGAAAAATATGCCGAACTCCGTTATCAATGTCAGATGGTAATTTATCATTTGCTTGCATGTTTTAATTTAGATTTTTGATTTTTTTTTTAAATTATGAAATCATGCAAAGAATAATTCTTGACAATTTATGACATTTAATGTAAAAATCAAAAACTGGTTCAACATCTGAGAACGTTTTATGCCAAAACATTTTGCAAGTTCTTTTGAGTTTTTCGAGAATTTGTTAAGTTTTGAGAAATTTAGTATTCATATTTAAAAATTCAATTTGAGTTGATTCAGTGTATTTTACGGATCAAGTTGGTATCAGAGTAGTTAGAAAGCTAGGATAGCTTTTGATTGAGTTTTGACAGTTGCTTTCAGTTTATTGGTTATCCATATCACTTGATTATATTTCAGTGTGTAGTTGTAGAATCAGTGTGTTTACAGGAAACCATGGGCAAGTTGTCACATAAATCCAAGATGGAAGAGCTTGAAAGTATCAATAGCTAGATTCAAGATGAGAATGCATTCCTGAGATACAAGCTCTATTCCCTTGAAGAACAAATTACAAGTTTGAAATTGGAGCTTGAATCCAAGGATGAGCTCTTGATTAGATTGCAATGTGGTGAGTGTGAAAAGGTAAAGCCTTCAACTTCAGATGTAGAAACTATGACTGAGTGCAGTGTAAGTTTTTCACCATAGGAATCTTCATCTTCTTCTACTATTTCAGATTCAGATTCTAGTAATATTGTTTTTGGTGATTTTGAAAGATACACTAAGGGCATAGGATCTAAATTCTTGTTGAAAATGGGTTATAATGGAGGAGGACTTGGTAGAGATATCCAAGGTATAACAAACCCAATTTAGCTTGAGCATAGACCTCTTCATGTAGGTTTGGGTTATACTAGTGTGCAGGTGGATGATGGAGAAGTTTCTTCCATGGATAAAGGAAGACGAGCTTCCAATAGCGAAGGTTCTAGGCCACTAGTTTAAAGGTGTAAAGGTAAAAGAGGTATTGAGATTCCACCTCCTAATTCCTACACTAAATATTTTGATCCAATTGATACTTTTAAGAAGTTTGGATATAATGGAAAGAAGATAATGCAATCATTTCCATGCACTTTTTGTGGGATGAATAACCATAGTGCTAAGACTTGTTGGAAATGAAATGCTTTGTTGAAGCAGATTGCATGTTTTAAACACCATTCTTATGTTAATTTAGGAATTGGCAAAAAGGGAACCTCACCTAAGAAGGATGTTTGTACTCATTGTAATGTGAGTGGACATAGGATTGATAGATGTTTTAAGCTTCATGCATCTTCACATTCAAGTAGTGTTAGAACTAAGATGATTTACAAACTTCTCACTAAGGTTAATGAAGCTAATTCAATCCATAATGCAGTTGACAATACAACCCAGGATAAGGTACAACCTACAAGTGAAAATCCATTTAAGAGGTTAAGTCAATAATATGCAATTGATATGGAATCCACTAAGGAAATCAATTTCACTAAGAAGAAAGAAATGGTTAAGTGGATTATCACTACATTCTTTTTGCAAAGCATGGTTAAGAATTCACCTAAGGGAATGAACTAGCTTTGATAGATGTAGATTAGAGTTGGTGGGAACACTTCAAGACAGGTTTACCATATGAAGTTTTTCAATTCTCACTTTTTGATAGCTCTAAGTTTTTGAATCTCCTATTTATGTTATGTGAGTTGTCCAGAGGACTTGAACTCATTTGATCAGTTGGAGATAATAGCAAAAAGCATGTTGTAGGTTGAGTTGATTCCTTGCAACACTTATTTGACTGCTATTTTGAATGAATCTTTGGCACATGGATGTATAGATGCATGTTTAAGACCCTTTGGGCATGGTTAGATGTTAGGCAGCATACACTTTAGGTTGTTTTCATTTGCTTAGCATATAAGTCCCATACTAGGGCATTGTATTGTAAAATGTCCACAACATCTATTGTATGTTGTCGGCATTATAATCTTGTCTTGCGGTTACATTGGGAGTTGTTTCAGTTTTTGGCAATTCATCACTTTATAGGATGTGACATTTGGGTAGGCAGTGTTGGTATGTTTTAATCACTTTTGTAGTTACAGATTCACTTACTCATGCCTTTGGATTAGTCATTTTTACAATTTGAATCATTTCAATGCAATTGTTTATACCTCTTGCTATGATTGGGTTCTATTTTTATTGATGCAGTAGACCAGTTATAAGATTTCAGGAGATATTGGACTTTTGGAGACCAAAAGCCCTCTATTATGGAGGTGTGATCAGAAATTTTGTTCTAAAAAAGGTTTCAAGTTAGAGTTTCAGTGGTGGCAAACTGTAGAGCTCATCGAGAGATTTTTGATGATTTTTGCGATTCAAAAATGGAGTCTGGATGCTCAAGATATGGTCATTTGAAGATTTGTCAAAAAAATCACTTACGACATTTGGCACGTGATTCAAAAAATGTATCGACATTTGGACCTATCAGAGGTCGACACATGGCACTATTGAAAATCTAAGTGGGCCAATAGCCATTTGACACATGGTAGATAAGGAGGGGGCAAAAAAAAATTTGGTTAAGTATTTTTTTATACACATGATATTTGACATTTTCAATGTATATAGGCCAAACCTCCATGCCACAAACACTCCACCAAAGCATCCCTCATTTCTAGGCATTTGACTAAGCATGGGTGGTGGCCAAAGTTGGCACCCAAGCCCTTTCCATTTGAAATGTCAACAAATTTTCTATTTTAAGCCTAGACTCATTCAAAAATCCATGCATGTAGGACAAAACTTAAGTCTAAGCACCTAAAATGGAGGGAAGAAAATTCAAACTGCATGCTTGGTGCTTAGGGAGGAGAGCCTGAGCGCACCCAATAAGGAGAGGCCAAGTCAAAGTGCCTAGGATGGTGGGAGGAGGTTTTGAACCCCTGACCTACCACCCAAAATTAATTAGCCTTGATCACTTGTGCTATAAGCTTCGAACTGAGTATAAAGGCACGAATTTGTTTTTGAATTTAACCCCGACAGGACTGTGTTTTTGTATTTTAAGAGGCTGAGAGTTATTTTTAAGCTTGGAGATAGCTAGCTAATGGGATTTTCTCAAATATGTAACCTTATACATAGCGGGTAAGCCTTTTTAATTATGTTTTGTAATTAAAAAGAGAATGTTATTATTATTATTTTGGATATACCAATAGTTTGGTTGAAGGGACTTAAGCACATTTCAGAAGGGGATTGAAGACTGAGGAAGGATTTCATGTGACTGAGCTTGAGTTTATCAGTGAAGGTGGAATTCTTAGACAAAGATCAGCCCTGAGGGAAGTGTGTAATGTTTCAAGAAATTTGTAAGCCATTTGTTGCACAAATTTAATAGAAATGGTCCTCACTATTGGGCGGACCTGGATATGTAGGAAAAATATGCCGAACTCCGTTATCAATGTCAGATGGTAATTTGTCATTTGCTTGCATGTTTTAATTTAGATTTATGATTTTTTTTAATTATGAAATCATGCAAAGAATAAATCTTGACAATTTATGACATTTAATGTAGAAATCAAAAACCGGTTCAACATCCGAGAACGTTTTATGCCAAAACATTTTGCAAGTTCTTTTGAGTTTTTCAAGAATTTGTTAAGTTTTGAGAAATTCAGTATTCGTATTTAAAAATTCACTTTGAGTTGATTCAGTGTAGTTTATGGATCAGTATTTGGGCACATAAGAGGGAGGACTATGTTGTGTAAGAGGTTACTATCAAAGGTGGAAGGTAATGTGCCCCCTATTTTGATGGCATGAGATAGGAAATGATCATGGTTCTCATATAGATAGTGGTTAATGAGGTTTCTTAATTTATCATTATGGATGAGATTAAACCTTTCATCCTCTTCTTTAGGTGTGTGTATATCACTATGAGTTTCATCATGTTCCCAAGTTGGATCAACTATATACCCCAATGGTTGATTATTTTAGTTATAAGCTTGTCTAATCCAAAGTTGGGATTAGGTATGGATAGCCATTGTGAAAGAGGGATGTGATGAAGTATGATGGATGAGATGGAAGTCTTAAAATACTACCTCTATCTAGAGACCAAAAGATACTAGTGATCAAGAGAGGATGATGTAAGAGGACGGGGTGACCAAGAATTACCAAGAGACAAAGTCTTCTTAAGAGACCAATCTAGGAATGATAAAGAAGAGTGATGGGATCAAATACTTTGTCTACTAACAAAGAGACAATTTGATGGGTGTTAGATGAAAAAGGTACCTAATAAGGATGAAGATAAATTATGGGTGATAAATTAGGGTCTTATAAGATTATGTCTATTGATAATACCTAGTCAAGGGGATGACAAGTGAGAATCCAAAGAAGATGTGTGACCAATATAATCTTTATTTCAAGATAGAGTATATAATCTAAATGGAATGAGATGGGTGGAAGATGAAAATTAAGATGTGTATTATATGGATATGTGATGAAAGTAAGATTGGATGAGAATATCAACCACTCAAGAGAAATTATATATAAATAGATGTTAGAGAAATGAATATGGATAAACTAGTTACCAAAGAAAAATGTAGGAGGGAGGATGATATTAACAATGTGTTATGGTATGAGTTAAGTGGGGTAGATAGTAGCTAGATTTTAATAGAAGATGTGAAGGGTATAAATACTGTAATTGTACTTCTTGTGACCCTACTCCTCCCTATGATTATATATCACCTCACATGTAAAATAACAACTATAAATACTATTATAATATATTTTCCACCTACTTAGACCTCTCCTACATCATATTCCTACTTCTCACACATCCCTAGTTCACATTGGGCCTTTTTCATGCAATACAAGCCTTTTTGGAGACTTCTCAAGGCCTCTTGGGAGCCTTTTAACTAACCCAAGTTGAATTTTGACCCATGCCACAGATTGTGTAAAGGAAACCTATAGCCTAGGCCACACATTTCCTTCACCAAAGCTGTGTTCTAGGAATAACATTGAAAAAATCCCAAACTTGAAGCCAAATGACAAAAAATGGCTACTTTTAGGTCATTTGGCATATTTGGGAGGCCACAAGTTTCCTTCACAAAAGTTGTAACCAAGGTAGAGCGTTGTAAAAAACTTAAATTTGAAGCCAAATACCAAAAATGGCTACTTTTAGGTCATTTAGCATATTTAGGAGGGGATATATGTATCTTTCTCATTCATTTGAGCCTTTCTCTCTTCTCATTCCTTCTCTCTCTTCTGATTCTGCTTCCCTCTCTTGAATCTCATGCCTTCTTGAATCTCTTTTGATTCATTCTTGGCACTCTTGAGCTTGATTAGGGATTAAGAATACCATATACTACTACACTCTTGCTTGGAGACTCCATTGTTTCTCTCAGTTATTCCTGCTTCTTTTTAGCTTGATCTAAAACTCCTAAATTTGGCATTGCACCTAATTTGTGCACTTGGTTGGATTTTTCATAATTACTGACATGGGTCGGTGCCCAAGATTATGCTTGAAATTGGTTGTGATTATGATTTTGGTTTTTTCCTTAGTTTTTATTATGATTTTGGTTTGATGAGGTAATCTTGATAATACATTTTTTAATAAGGTCCTTTTCAATCAGTAAACCTTTATCGATTATTTATTTGAAGGTATGTGCACACTGCAACTCTAGATGGTAAGATATCTCATGGTGTAAATTTTTGGTAAAAATAATGGTTAACTATTTGTCTAGTAAACTATGAGCAAATTGGTTGGAAAGTGATTTTCATCACTATAAATATCTTGTGAATCTTTCATCATCTTTCTTCTTAGCTTGAGTCAAATCTACTAATGAAATATCATGTTTGAGATTGTAATAAAAATGTTGCACAAACTTGTCTGAAAGGTCATCAAAATTAGACAACGAGTTCTTATAAAATTATATAAACCACTCAAAATCATGTCCTAATAGACTTAAATGAAACAAAATTAGGAGGTATATGTCACTATAAGCCACTGGCTGGCAAGCAATAAATAATTTGGTTAAATGGGCATTAGGGTCTCCTTTACCCTTGTATTTGTCAAACTTCTATGGTTCTTTCCCTAGAAGAAATGGTATTTGTATATAATCCATGTTGAATGGCTAAGAACACACATCATTCAAATTAAACTACTTGGTATATTTCCTAGATTAGATGGTGGAAATTGTATCTTTTATTTTTTATAGTTCTTGTGATAGGAAACTAGATGCAACATTGGCTTAAGACAGAGGCTAGGCAGTCCAAAGTGGATTACTTTGACCAAGGTATATTGGAGGCATGGTTTTTCATGAAATGTTTGTTTTATTAGGGAATTGAACATGAATATGTATTCATATACTGGGATGTTTTTATTTGAATTACATGCATTATGGTGTAATATTCTAGTTTGGATTTAATATATAGGCCTAAGTTTTTGGGAATTGTGCTAGGATGGAATTATATGGATTTGAGTGAAGTATTATGCCTATTGTGGTTTAATAGGGACCTTTTTTTACTAATCAATCTTGGCCAATTAAGGGGAACATGTTGTGAAGTAAGGCCCTATCTTGGATCTGTGGTACATTTAAAAGAAAAGGTAATTGTTACCTAATCAGTACTTGTGGAATAATAGAACCTATTGTTTGCATGAACACTTGTTTGGGAGTATAAATTTTTTGGAATTTATACATTTATTTTTGGTCAATAAACATACATTATTGATTAGACAACATTTTTTATTGTGAAGGCATGTTGGTCTATGGTTGTTGAGGTGTATTGGTCACTATCTGATGAGGTGGAATGTTGGTTTCCCCCTATTGAGGTGGTAAAAAAAAATTCCTCTACTTTATTGGCATACTATATTATGCCTTTTTTTGTGGAATGTTAGTCATCACATGTTGTGGTAGAGTAACATTCATCGCATTTTGTTGAGGCATGGCACTAGTTAGATTTTGACTACTTAATCCTTGTGGTTGTGTTCTTGAATAAGTAGTTGGTTAAGGGTTAGAGATAGCCCATTATGATTTGGGGGTATAAGTTCCTACCACCTACTATTGTGAACTACTAATGGTTATTACTAAAGGCACTTGTTGTGGACTATTTTTTTTGTGCATTTAAACCACTTCGGCCTAGATTAGATGCCATTTGCATGTTATCCACTCTATTTGACACATTCATCTATGTATAATATGTAGACACTTATTAAATAGTTAGGGAATTAAAAATGCCACAAACTAACATGATTTACGTGAATGTGTCTATACCCAACTTATATGTGCCCATCAATTCAATTAATACCCATGTTGAAGGAGATAGATGGATGAGAGGAGTGTTTGATATGATTATGTTATTGAAATTATGTGATAAGTTTAAATAGGTCTGATATTCTATCTACATTTTCATAAAATGTAATTACATGAGGCCTCTTCTTATGATAATCATAAATTGGTCCTGATACGACATCGATACTAGATCTTAAGGATTTATACAAGAGACTTGTTCAATGTTTTGATTAGAAGGCATGTTGTAAGGCACTATAACTAGATAGGGAAAAATTTTAGGGGGGAAGTCTTCTAGAAACTTGGCCCCTACCTCTACATCTCTGATTAAAAATTCATATTTATTTGAAATAAAATTATGATCAAACAAATAGGTATCATATGTCAATGGCATCATAACATAATATAGTTATTATTGAACTTGTTCCATAACCAAAAGTATGCTAACTAGGTACTGTGTGATTTGTTCTTGGTCCTAATCTATGTTATAAGTAAAATCACTAAGAGGGGGGTAAATTAGTTATGCAATAAATTAAATTCCAATTCCAAAACTTCAAACTCTTAACCATTCAATATAAGCACTCATGAAGCATATAAACTAATTATTATAATGAACAAAGGAAACCATGTAAGATCAAGGCACAAAACACATGAATTATGTGGGAAACCCTCATGGGGGATACAACCCACTCTCAATAATACAAAAACATATACTACCATCCTATAATATATCACAAACAAGAGACTTTAGTTAATCACACACTTCACAAGGAGCACCAACCCCTAAGCATGGACAATCACCCACTTGCCCTAGATATTGATCACCCACACAAGACCTAATATTATCACCTCCATAAATTTTATTACCTTCCAATATTATGGAGAAATAATTAATATAAACTCTCTTCAATGCTTCACACTCTCTCAAGCCTTCACACACAAGCAATACATTAAAAATAACCTTTTGGATAATTTTACACCTCTTCACTCATTCTCAATCTTTAACCCTACAAGAAAACTATTATAAAATCATAAATATGAACTCTAGTTCACACAAATATTCCTAAACCTTCTATAATCTTCAATCACACTCAAACTTCTCTATACTTCGCTTGTCAACTCTAAAAACCTTCATCTTTGATTATTATCTTTACATAGCCTTCATGAATAGCACCTTCTTGGTCAGCCATTAGACATGCCTTAACCATTAATGCTTATATTACACTTATAATAGGATCAAAATCATCCACATAGGTCATCCATATATTTTATATATCACCTTTAAGCATCAACCCTTTTCAATTAGGACTAAGAAGCCCTTTTAGGTCCATGGAGACCTATTCATCCTTTTAACACTTCACTAAGAAAAACTAAGAAAACAAGACCACTTAAAAACACATAGGTCCTCACCACATGACCCCTAAGCCATCCTAAAATTATTAAATTAATCCTTACATGACTTTTCATATTCAAAACCTATTAAATATTTTCCTTGTACATGAAAACACTATGAACGAACCAAAAGTCAACTTGTAAGCAATTGTTCATACTGAAGATGGATTGGTCAAACTTCCAAAATCCATAAAAATTATCCTTAGTGAGTATATAACACTCTATAATAGATAATTAATTTTGAAACATCCAAACACCACAAAATAAAACTCAAAAATCCTTCTTAGGTCACTTGCAGAAGAAGGTCAAACCATTAGTCAACTTTAGACTGTAATAAATATAGTTGTACTACCAATCAAACCTCCAAATCATTTGTATTGGATTTCCCTTGATGTTATCTGCCACTTTTATTTTTATACCACCATCAAATTTATTTATCATCAAAATTTATAGGAAATATAATGAGGACTAGATTTCTTTTGTAAATTCAAATATTTGAATTCCAATAGTCAGTTTTTAATGCAAATTTGACCTAAGTATAGAAACTAGTAAAATATATCTGAGAGACCAAATTTTCAAAACCATAAATTTTTATATACATCATATCAAGACCTTAAATTTTAAAAACATGATCTAGGCACAAATCTCAACAAACCCATGTGACTACTTTCTTCTGACACCTTCACACATGTAAACATTGATGCCATCAATCTGCTTGCTTAGGAAGATCTGCTAAGATGACTAGGATAACCTAGACCTTCAAAAGACTACTTTAATTAATTAATTTCATTTAAAAAATAACCCCAATCACTATTGAATCCTCATATTACCCCTCAAACATGGTCAACATATCATAAACATCCATCACCCTACCTAACCAAGCAAACACAATAGGGTCCATGTATGATCACTAAGGCACACTTTGTCATTGATAACCATACATACATCTTAACTGATGGACACTTTTGCCACCTTAGGGACATCATTTTAAAAACCTCAACACTTTTATTATAGAGGTGTTTTAACCAAATATTTATCTAAAGGATCATATATTTGTTCCTTAAATTGAGTATTGTAAGGAGGATAGGGATCTATCTCACAAACTACATCATCACCATAACAGTCTTGAACAAAGTATTCTTTTTTTACCACATTATCATATCCCATATTTTACATGGCTATATTATGAGTATAATGAGACATATTCAATTTAATGATGAATATTGCATGAAAAGGATTATAGTTTTATAAACTCTCAAAAAATTGTTTAAAGGATAAATGGTACAAACTTGGTCTAACTTGGTTAAAAAGTGGATCCGTATCTCCAAATGATCTATGATAATACTTGGTAAAAAATATTTTAACATCAAATGTCTAATGTTAAATGTCTCACACATAAATATCAAGTGGATGAAATAATATTGAAATGTTAAACCTAGGTTCAAAGTATTTCAAACAAGTCTAATCTAAATGAAACAAAAGTTGTTAGGTCTTTCAAAGAAGGCATAAAATCTAGGCTCAAAATAGGCATGTGCTAGGTCTTTTGAAAAAGGCACAAAAACTAGAATTTAAACAAAATGAGGTAATGAGATTTAATCTAACAAATCTAAAACACTTTGGCATAAACTAGGCATTCAGATTTAAACATGAACTTGGTCAATTGGTATAAGTCATAAAACTCTAGGCATATGGAAATAGGCTATTTCTCCCAAATCTAGGTACAAACAAAAGTTTTTAAATTAAATAAATAATTAAGCTAAGTTTCACAACCCAAAAGAGAAAGATCAATGTCTAGGCCAAAATTAAATAAGGCATAGGCAAAAATCAATCAATGTTTGGATTTGAACTTGTCAAAGGTAGTTCCAAACTCAACTTAGGAAAGCTAGGCTTCTTTAAACAAACAACAATCTAGACAATAATGGACAATATAATGGCACTAGATAAATATCCCAAAAATCACACATGGATTTTATTTTGAATTAGAATTTGGACACAAAGCAAACAAGACTTTTGAAATGATTTGAATAGAATAAAAATGTTATCATGATCTAAAGATGTGATAAATGGTTTGGTTTCAAGACTTAAAGGTAAAAAGGTTTTAAATGAATTGGGAAGTATAATGACACCCTTTTTAATCAAATGACAAACACACACAAAGGTTGATAAAAATACTAAGGCACATGCATAATGTTAAATGGGTGGTGTATTGCCTTCTAAAATAAAAGATTGATGTATAAAAAAGAATATTTTTGACTTGGTAATATAAACAAATGATTTAGATTCGAGACCATGTAAGAAAGGATAAAAATGACATAAACAACAAAGTGTAACATCCTAAATCCTAAAACTGACAAGGTTGCATAATATTGTCAATTTTTTTCAATGTACTCACTCTTGACAGGATTTTAATTATTAATCCAAAAAGTAAAAGTGCATGAAAATTAGGGCTTTTAAGCTCCCTCTTCTCTAAAGATTTTGTACTATGACATGGAACTTTAAGCTACGTGTCCTACATCAACAATGTGTCTATGGCAAGTGGGTTATCCTAAACTATCAATTTTCATAACATTTCTAGATGGTCCTAAGTGTCGATAACACAATTGATGCACACATAAATTAGATATGCATCAATTGGCTTGTTATGAAAAGGTTTATTCCTTTTCACAACCACTACATCCATCAATTACTCAATGTAGTACAATGTCTAAGTTAATCATACATTATAAGAGTTGAAGTCACTAACATAGGTAGTTTAACCACTTAAACTACCATCCCAGTGATTCACTAGCTTAATTTATATACCCCATCATGGAGGAGGGTTGAAACAATGTTGGGAGATGAATTCTTGGGTCAATACTTCCTTAGAGAAGTCATGAGGAGAATATTAGCTCCCACTCACAAGCTAAAATGCATAAAAATAAAGATAAATGAAAATACTTGTGTTGGATAGTTGTCAATGATGTCATGGTGATGTCATGGAGGTGTCCAAGTAAGTAGATGAAGTGCCTTGATAGTTTAAGTGACAATGACAAAGTGTGCAATGTGATTATACTAATATGATTGAAGTATGCTTGGTTAATATTTAGTTTGGCATGGATCAAGATGATTAGGGATGAGTCTAAAGTATTGAGCATGTGAAAGGGATCCTATCAGTGGAAAAAGATGATTGGAGAGCTTGTGTGCATGAGTGGGATTCACTCCATTCTTCATTTTGTTCATCTAGGCATAAATGGGTCTGTAGGAAAAAATCTAATGAAGCATTTTGATGTCATCATATCTCACATGTGTGAGGGTTCCAAGATCTACTCAATATATGGATAGATTATCCTATGTGAGAAGATCATATGGTTCAAGTTTCAGATCATGTGACTAAGTGCATCCAAAGTTACTAAGGTGCAAATTTGGTCCCTCAGACAAAATTCCACTAAGTTCCAACACTTAGTCAATTTTCAAAGGTATATCTAATGGTTCATGTTTCATCGTATCAAATATTGATGGTGTGAAATGAATATGAGCTCAAATATGTTATTTTTAAAAGTATAATAAAGAGTTGAGTAAGCATTTTGGTGATCTTGCACATGTGGATGTTTCAAGAAAAAATGGTTATATGGGTTTCTTTTGTAATTTACCTTGTTTATATGGTTCAAATTTGAGAACATTGGAGTGAGTGAGGTAAAAGATACGACTATGTAAATTTGTCCTTCTAGGTAGATAACAATGGTTTACATACTTAGTCTATTTTGCTCTATGTTAAAGATCAAGGCTAGATGAAGATCTAATAGCTCATAAGTGATCATACAGTGAAGATATATGGTGCATTTTGTGTCAAATGATTCAAAGTGTTTATTGGT
The DNA here is from genome assembly GCA_037957365.1 of Torreya grandis. Lineage (NCBI taxonomy): Eukaryota > Viridiplantae > Streptophyta > Pinopsida > Cupressales > Taxaceae > Torreya > Torreya grandis. The sequence continues at coordinate 257,492 of JARHVA010009077.1, read as the reverse complement.
TAATGAAGTTAAATATAGATCTCATTACAAAAGGATCAACAGAGCGTGTTTGTTCCAAGGTGTTAGGAAGCAACAAGATGAGGACATGATATGTAAACTACACTAATAAACTCAAAGTGAAGTTTAAAACTATGGATTCTAAATTTCTCAAACTTAACAAATTCTCAAAATACTCAAAATAACTTGAAAATTATTTGGCATTTATGTATTCTTGGTTATCGAATTGGATTGGAACCATCAAATGACTTTTAACTTCCATTCACCAATAAAACTAATTTGTTTTTAAAAATGTCGTAAAATGTTGATTTTTAAAATTTACATGAATTTATAATAAAAAATTAGAAAAATAAATTAAAACATGTAATCAAATGACAAATTACAATCTGACATTGAGAACAGAGTTCAACATCTCTTGCCTACATCTCCAGGTCTGCCCAATAGTGAGGACCATTTCTATTAAATTTACACAACAAATGGCTTACAAATTCTTTGAAATTATACACAACTCCCCTTAGGTATGATCTCTATCCAATAATTCCACCTTCATTGATATACTCAAGCTTGGCAACACAGAATCCTTCCTCAGTCTTCAATCCCTTTTTGAAGGTGTTTAAGTCCCTGCTTGTTAACTATTGGTCTATCCATAATAATAATAATAATAATAATAATAATAATAATAATAATAATAATAATAATAATAATAATAATAATAATAATAATAATAATAATAATAATAATAATAATAATAATAATAATAATAATAATAATAATAACAACAACTTCTCTTTTTAATTTCAAAACATAATTAAAAAGGCTTACTTATTATGTACCAAATCGTATAATGGATTAAAATCCATTTACTAGCTTTCTCAAAGCTTCCCTCTAGCTCTCGGCCTCATAAGAAAATAATACATAGTCCTGTGAAGCTTACCTTCAAATACAAGTTCATGCCTTTTATAACACTTCCAAACATGTATCTTGGCTGGTCAAGGCATATCCATTTTACATGGCAGGTCATGAGTTTAAGTCTTTGGCCTTTGTTTTTGGGATTACCTTTACTTTTTTTATCCCACATTCAGCAAACATAAATGACTTTATGTCTTTTAATAGCTGATCTACCACCTTTACCAATGCTAACACCCCTTTTGGTGGGATTAAGACATCAAACTAGGCATCAATGGATCCAAACTCAGCATTACGCCAACCTTATTATGGAATATGGCTTAGCCTTCATGAAATGGCAAAAGGCTTGGTATTGTCTCCAATCTCGAGGCATGTGGAAGGATTGACTCGACATTAAAATTGGCATATCCCATTTTTGAGCTCTATGGCTTGGAATTTCTCATGGCATAAGACATGGTACATGAACTTGGCATTTCTCATAGTCTCCATACATCTTGATCTTGACTCGACAAAGTGGTTGGAAGGTGTGGTAAGTGTGGTTTCTCCCATGTGGCGTAATGGGGAATGGTAATAGTAATTTGCAAAGTATTACCATGTAAATGTTACAAGCTATTTAAAACATACAATTGATTTGTCCCGCATGCATCCAATGGGTACAAAATTATGATTTAAAATAAAATTCAAATGCAATGGAATGTGAGATGGAGGCCAAGGCACCCCTCCTTAATCAAGTGTGTTGACCCTCGCTAAGGGCCCCCAATGAGCTAATAGTAGGGCCCATGGTTCTCCATATGACCACTTATCAAAGACTAGAGGTTGAAACCAAACACCAAACCAAATTTTTTCATGAACTTATAAAAATGTACTTCCACATGTCTATGGGTGATTGGTCTACTTGTCACATGTAAATTATGACACCTCCTTATTTTACCTATCATAAAATAACTTTAGCAGCCTATAACTTGGGCATTCAAACTCCATTTTGCAATCTGAAAGAAGCACCAGAAAACTCTTAATGAAATATTCCATGTGCAAGATTTTTCATCATGACTTGGGACCTTTTTCCAAACTAAACTCTATATCACACCTCCCTAAAAAAGAGGCTTTTGGTCTCCAAAAGTCTACTATCTCCTAAAATTGATAATTGGTCTACTACATCACATCAAATAGAACCCAATCATAGCAAGGGATAAACATTGGAAAAATAAATGATTCACAACTCAAGTTAAAATGCCTATGACATGGCATGAGTAAATGAATCTACAATTGCCAATAAACTAGTCACAACATATTAAAAACTATCTACCCATGTCACATCCTGTAAAGCAGTGAACTGTCAATAAATTGAAACAATTCCCAATGTAACTACAAAATAAGTTTGTTAATGCCAAAAACATACAATAAATGTTGTAGACATGTTGCAATACAATGCCCTAGTATGGTACTTACAATGCTAAGCAAATGCAAACAACACAAAGTGTATATTGCCTAACATCCAAACATGCCCATAGGGTCTTATAATGCATCTATACATCCATGTGCCAAAAATAGATGCATTCTTAAAATAGTAGTCAAATATGAGATAAGTGTTGTAAGGACATTAACTCAACCCACAACATGCATTCTGCTATTATCTCCAAATTGATCAAATGATTGTAAGTCCTACAGATAACTCACTCAACATAAATAGGAGTTTAAAAACATAGAGATATTCAACATAAGGTGAGAATTGAAATACTTCAAATGATAAACCTATCTCTAATTGTTCTCACAAGCTCTACTAATGCATCATCAAAGATTTTTCTTTCCCTTAACCAAATTCTTAACAATGCTTTGAAAAATAAATGCATTATAAATCCACTTAATCAAATTTTCTTCCTAGTTAACTTGATTTCCGTAGTGGATTCTTTAACATCATTATGGATTGATTTAACTTCATTGACCTTATTAATAGGTTGATAAATCATATTAGTTTTACCATGTTTAGAATGAGAAGATGATTTAAGTTTAAAATAATGATCAATTCGATGTCCACTCATATGGCAATGAGTGCATAAAACCTTCTTAGGTGAGGTCTCCCTTTTACCTCTTCTCACTTTGCTATGACGAGAATGGTCTTTAACACCTACAATCTACTTAATCAAATCATGTCCCTTCCAACAAAATGCAACATTGTGGTTATGCATCCCACAAAAAGTGCAAGGAAATGATTGCATCATCTTCTGTATGTTAAATCCAAATTTCTTAAACATAAAAAGTGGGTCAAAATATTTAGTGCTAACTCTAGTGTAGGAACTAGGAGGTGGAATCTCAATACCTTATCTACATGTTCTCTTACACTACACATGCTCTAATAGTGGCCTCATACCTTTGCTATCAAAATCTTGTCTTCCTTTAGCCTTGGAGGAATTTTCTCCAATATCCACCTGCTCACTAGTGTAACCCAAACCTGCATGAAGAAATCTATGCTCTACCTGTATTAGGTTAGTAATTCCGTGGCCATCTCGACCAAGACCTCTTCCATTAAAACCCATTTTATTCAACATTTTGGATCCTATACCTTTAGTGTGTTCTTCAAAACTACCAAAAGCATCATTACTTGAATCTGAATCTGAATGGAAAAAAGAAGATGAATTTCTTGCTGAATAACTTGCAGTGCACTCAGTTATAGCCTTTGCATCTGAAGTAGAAGGTATTTCCTTCTTTAGTTCACCACATTACAATTTTATCAAGAGTTCATCCTTAGATTCAAGCTCTAATTTCAAACTTGCAACTTTCTCTTCAAGAGCTAAGAGCTTGCATCTCAGGAATGCATTCTCATCCTGAATCTGGGTGTTGATGGCGTCAAACTCTTCCATCTTGGATTTACGTGATAACTTACCCATGGCTTCCTAAAAACACACTAATTCCACAACTACACACTGTAATCTAATCAAGTGATATTAAAAACCAATAAACTGAAAGCAACTGTCAAATCACATAATCAGAAGCTAACCTTACTTTCTAACTGCTGCAATACCAATTTGATCCGTAAACTACACTGATAAACTCAAAGTAAAGTTTAAAAATATAGATTATGAATTTCTCAAACTTAAAAAATTCCAAAAATACTCAAAATAACTTTAAAATTGTTTAGCATTTATGTATTCTCAGTTATCGAATTGGATTGGAACCGTCAAATGAATTTTAACTTCATTCACCAATAAAACTAGTTTGTTTTTAAAAAATGTCGTAAAATGTTGATTTTTAAACTTTGCATGCATTTATAATTAAAAATTATAAAACTAAATTAAAACATGTAATCAAATGACAAATTACCATCTGACATTGATAACGAAGTTTGGCATCTCTTGCCTACATCTCTAGGTCCGCCCAATAGTGAGGATCATTTCTATTAAATTTATGCAATAAATGGCTTACAAATTCTTTGAAATGCTGCACAACTCCCCTCAGGTCTGATATCTATCCAAAAATTCCAACTTCACTGATATACTCAAGCTCAACAACATGAAATCCTTCCTCAGTCTTCAATCACTTTTTGAAGGTGCTTAAGTCCCTGCTTGTTAACTATTGGTCTATCCATAATAATAATAATAATAACTTCTCTTTTTAATTTAAAAACATAATTAAAAAGGCTTACTTACTATGTACCAAGTTTGATGATGGATTAAAATCCATTTGTGAGCTTTTTCCAAGCTTCCCTCTAGCTCTTAGCCTCATTAAAAAATAATACACAATCCTATGAAGCTTACCTTCAAATACAAGTTTGTGCCTTTTATAACACTTTCAAACTCATAGCTTGGGAAATCAAGGCATATCCATTTTACATGGTAGGTCACGAGTTCAAGTCTTCAACCTTTGTTTTTGGGATTACCTTTACTTGTTTTATCCCACATTCAGCAAACATAAATGACTTCATGTCTTTTAATAGCTGCTCGGCCACCTTTATCAATGCCAATGCTCCTTTTAGTGGGCTCGAGGCATCAAATTAGGCCTCAATGGCTCCAAAATTGGAATTATTCCAACTTTAGTATGGAATATGGCTCATCCTTGGTGGAACGGCAAAAGGCTTGGTCTTGTCTCCAATATCGAGGCATGTGGAAGGATTGACTCAACATTAAACTTGGCATATCCCATTCTTGAGTTCTATGGCTCGACATTTCTCATGGCATAATATGTGGTACATGAACTTGGCATTTCTCATGGTCTTCATACATCTCAAGATTGACTCATAAAAGTGGTTGGAAGGCATGGCAAGTGTGGGTTCTCTCATGTGGAATAATGGGGAATGGTAATAGTAATTTGAAAAGTATTACCAAGGAAATGTTACAAGCTATTTAAAACATATAATTGATTTGTCCCACATGCATCTGATGGGTACAAAATTATGATTTAAAATAAAATTTTAATGTAATGGAATGTGAGATGGAGGCCACGGCACCCATCCTTAATCAAGTGTGTTGACCCTCACTGAGGGCCCCCTGTGAGCCAATAGTAGGGCCCACGGTTATCCATATGACCACCTATCAAATACTAGAGGATGAAACCAATCACTAAACTAAATTTTTGCATGAACTTACAAAAATGTACTACCACATGTTGATGGGTGATTGGTCTACTTGTCACATGCAAATTATGACACCTCCTTATTTTCCCTATCACAAAATAACTTTAGCAACCTATAACTTGGGCATTCAGACTCTATTTTGTGATCCAAAAGAAGCAACAAAAATCTCTCGGTGAGCTCTTCCATGTGTAAGAGTTTTCATCATGACTTGGGACCTTTTTCCAAACTAAACTCTAGATCAGGACAAGTGTTCAAAGTTTAATTATTGAGCAAAAGTAAAAATTAGGATTCTTCTAAGATCTAATGGTGAGTGGATGTTCATACATATATAGATCAATGGTGTGTATTGTGTGAGATGATTTCAAGGTGTCAAATGTTTAACACAGATAAAGACTAGGCCATGTATAGGAGATCGATGGAGTGCATTAAATAAAATAGTTAAGATGAAGATCTAATGATTAGTAATAAAATATAAAGTTTGAGATACTTCAAGGAAGATTGATGGTGTACACTTAATCTAATATTCAAGGGCATGAGATGAGGAGAAGGTGTTCAAAGTTTAACTATGACCGTTTGAATTCAAATATTTGAATTTAACAAAGGAAAGACCAGTGTTTGGTAGTTAAACCATAACTTTTGATAAGATATAATTTCCTCATGGTGTAAAAATAATTGTACACGAATCTAAGGCACATCTATAAATATATATTTGAAGGTTTGAAAGTGTGTATAGTCAAAGTTATGAAGGTTTAGATTTGACTATATTTTCGTGTTTACTCTGCAAGTAACCCAAGAAGGGTAATTGAGTTATTCCTATTGATATCTCATTATTTAAAGGTGAGATAGCTATTGGAGTATGTTGTAGACTCCATGAGGATCATATGTGGTCATTATTAAGTTTTGACCAGTTATATGTAGTATGATCAAAGGGTTAAAAGTTAATTGTGTTTTCATTCATAATGACTATGTATACAAGAAGCTTTTTAAGTTATTTGAGTGTTAAATAAAAGGGTGTTATGATGGTTATGGACTCTTAATAAGGACCTATAGATCATTTGGTATGGGTCCATGTACTTGTAAAGTGCTCATGTGTTCTTAGTTTTCTTGGATAAGTATCAAAGAGACGAATGGGTCTCCATAGGACCCAAAAAGTGACTTAGGCTTATTCGAAAGAGAGTTGTGCTTAAGTGTGACCCATGTTATATGCCTTAAGGGTGAAGTCATGTGTTATGGATGACCAAGATGTTGATAATAATGAAGGATATATAAATAGTGAAACCAAATGAGATGGTTTCTAGACTTGTGCAAGGCTTATGTGAGAGGAGTGAGTATTGAAGCTAAGAAGAGAGGATAGGTAGTGTGCCTTTTGGATGAGTTGATAAGAAAAATATTTTTTTAATTGTATATGACCTGTAGGTCATATTTATAATGACAAAAAATTGATCTTTTAGGTTTGAATATTGAAGCTATGTGAAGAAGTCTGAGTGTGTATATGAGGGTAGTTAGAGTGAATAAGGAGAGAGATTGTGGCATGCCTATGTGAGAGGCCTATATGAGATAGAGAGGGAATTTATGTAGGAGTCAAAAAAATAGAGATCAATATTTGGGTGTTAAATACATTAGTTCTAAGGTGGAGTTATTCACTTCATATGAGGGTCTAAAGGACTTGATCTTCCTTAGGGGTAGTTGCTACTTGTGAAATAGGTGTTTCACTAAAGGCCTTTGGTCAAAAGAACCTGACCAAGGTTTTGGGTCAAAATGACTTGACCAACAGGTGGTCAAGATGACTTGATAATCTTAGGGGTAGGTATTGCTTATGGAATAGGTGTTTCACTAAATCCTATTCAAAAGGACTTGATCATTCTCTAGTTTATAATACCTTATAAGATAAGTAGTCCAAGTGTTTGTAGGCTTGAGAGTGGGTTTTATTCCCTATTAGGGTCTCCCATAGGAACTATGTGTTGTGGGTTTAATCTTGTGTATGCATTGAATGAATGAGCTCTCTTGTTAATGTTTCTTGATCAAGGTGATATATGTTGATGGTTTATTAGTTTGAAAGGATTGAAATTGAAATTGAAATATCTAGGATCACTGATTTATCCCCCCTCTCAATGATTATATCTCTAACAATTGGTATTAGAGTAGGTCCTTGCAAGTTTAACAACTTGAATGTGGTCAAAGGTACAATGGTTGATAAAGAGGATGTCACTTATCTTAAATACAAACTAGTATGTGCTTTATCAAATGTCATTTCAATGATGGATGATGTGAAGATGCAAGTGAAAGATCTAAAATCAATATTCAATAATTTGTAGGTTATGATGGTTAAAGGTCTCAACCAAAGGGAGAAACAATTGGAAAATAAAGTCATGACTTACTCTGATGTGCTCTTATCTAATGACAAAAGGTATTTTAGCTCCATGAAAAGGGTTAAGAATGAAAATTAATGGGCAGGTAATGATCAAGAGAAATGAAGGTTAAATTTGAATGATGTCTTCAATGGGTACTACTTCTCCTACAATCAATTTGGTCATAGATGTAGGGATTTTGCTTTCTCTCCATAGATCTAAATGAATCTTATATGCTACAATTGTAAGTAATGAGGTCATATAGTCAAAAACTACAAAAGATATTTTTTGTAAAAGGATATATAAGTCATTGACACCATCAAATGATTCAAGAAGACTAAGTTTGATATTAAATGATAAAAGAAGCAGAATTCAAGTGGTCCACTAAAGAAAGAATCAACATTTGTTTAGTCGAACTTGCATACTCAAGAAGATGGGAACAAGATATGGTTTGTAGATAGTGGTTGATAAAATCATATGATAGGAGACAAGAGAAAGTATATCTCTCTCAAGAATACCAACCCTGGTTCAGTGAGATTTGGTGACAACAAATTTGCTAACATAGTTGGCGAACGTACTAGGAGTTTGGATAATGGTCATTCTAGGATTGAGAATGTCTTATATGTAAAAGGTTTGAAACATAATATTTTAAGTGTGAGCTAAATGTGTAAGCAAGGAAATTTTGTAACTTTTCATGATGGTGTATGTGAAGTAAGAAAGGCTGGAAAATTAGTTGCAAATGTTTATAAAATAGAAAACATGTATGCATTCCATGAATCCAAGAAGGACTGCTTCATGAGTCAATTAGAATAAAGTTGGATTTGTCATAGAAGGCTTGGACATATAAATTTTTATAATATGGTAAAGCTCATTTTAAAGGGGTTGGTAAGACATATGCCCAAGATTTATAAGATTCTTCATTCTATTTGCAAGGCATGTCTTCATGGAAAGAAAACCAAAATACGATACAAATCCAAGGAGTTCTCCATTTTAAATCCATTAGATTTGATCTAAACTAGTCTATGTGGACCTATTAGAACCCAAAGTATTCAAGGTAATATCTACTTCATGCTTCTCATTGATGATTTTACTAGGATGACTTGGATATTTTTTCTTAAATAAAAATTAGAAGCTTTTATAAAATTTATGGCATTCAAAGAGCTTGAAGAAAATGATAAAGGGTCAAAAATCAAGTGTATCAGATTATAAAGAGGAGATGAGTCTTGGTATCATTAATTTTTATTATTTTTGTGAAAAATAAGGGATAAGGAGACAATATTTTACTACTAGAATACCACAATAGAATGGTGTTTTTGAAAGGAAGAATAGTACTATTCAAGACATGAGTAAAACCATGCTTCAATATTTCAAACTATCATATGGTTATTGGGAAGAGGTAGACAACACTTCAGTTTACATCATAAATAGGTGTCAAATCAGAGTAAACAATGATAAAAATCCTTATGAGTTATGGAATAATAAAGAAGCTAATGTCAAACATTTTAGAGTGTTTGGGAGTAGGTGCTTCATCAAAAGAGATGAAGAGATTCTTGGAAAATTTGATTCAAGGTATGATGAGGGAATATTCTTAGGTTACTATTCTATCAGTACTCCCTATGGGTGCTTCAACAAGAGACTTCACAAGATTGTTGAAAGTTTAAATATAATGGTAAATGAGATAAGTTGAGTCAAGAAGTCAAAATTGTAGGTAAGTGACTCAATTAAAAATCCTATTACAAACAATGATCAGTTATCTATTCAAATAAGTGATGAATAATAAGAATAAGAAAGACAAGACTCTAAAGCTCCATCTATAAGAATTTAGAAAGATCATCCATTCTCTCAAGTTATTAGAAAAATTAGTGCAGGTTTGTAGACTAGAAGGAAGATGTTGATCAATCAGAATCAACAAGACTCATCTCTATTGTCCATGATTGAACCCAAAACATTCATGGAAGATAGAAAAGATGAAATTTGGATTGATACAATGGATGAATAACTTGATCAAATTATAAAAAATTAAACATGGTATTTAGTTCCTAGGATAAAAGATAATAATGTGATAGGTACCAAGTGGGTTTACAAAAAAATATGATTGAGAAAGGATAAGTCATAAGGAAAAAAGATAAATTTGAGTATCTAAGACAAAATTTAGGTGTCATTTATTTCTTAATGAATCAATAAAAGGTCTTTTAGTTAAGGGTGAGCAACATGTTCATGAGCATTGCTCCAGAGGTGGTTTGAGAGAGAAGGCTAGTAAGTCTGTGTGATGATTCTTCATGGTGTGTTAAGGTATAAAGATGATCAAAAGGTGCAATGGCTCAGAGATATTAGGAGGAGTCCATCTTAGATGTACCTTGGTGAGTTCCATCAAATCTTAGTTTTTTGTGTTTTCTTTCTTCATGATTGTAGTGCTTGGTGGAAGAAGAGTGTTGGCATGTAACAAGAGGAAGTTTTTAAGGTAATAAAAGGTAGGCTCAAGGTAAGGGGGAGATTTTAATATATTTATAATATGTTCTTCTCATATTTGTATTCTCTTTAGGTCCTTAAGATCAGTTGGTGCCCACTTTGTCATTGTTTCAAAGGGGGAGAAAGTTCTTATTTTGAGAGTGCTTAAAGAGAGAGAAGGGAGGTGAGTTGTATATTGTTTTTTTATAAATGACAAAGTGGGACACTATTAAAAAGTTTTAATGATTTCATGGTGATGTTATGGTGATGTCATAGAGGTTTCCAAGTGAGTGGATGAAGTTCCTTGATAGTTTAAGTGACAATAAGAAAGTGTGCAATGTGCTTGTCTTAGTATGCTTGAAATATATTTCATTAAATTTCAGTTTTGGCATGGTTTAAGATGATTAGGTATGATTTAAAGTATTGATAATGTGCAAAAGTTCCTATCATTGGTTAAGGATTATTAGAGAGCTTATGTGTATGAGATGAATTCACCTGGTTCTTCATTTTGCTCATCTAGCCATAAATGGGTTTGTAACAGAAAAAATTGATGAGGTATTTTTATGTCATCATATATCACATGTGTGAGGATTCTAGAAATTTATCAATATATGGGTGGATTATCCTATGTGAAGAGATCACATGGTTCAAGTCTTAGATCATATGACTAAGTGCAACCAAAGTTACTAAGGTGTAAAGTTGGTCCCTTAGACAATAGTTCACTAAGTTACAACACTTAGTCAATTTGCAAAGGCAGATCTAATGGCCCATGTTTCATTACATTGAATATCGATGGATCTAAATGAATCTAATCACACATATTTTATTTGTCTAAGTACACGAAAGAGTTGAGTAAGTATTTTGGTGATGTCATATCTCTCATGTGTGGATGTTTCAGGAATAAATGGTCATATGTGTTTTTTTTTTTTTTGCCTAGTTTATATGGTTCAAATTTGAGAACATGTGAGTGAGTGAGGTAAAATATATGACTGTGCAAAGTTGGCCTTCCAAGAAGATAACAATGGTCCCCATACTTAGTCTGTTTTGATTAATGTTAAAGATTAGGACCATGTGGAGATATAATATCTCATGGGTGATCATACAGTGAATATATATGGTGTGTTTTGAGTTAAATGAGTCAAAGTGTTCATTGGTTAATGAATTTAAATATTGATCTCCTTATAAAAGGATCAACAAAGTGTGATTGTTCTAAGGTGTCAAGAAGCAATGAGATGAGGATAAGTATTCAAAGTTTAATGATTAAGCAAAGGTAAAGATAAAGATTATTCTAAGATACAATGGTGAGAATATGTTTGTACATATATAGATCAATGATGCATATTAATAGAGATAATTTCAAGGTGTCAAATGTTTAACATAGATAAAGACTGAGCTATGTATATGAAATCAACAAAGTGCATTAAGCCAAATAGTTAAGATGAATACCCAATGATGAGTGATGATAGGTAAAGGTAAAGATACTTCAAGGAATATTTATATTATATGTTTAATCTGAGATGCAAGTACAAGGTGTTTGAAATTTAATTATGATTATTTGAATTCAAATATTTGAATTTAACAAAAGAAAGACCAGTGTCTAGTTTTTGGGCCATATCTTTTGATACAAGTATAATTTTCTCATGATTTAAAAAGTAAATGTATATAGGACTACAAGGTAAATTTGGAAATATATATTTTAAGGTATTAAATTTTGTAGAGTCAAAGTTATGAAGGTTCAAATTTGACTATGCTTTTGTGTTTTCTCTGCAAGTAACCTGAGAAAGGTAATTGAGTTGTGATTGTTGTTATCTCATTGTTTAAAGGTGAGATAGATATTGGATTATGTTTTAGAATCTATGAGGACCATATATGTTCATTATTAAGGCTTGAAAAATCATATATAGTATGATCAAAGGGTTAAAAGGTGACTGTGTTTTTGTTCATAATGACTGTGTGTACAAGAAGGTGTTTGATCTATTTGACTGTCAAAAAAAGGGTGTTATGATGGATATGGACTCTTAATAAGGACCTATAGTTCATGTGACATGGATCCATGTACTTGTAAAGTGTTCTTGTGTTCTTAGTTTACTCAGAGAAGTATCAAAGAGGTGAATGGGTCTCCATAGGACCCAACAAGTGGCTTAGGCTTAATTGAAAGAGAGTTGTGTTTAAGTGTGACCCATGTTAGATGTCTTAAGGGTGAATCCATGTTTTGTGGCCAACCAAGGTGTTGATAATCATGAAGGATATATAAATAGTGAAACCAAATGAGATGGTTTCTAGACTTGTGCAAAGCTCATGCAAGAGGAGTGAGTGTTAAACCGAAGAACAAAGGATAGGTAGTGTGCCTATTAGATGAGTTAATGAGCATAATAGTTTGTTGACTGTGTATGACCTATAGGTAATATTTTTGATGAGAGTGGTTTGAGTAAAGAAGGTGAGATATTGTGGCATGCCTATGTGAGAGGCCTATATGAGATAGAAAGGGAGTTTGTGTAAGAGTTTAAAAAATCAAAGATCCATCATCTAGTGTTAAAGACATCAGTTCTAAGTTGTATGTTTTCATTTCATAGGAGGGTGTAAAGGACTTGATCTTCTATAGGGGGAGTTTCTCCTTATGAAATAGGTGTTTCACTAAAGTCCTTTGGTTGAAAGGACCTCAGCAATGTTTTAAGTAAAAATAACTTGACCAATAGGTGGTTAGGAGGACTTGATCATCCTATGGGTAGGTGCTCCTTGTGGAACATGTGTTTCACTAAATCTTGGTCAAAAGGACTTTATCAATCTCTAGTTTGTAATAACTTATAAGATAGGTATTTTAAGTGTTTTTAGGCTTGTGAGTGGGTTTTATTCCCCATGAGGGTTTTCCATAGGAACTATGTGTTATGTGTTTGATCTTATGTATGCATTGAATTAATGAGCTCTCTTGTTAATGTTTGTTGATCATGTTGATATATGTTGATGGTTTAATAGTTTGAAAGGATTGGAATTGAAATTGAAATATTTGGTCTCATTGATTCACCCCCCTCTTAGTGATTGTATCTGTAACAACTTTAAGGTCATTTTGGGGTCACCTAGACCATACAAATTTTAGGAGTGCCTTAACAACTTTATTTTCATGCTTTTGGAATAAAGTGATAAAGGAAAAAAATGAGCATTTTTAGTCACCATGGCTCCCTAAAGGGGATGGGGGGAGAGAATACACATATCACTCAGTTTACTAAAAATAAACAACCTTCAACAAATAAGCATAAAATAAATTAATCTTACGATTATGTAAATAAATGTGAAAGTTTATATTATTGCACTAAAATGAGATGTGTTGTGAAAATTTTGGGCCCCTTTGGCACTTGTTGAAAAACTTTCAAAATTTTCAAAAACAACGAAGGTATGAATAGAGTAAATTTTGTTTTAAACACCAAAGATAAAGTGTGTAAGATTTAATCATGTTCAGACTTGTATTTTTCCACCTTAGGACTTGTAATTTGTTAAAGGGTTTATCTACTTAGAATCCAAAAAATGACTAAGAAAATAATATTTTGAAATAACCTCTCAGGTTTCTTATTTTTATATCTTAGAGAGATTAATGTTGATCCACATAGGGATCAATGTTGGTATATAGATATCGATGTTGGTCCATAGAGGGGTTGATGTCAGTATACAAAGATCAACATTGATTCTTACAAACACATAGGAAATCACAATATGGTTTTTCACAAAAATATTGTTAGTTAAATGAGCTTAAAACCAACAATTATCATTAGATATTGTAATTAAATGGTCAAACAAATAATATTTAGGCTCTTAAACACAAAATGATAGCAAGAGAAAACAATAAAAAAACATTATTATTCATGTCTCTAACACCCCTTATTTTTCACATAGAGACCATGGTCGATTATATAAATCAACATCAGTTTGGGAGAATTGGCATTAGTCTCTATACAGCCCGTGTTACTAAAAAATAGAAATACGTGAAAAATCAAGTTCAAATTTGAATTTTGAATAATTTTAATAATTTATTTGAAAAACTAAGAGTTTCATATTAATCTCTTTTCTTATATGGGATGGTTCGAGTTCCACCAGGAAACATGTGAACTAGGAATTTGACATAGAAGGGATGTTAGTCTTGTGTTAGTCTCATAAAACAAATCAAATGAGCACACTAAATGCCTAACATATCTATCCTAGACACTAGGGAGAGTTTAGTGACAAAACTAAATTAAATAACAACAAAAACATAAAAGACACAACTCTTTTACCTTGGATCTCAAAATGGCTTTCTCAACTTGTGCATCAAGAAGTCTTTGGCAATGAAGATTTTTTTGACTCCTTCTCTCCTTGGCACCTTAGATTTTGATTTCTTGGCTTAATATTTGGGCATGATAACACTACTTACATGAGTTCTATGGATAAAATCCAACATAATAACTCTACAATATCCAAGCTTTTAAATGAAGAGGTATGACCTTGTATTTATAGCCTTATGAATTAACTCTCATCCAAGGTGAGTAAGTTTGAGTTTAGGCTTGGAATGGGTTAAAACTAACCATTGGTGAGTTAAAACTAACTCCAATACAGTTAATCATTGTGAAGTGATTATGATTTGCAACTACTAGTCATGGCTCTCAAAATTAGATATTTTAAGATATTTTCAAAGATCTTGACAACTCATAAAGGCAATGATGAAAGGCTAGGATATTTTGAATTTATTTTTTTAGATATTCATTAATTTCAAATAGATAATTCAACTAGGCCTTTATCTTGTTTATATTTCTAATTGATTTAGATTAGACTTTTAGCTCTTTCAAGATTTGATTTAAGTATGTAAGTGCCCCACTTAATAGGTCCATAGGCCAAATTGGTAGTTGTGATGCCACAAAGTGATTAGGGATGAATCCATGAGAGGTTATTATTTTTATTTTAGGTAAAAATGAGTTTTTAATGGTCCCCACCCATAAAAAATAAATTCAAGTAAGGTTAGAAACCTTATATACATATATGCCTGAAGAAGAAGGAACATGAAACATAAAAAAACAAAATAGAACCCATACATAGTTGAAAAACAACACCAAAATAGTAAATAAATAAAATATAATGGATAAAATATAAATTTAATGAGATGTATTCCAATCTTCATGATCCTTGGTCCATCTTTCAATGAGGTTCTTGAACTTTGTTTCCAATGAGCAACCCAGGTTCTGATCATCATCCTTAATATGTATGCCATTGAGATTCTTGTTGCGTATATCCTCATCATTTTTGATGTGTTTGGATTTGAATAGTTTTGAAATTCCCTCCATAGTATTCATTTAATTTTTTATGGTCATACTTCTATATTTTACAAGAAGATTGATATCATTTTTAAGTTCCTAATTATCCTTTTTGAGCCTATTAACTCTTTTAATCAGAGACTCAATTTGTAATGCCATTTCCATTTTATTTTCCTTGGTATAATAAATCCCATCATTCATATTTATTTTTTTAACCTCCTATTTGAGATTATAATTATCCTTCATAACCCAATGAAGGAAAGCTTTGTGCAAGTCCACCTCATCACCAATTTAATCCAGTTTCTCTTGGTTTTTAAAATAATTCATAAGGGAGTCTAAATCCTACTAAGGTTATTATTGCATATGATAGAATATCCCAATTAAGTATGTCTCAACACGATTCTATTTTTTTATAAATGATGTTTAAGTAAATTTGGGACGTTCAGTGATTCCTAGGCTTAATTTGCAATGGTTGGCAAGAATCGATCTGAAGTCTAGTTGGGAAGCCAGTTGTGGCCAGTTTTACATGTCTAATATTCATTCCTATATAAATGATATTAAAGTGGGAAGAAGTGGATGAGGATTCTATGAAAGTGGGTAGTGGTGCAAAATCTTGTTAATAGAAGTTTGATTTGAAGCTTGTTTTATAAATGGTTGATTTGGAGCTTGCTCAAATGGTTGGTTAGATGCTTCACAGATGTAACCCTTTTCAATGTAGATGGAGGTAGTTGGTGTATTAATACAACCACTAATTGGAGGTGTTTTAAATAATATTTATATATGGACATAATTTTAAATCAGAGTATAATCCTCAATTAGAGTAAAACTATCATATATAACTATTAAATAGTTTGATTTTTAGTATTTTCCTTCCAATAGCTTATAATATTGGAAGGGTTGAGGATCACCTTGTATAGTAACTTACAACCCTCCATGGGAAAATTTCAAACATGGTGAAGAGTGGATGGGATGGATTTAATGGAATGAATCCATGGGCATCCAAGAAGTATATTCTATGGTAGATCAAGATCGAGAACATGAAAAAGAGTTTAATTAATAACAGACCCCACCATCAAAGGAAGATAAATTATTCCAATAGATTGTCACTCATTATTATTGTATGTCTTTATGGTAATGATTTTTATTTCCAATGTTTTTACTAGATATTATATATGTTTAATAAGCCTTAATATACATAGATTGCGTGCCAAACCATTGTATTAAAATTCCTTTTCACTTTGTACCTAGAGATAGTAACCTCTATGCACAATGGGAGATTATGATCTGATCCTAAAGGAGAGACATATGAATCATCAAATGTTACTTTATGAGTTATTTCCAAATAAACTATTAACACTTTGGAATTTTTAGTGTTGATGTGTTAATGAACATTTTATTCTTGGAGGACTTTATATACAGGGGATGTCTTGAGAAGGTTTAAAATTGAAATATTTGTTAGCATTTTCTCAATATGGTCAATAATGTTGTACTTGTGTTTAACATTAGAGGATGATGAACTTCGGAGGGTAAGATTTGCTCATCTTGTGGTAACGATACATTTTTATGATATAAAAGTAATAATATTGGCATGGTTTTGCATGACATTGATATTATTGATGATAAAATCAAATGAATGACTTACCTGATTAACATTACTAGATTCTAGTTGTTCCTATTTCTTCTTTCCCTTTCTTTCTCATGATTAGGAATGGATCTTGGTATAACCCCAATTTTTAATTATTATATGGTTTAGATGGTTGGTTTTTGATAGCTATGTCACCTCTATCAATGAGGTCTTGAACATAGTGTTTAAGGCACAAACAACTATTATTTGAATGTCCTTTAATCTAATGGTATTCATAATACTCATCTTCTTTGTACTAGTCAGGTTTGGGAACATTTTCATCAAAGGGTTTAGTGTTTAGATATGTGATCATGTTTGTATGTACAACATTTTAGAAAACATTCTCATAAGTGTCACCCAAATGAGTGAACTTACATTTAGATATCCCTTGTTTAGGTTGTCCACTGGGAATTGTGATATTATTGATTTGTTAATTGTAGGTTTGTGTTTGAGGTTGAGGGTTCTAAATCTTTTTGACATCGGTCACACCATCTCCAATAAGACTTTTGTTTTTGGCAAAGAACTTTGGTTTGTCTATCAGTTTAGAGGAATTATTATTATTCATTTAAATATTTTGATTACACCTTTATTAATCAATGTTATTTGTACTTAAACTCCCTTTTCAATGATTTTGTTAAAATACCTTGGGTAAAGGAGTCAAAAATGGTGTCCCAAGTCTAAATTTAAGTTTTTCATAAATATGTTCATAAGCTTTATTTTAGGGAATGACCATGTGAAATGACTTGCCATTATTTACCATCATTGGAGGAAGGATGCAAAAGTTTCACCATTGTGTTGCTTGGTATTGTGTAAATCTAAGGTGGTCAAGTCTTTTTTGATATTATAAGAGAAGTGGCAAAAAAAAATTTAGATATCTATTCAAAGGTGAAAATGGATCCTTTCAGAAGTCGTGAAAACCATTCAAGGGATTGGCCCCCAAGACTTTGTGGAAACAAATGCAACATGTATTTTTTTATTATAAACGGCATCCACACATGCACAATAGAATCTGGTTAGATGTTATTTGGGATATCTTTTACCTTTATACTCGTCAAATTTTAGGAGTTCAAAGTACTTTGGAAATGGTGTAGTCATTTTATTTAAATATTATCGATATGAGAAAATTTCCTCAAATTTGAATTTTTTTAACCAAGAATAAGCAACATTTTGTAATCCTTGAACTCTATTCTTTATGTTTTAAAATTATTACATGATATATGGGGATCATTTTTTTATTTGAATTAATGGATTAGGTGGTTGACCTATGAATTGGTTTATGTTTTGTGGAACGTGTTGGTTAAATTTATTTGGAGGTTGTTATAATTAATTTTTTAAGAGTTTAAAAAGGGATTAAAGTTACATTTATAACCAAGGTTTGGATTTGAATTGGAACCAAAATTTGTTTGACTTGGGTTTGGATTGGAACCAAATCTTTTTTTATTTAAATTTGGGTTGAAACCAAGGTTGGGGTTATGTGTAAAGTTTATGTTTGGGTTTGTTGAATTTGGGTTGAAATTTGAGTTATTTGGTGTGTTGTTGTTGAATTTCATGGAATTGGGATTTGTGTTGTAACAAAAAATTATTAGATTAAATTTTTTGAATTGGATTATTGTAGATGCATGTTGAAGTTTGAATTAAATAGATTATAACCTAGTTTTAAATTAGAGTTAGTTAGGCTAGGATTTTGGTTTAAGTTGTTTTTTTTTTATTAATCTTAAAATTAGTATTTGTGTTTGTATTATTAAAGTTAAAGTTAGGATTGAGTTTGGAATTGTTCAAATTAGGTGGTGTTTACTTTTGGTTTAAGCTTGTGTTAGGATTTGGAGTAGAATTAAATGAAATATTTAGATTAGAGTTAAATTTATTTGAATTTAGATTGGGTGTAACTGATCCAAGAGTGCTTGAATAATAAAATTGATTTGGTACACCATTATTTATATTTAGATTGTTTAGTGTGTATGAAGCAACACTCAAACTAAGATTGGATGGTTGATTGAGCAAGATAAAATAGGTATTGAAGATTTGATTTTAATTTTGATTGAAAAGGATTGGTGAGCCTTGGAGGTTATGATTGGGTTTGATTGATGATTTTGAATGAACATATAAACTCAGATTAATATTAATATAACTTGGTGAATTTGAGTGTGTAATTAAATTAGGAATAATAAAATGTTGATTGGTCAAAATTGAGTTATATGGGAGACCCATGTTCATGTTTGGGTTGATTTGTTACATGATTGGTAAACATGAAATAAGATTCAATTTTTTATTAGTTGGGTAAATGATTGGTGAGTTTGAAGGTATATTGAAACTTAGATTATTTAGATAAAATCATGAAGGTAAATTTGTATTAATATTCACATTAGGGTTACTAAAGGGATTTATTGATTGATGAAATTAAAATTCCATGCTCTTTTGAGCTCCTTGAGTTTTCATAGATTTACATAGATAATTCATGGATTGTTTGAGGTGACTCCTCACTTAAGATAGTTTTCCCTTTGTCTTGAGAGACTTAGGGATGAGGTTGTGAGTATGTGATGAGGGGATTACTACCCTCTAAAGAAACTTATGAAGTAGATTAATTAGGATTGGAGGATGAAGGTTTTTGATTGAAATCATATATTTCAAATCATGCACATCAAATTCAGATGGGAATTTTTCTCCAAAGCCCAAGGCTTGAATCAATACTTTGTTATTTTTGGATATGATATACTCATCAAAGTAGGGTGGAGGTTAGATAGGTTTAGGTCTACCCTCATCTTGGTAAGACCATCCTTCTTCTTATTATTGTTCAACTATCTCATGTATTTTTACATGATATTTTTGGCTGGGAAATTGGAAGGTATCATTGTTGAAAGGCTCAGCCCTTACATTTGGATTGTTTAGCATGGCCCTTTGCCTAGTGATAGGCGACATGGATAAGATGAAAATAAAAATAACTCAAAGAAAATAGAAATTTTAAACTAACAAAACTAACAATAGGTTATTAAAAAAAATTAATTCTTAAATGATTGGTTCTTGTCCCAAAATTCCCAACAAATTTGTAGGGGTCATAATGTGTTTACAATCAATGATGTTTTATTTTGATGTAGCTATTGAAACCCTATATGGTATGATCCACACTTATAATATTTGGAAATAATGTATAATATAATGTAGATCAACATAAAATAATAGATATTGGTGGGCCAAGATGCCCAAATACTTAATATATTTATAAATAGAATAATCACCCTTAAGGTAGGATAACACCATACAATACTCCTTTAGGAAGGAATAAATCCATAATGTCTCTTTGAGGGGACAACCTCCAATATATTTTTACAATCGAAGAATCCATGCTTACTTCCTTTACAATGATAATCATCTCATTTATATATACCTTTATCTAACTAACAATGGATGGGTAACCTCATGATCCCAATGTAGGCTGACTATTACCCAATGCATTAATTTTAAAAATTACTCCATTATCCTAATACATTGAACCCATATAACTAACTAAGGGGGATGTGTACCACATTTTAGCATATCCATCAGGTCATATCCATTAATATATCATATATCTAGGTACATAGAATTCCTTCCCTCCTTAACACGTTTATTCCCCTAAACATAATAAGAACCAAATAATGAGTGTGATTCAAATAATTTCACACTTGTCTCCAAGTGTGATCATCCAACTACCTGTATGTGATCATGGTAGGTGATAACTTTCAAACCTTGCTTCCAAATTCCAATGTGCTACTTTGATTCTATTCAAGATCATAACTATATCACCTTGATGTCCATGAATAATTATTCCTCCTTTGATTCTATGTATCATATTATATTATGTTACTCTGATTCCATTCATGACCATAGTAGTTATTATTCTATGCATAGACATAGTGATTTCCCCACCGATTCCATGTTCCATCAGCCACCTTTCTATATTGATTCCATACCTGACCATAGTAGTTATTCTTTGGCTTCCATAGAAAGGTATAGTGATTAAAAATCTGATTTCTTTTATAGCCAAAATTATTGTTTTTATGACAATAAATCACCTGGATCCATGATTTTTTCCTCTCATGATTATGTGGGTGTCTATATACCTCAATTTTCTCTAATACTTTGACATTATCCACTTTTTCTTCTACCTCTTCCACCTTTTCATTCTTTGTCTCTTGATTAGATGATTTGTTAATTTATGATTGTAGTGTGTCTTTATCTATGTCATATAAATTTTCCTCATGCTCTTCATCACCTCTTTTAATCCCATCCTTATGATCTACCTTGACTGTTATTGGTACCATTCCCACTATGACATCCTATAAAGTGATCTTCTTTTTCTTATACCAAAACTTCATGAACTTTTTATAAAAACTAATACTCAGGGTTCCTAAAGTATCTAACAATGCATATCTAAGAACCATATCTACATATCATCCATATTCAAAGCATAAAAATCTAAATGTAAAACATATTTTTCCATAATGAGCTTCAAATCTTCAAACACTGGAATATTCTTACCATCTACTTGAACCTCCTTGATATTCTTTGCTTGGACATGTAGATGCTTATCCATATTCATATTGATGAAGTTATACTTATTGGTAGGGTTTATGGACACAACAACCTTCTTATTTTGAATGCATCCATGAAATTGAAAAATTGACTTGGATTTCTTTGGAACCAAATTATTTAGACCCTCATCATCCAACTCTTCTTCTTCTTCATCATCATCACTTGCATATTCTTCCTCATTGTAATTATTTTCTTCCACTAATATTTATTCTTCATCATTTCCATTATCTTCTTCATTACCATCATTATTTTCTTCTTATTTTTTATCCTCTTTTTCTTTTATATCCCATTGATATAGGAAGACCATCATTATTTTCTTCCATTTCTTCCCATGAAGAATACCTTGTGTGAAGCTCAATTGTTTAAACCAATGTTGTGCAGGCCTAAATAAAGAAAGAGACAAGAATGTTTGCCAAAAAATTGCTTGAGTATTATTTTCCTTAAAAATAATACACAATTTTCTATAATCAATATCATCCTCCCCTAAAAATACTTGCAACTTCATGATCTACACCAAAAACTAGGGTTCATGAAACCCTAAAATGTTAATAACTCATTCAAAACTAATCAAAATAGTCCCAAATTTTTACTGTAGATTCCAATTATTACATTAGAACTTTAGTAGAATGTTTGTGAAATAATTCCATAAATTGTGGCCTATTTATTGATTATATAAAAAATCATAAACTCACAATAAATCACTCCAAATGACTCACACAACTGTAAAATTTTGTTTAAAATTTTATTTTATTAGGATACAACATTAGTAAAACTTTCACAAAAGAATTACTTATATTTCAGAAGATATGATGAAATAAATTCGAACCCTAAAATATCAATAAATCCCTCAAAACTGATCGTAAAGGATAATTTTTTTTACTAAGACTTATTTAAAATATTATTCATATCCAATAAAAAATTGGGAAATTTTTTTCAATTGACTGAAAGATATTGATGATTCCAAAAAACTAGGGTTTCACTCCACACAATTTACCCAAATTGAAGCTCTAATACCACTTGGGATGATTCACACTTGTGATATTTAGAAATAATGTATAATAATGTATATCAACACAACACAATAGATATTGGTCGGCCAAATTTCCCAAATACTGAATATATGAAGAACTAAAATAATCACCCTTAAGGTAGGGAAACACCATATAATACTCCTTTAGGAAGGAATAACTCCATAATGTCTCTTCGAGGGGATAACCTCCAATATCCTCTTACACAATTGAAGACTCCAAGCTTACTTAATTCCTTTACAATTATAATCATCTCCTTTATATAGACCTCTATCTAACTAAAAATGGAAGGGTAACCTCCTAATCCTAATGTAGGCTGACTATTACTAATGTAAGAGCATCTATAATAGCTCATGGATGACATGGTCAAGCTAAGACCATCAATCATGTAAAGTTTAAACCATGTTATATTTAGGAGTTAAATTCAAATTCAAATATATGTATTTCCCTCCAAATGTTATTTAAGGAGTAAATGTAAATGTCAAATGTAAAAAAATGGAAAAGAGTGAAAAGGTAAAAGTAGTTAGAGAAGATATCTACATTGGATGTAAATATTGGCTTGTAGATCAAATAAAGGTAATGGTTGAAATATTCCAACCATATATGTTTGTTATGGAATCTTCTAAATTATCATATTGTTTTAAACAAATCTTCTTAGTTGGCTTTGGAGCCCAAGTTGGCGTAGGAGGAGGAGACTCTTTCAAAAAGAGTAATATATGAATTATTCTCATTAAATAAGAGAGAGGTAATGTAGAGATGAGAGAGAGAGAGAGAAGAGATAAATATATGATCTATTATTCAAGAAGAGAAAAAGGATAACCAAGAAGAAAAGAGAATGTATGAGTGAAGGAGAAAGAGAAAGCTTGATGTGAGGAATAAGAAGAAATATGAAGATGACTAATAAGTATTAATAAGCCATTGATATGGATCATGGAGTGTATAATTATTTTTTGTAATTATGTGGTTTAATTAATAATAAATTTTATTTGACTCTCATGTTAAATTTATATAAATAGTGTTTCACTTATGGAATTCTAGTTTCAATAGTGACAGGCCTATGTATGTGTGTGTATGGATTCCTATAGAGCATAGAAAAATAATGATCATCTTGTTGTATAATGAACCTTTATATGTATTATAATTAAAATTTATAAATGGAATTTTTTTTACAAATAATTCTAGAACACTTTAAATGAATAAAGGATCATAAACAAGGTTGTGAATAGGGTACTTAGACAAACACCCAGTCCACTACTTCAAGGTTAGATCCACATGGAAATAAATACATGGGAATTAAATAAGTATATGAGTATGTATTTTTTTAAATTAATATTGCATATTGGAATAATTAAATACTTATAAACTTTTAAATTCTTGGAAATCACAAAAACCCTGCTCTCGGACCTGTAGATGATAGTGCACAGATAGTAAAGAAAGAGTTTATGTGTTTTCTAAAATAATTTCTTGGTTAAAGATTTTTATACATGATAATAGTATAATTAGATAATTTATATGGTATTATGAAGTTATATATACCTTTTTAATCAAATATATGATGAAAACTTGGATAAACCCCTACTCACTATCAAGAAAACAAGGTCTAAACAAGTTAGATCTATGTGCTTAAGTTGGATAGAGAGGTAATATGACTTAGTTTATGATTGGAAAGGATGTATGACATTTATACCGACCTAAAAAAATAAATTAGACCCTTTAAAACATCTCATAACTCTCCTAGTTCAATTATTTGTGCTCTCAACCTTGTGCAGGTTTGGGAATGCCCTAAACTAGGGTTTGGAGGCTAGAAAGAGTTTAAACCCTTGAAAATACATTAAAAATTGTAATATTTCAATTAGTTATTTTATATAAATATTAAGGTTATTTCATACTTGTGGAGTATGGAAAAGTATAGAAAAGGACAACCAAAGTCAAGTTCTAGGTATATGTAAGCAAAGGAGAGTAGGCCAATCTAGAAATGTGGTTTTTGTCCAAAGGAAAGGGAAAATAAATGTTTGATTAAATTTTAAAGAGGTAAAGGGTATCATTAAAATTTATTAATTTTGTCATAAATTCTATACTTTTCTTAGGACAAGTACCTTTACATGAAATGAACGCTAATTGGAGTAGGGCCTAATGAAGGAAGTAATAATCAGTACAAATGAAGCACATCTAAGTTTTAAGTATGTTATGTAAGAGAATAATGGGTATCCATAATTGTTTTTACATTCATTATTAATCTAATTTTAATAAATATATGGTCAAAAATTAGGGTTTATAGGGCTACAAAGATCCTAGGCCTACTTATAAGACTATTAAGGTTTCTAAACAATTTTACACTAAGTAAAGATCAAGAAATGTTAGATTATGTCTATTTGATGGTTTGTGATGATAAAATAAGTTTTTATCTATTAAATGTGTTGTGTCTTATTCTTATATGAATCCTTAGATGACATATGCCAAGTGTAGGTTGTAACTATTGTCAAATGAAAGGAAAACATGTATGAGGATTGGTCTTAAAGGGTATTACTCATAGTGAAACCATTGAGAAAAATATATATCTTGAGAGATTTCAATAGTGTTTTCACAAATAAAATCATTGGTGATCAAACTAATATCTTGGCCTTGAGATAGGAGAAAAGTTCATCATTTGAAAAGACCATAGATTGAAGTGACATGTCATTAAGGTAACCCTGAGGTGTAAACAAGGTGAGGGTTACACCAATTTTGGTATCAAAGATTGAATATCTTGGAAATTGATGTTGATTGATAATATTTTTTTTCAAGATTTGGAAGAAGGATCAAAAGACTATGATGCAAAAGGCCTAGGTGAGATCTATGAAATTGTCAAAAGACTAGGCAAGGAAAAATGTTTGGGTGAGACAAGTGGACCAAAAGAATAGGGTACAAAATACCTAGATGAGGACTTAAAGATACTAAGACACCAATTTGGAAAATACTTGAGTTAAGATCTTAGAGATGTAAATATTGTTGAGAAGAATGTAGAGTAACAGAGTACATGAGAGCACTAAGGAGAAAGTAAGCATCCAAAAGAAGAAAAGTATGACTAGTAATGAGATTGATAAAGGAATTGATAGTTTGAAGAAAGATATTGATAAGATAGTAGATTAATAAGAGTCTTAGATGTAGTTGAACATGCAAGCATTGGTATGGCCAATAAGGAAAAGGTTTAAGTGGCCAATAGATCTCCTAATAAAGAGGAGAAAGAGGCAAAAGGAGATTGCCAAGAAGAGAGAATCCCATAATGGCTTGAAGAAGATAAGAAGGTTACCAAGTGAGAAACAAGATGAGCAAGAGATTGTGAAGAAGGTTCTCATTGAGGAGAATAAGAGAAAATAAGAAAGAGAAGATGAAGTGTCAGGGAGAGCACTTGAGAAGATAAGAGTGTTGGTGAAGAAAAAACTCATAGGGACCTTGTGGTCTCTTGTTTTTATATCTAATGTTGTCTTTGAATTGGTAATTGGAGGTATGAGAATCCTTATGAATTTGAAGAGAAAGGCCTTGAAGAATGAGAATATTGGTGTAAGAGAAGACACCAAGCACACAAGTGGATGTGTAAAAGAGGAAGAAGAGTTTGTTGTTGTTGATAAAGAAGAAGAGATGCATTGGTTAATGCATGAGGAAGATGTTGATTACTCCACACAAGCAAGAGAAGATATGGAAGATGAAGATGACTTCTATGATGCCATTGAATTCCAAAAAAAGGTAAGAGAATAGCCAACCACAAAGGAAAAGAAATATTGTTCCATGGATGAGTCCTACAATGAGTGTTTAACACGTGATTATGATTTCTATTATGAGAAGAAGGTTTATGATGGGTAGGTGTATAGATATAAAAGGAAATTATAGCCATGGAAAATTACTAAAGGACATGGTTATGTGATGCCTAAGTAGCATAAGCAATTAGCTATTGGAGAGAGTAAGGTGAACCTCAAGTAAGAGGTCAATCAAGTAAAGAGAACAAGTGAGAATCAACCAATACAAAGAAAAGTATGGGTCAAGAAGAGTAAACAAGAAGAGC
The DNA here is from genome assembly GCA_037957365.1 of Torreya grandis. Classification (NCBI taxonomy): domain Eukaryota; kingdom Viridiplantae; phylum Streptophyta; class Pinopsida; order Cupressales; family Taxaceae; genus Torreya; species Torreya grandis. Next base: position 230,693 of record JARHVA010009077.1, on the reverse strand, counting down.
ACAATGATTGAGATACAAATATGCCTCAAGAGAACATAAGAAAAGAGAAAAGCTAGAAGTTCAAGAAACCAATGGAGTCAAAAGAAGATAAAGTGATGATGATGCAACTAAGTGATCAACTAAAAATTCAAGTTGAAGAGCATGGATCAAGTAAGTTTAAAGGTAAAGAGGTCATTTAATATGAATATGATGATAAATTATTTGAGTCATGGAATGTTGTCATTGGAAATGAGCATAGAGTATGTCAAGAATTATTTTTAAGTGCTAATGACCAGCCATGTGAAAGATCTTATGCAAGTAAGCATAGTGGAAGTGAAATGGATGAATACTTCTTATGGAATGAAGAAGAATACAAGCCAAGAAAGGATGAGATGAAGGGTAAAGGACAAACAATCCTTGAGAATGATGAACCCAAGTTTGATGAAGAGAATGGTGAGATAGATTAGAACTCACTAAAAGAGGAATTAAGAATGTTGGAGGAGTTTTTTGGTTATTCAAGAGAGTTATGTAGGGGTATAAGCCATTGTGAAGACACCATTGATAAAATTAAATCAAGAAAATATCACACTAAAGTGGCAATGACAGTTTTCGTCAAAGAAAAAGAATGTGAAGGTATCCAAGAGACTTAATTGTCTCAAGTTTTTGATTCTAATGTGGCTTTTGATGTTTGATATGAAGGTTTAGAAGAGATGAAGATGGATGCATTCCATAGTTCAATGGACAAGCTCTTTAAATAAGAATATCAAGAAGATATTGAAGACTTGTATGGAGATGAAGAAGCATGGCGATGGGTAGTTGCAGCTGAGAAGGAGATGAGGAGAACATACCAAAAAAGGAAGAAAATAAAGATGAAAGGAAAATACTATCTCAAAGGAAGACAAACTCAATCAATGCAAAAAAATCAATGGGATCCAGGCATATATTGAAGACAAAGGTATAGAGGAGGCATCTCATTTGAACTAAGGTTCAAATTCTTTCTAGAGGGAGAATATGATGTAGGAACATATACAATAGCTCATGGAGGACATGGTCAAGATAAGAACATCAAGACGGCAAAGCTTAAATCATGTTCTAGTTAGGAGTTGAATTCAAATTCAAATATTTGTATTTCCCTCCAAATGTTGTTTACGGAGGAGTAAAAGTAAATGTCGAATGTAAAAAAATGTAAAAGAGTGAAAAGGTAAAAGTAGTTAAAGAAGATATCTACATTGGAAGTCAATCTTGGCTTGTGGAGAAAATAAATGTAATGGTTGGAATATTATAACCATAGATGTTTGTTAGGGAATCTTCTAAATTAGCATGTTGTTTTAAACAAATCTTCTTAGTTGGATTTGGAGCCCAAGTTGGCATAGGAGGAGTAGACTCTTTAAAAAAGAGTAATATATGCATTATTCTCATTCAAGAAAAGAGAGGTAATGTAGAGAAGAGAGAGATAGAAGATATAAAGAGATGATCTCACATTCAAGAAGAGAAAAAGGATAACTAGGAAGAAAAGAGAATGTATGAGTGAAGGAGAAAGAGAAGGCTTGATGTGAGGAATAAGAATAAATATGAAGATAACTAATAAGGATTTGGAAGCCATTGACATCGATCATGGAGTGTATAACTATTGTTATGTAAGTATCTAGTTTAATTAATAATAAATGGTATTTGTCTCTCATGTATTTTGGTTTCAATAGTGATAGGCCTGTGTATGTGTGTGTATGGATTCTTATAGATCATAGACAAACAATGATCATCTTGTTGCATAAGGAAAATTTATATGTATTAAAAAAACAATTTATAAATTTTATTTTGTGACAAATAAGTCTATAACTCTTGAAATGAATAAAGGATCATAAACATGGTTATGAACAGGGTACTTAGACAAACACCCAGTCCAATATTTCAAGGTTAGATCCACATGGAAATAAATGCATGGGACTTAAATAAGTATAATATTAGGTTTTTGGGTCAATTAATATTCCATATTGGAATAATTAAAGACTTATAAACTCTTAAATTCTTGGAAATCATAAAAACCCTGTTCTCGGGCCTATAGATGACAGTGCATAGATAGTAAAGAAAGAGTTTGTGTGTTTTGTGAAACAATTTGGTGGAAGCATTTTAGACATTATAATAGTATAAGGAGATAATTTAAATTTTATTATGAAGTTATATATACCTTTTGAATCAAATATATGATGAAAACTTGGGAAAACCCCTACTCACTATCAAGAAAACATAGTCTAAACAAGTTAGATCCACATTTTTAGGTTGGATAGAGCGGTAATACGACTTGGTTTATTATTGGAAAGGATGTAGGATGTTGATAAAAACCTCAAAAATTAAATTATACCCTTTAAAACATCTCATAACTCTCCCAATTCAATTATTTATGCTCTCAGCCTTGTGTAGGCTTAGGAAAGCCCTAAACTAGGGTTTGGAGGCTAGAAAGAGTTTCAACCCTTGAAAATAAATGAAAATTTGTAATATTTCCATTAGTTATTTTATATAACTTTTTAAGTTGGTTTCATACCTGTGGAGTATGGATAAGTATGTAAAAGGACAACCAAAGTCAAGTTCTAGGTGTATGCAAGCAAAGGAGAGTAAGCCAATCTAGAAAAGTGGTTTTTGTCCAAAGGAAAGGGAAAATAAATGTTTGATTCACCTTTAAAGAGGTAAATGGTATCTATAAAGGTGCTTATTTTAGTCATAAAGTCCATACTTTTCTCAAGACAAGGAGCTTTGCATGAAAGGAAGGCTAATTGGAGTAGGGCCTAATGAAGGAATTACTAATCCATATAAAGGAAACACATATAAGTTTTAGGTATGTTATATAAGAGAATAATGGGTATCAATAAGTATTTTTACATTAATGATTAAGCTAATGTTAAGAAATATATGGTCAAAAAATAGGGTTTGCAGGGCTACAAGGATCCTAGGCCTGCCTACAAGACTATTAAGGTTTATAAACAATTTTACACCAAGTAAAGATCAAGAAAGGTCAGATTAGGTATATTTGATGGTTTTTTACTCTATCATAAGTGTTGATCTATTAAATTTTTTGTGTCTTATTCTTGGATGAATCCTTAGATGACATATGCCAAGTGTGGATTGTAACTATTTTCAAATGAAAGGAAAACATGTATGAGGATTGGTCTTAAAGGGTATTACTCATAGTGAAACCATTGATAACACTATGAATCCTGAGATATTTGAATAGTGTTGTCACCAATAAAATCATTGGTTATCAAACTAGTATCTTGGCCTTAAGATAGGAGAAAAGTTCATCATTTGAAAAGACCATAGATTGAAGTGACATGTCATGAAGGTAACCCTGAGGTGTAAATAAGGTAAGGGTTACAACAATTATCTAATGCACTAATTCCATAAATTACTCCATTATCTTAATATATTGGACCCATATAACTAACTAAGAGGGATGTGTGCCACATGTCAGCATATCCATAAACTCATATACATTAATCTATCATATCTTTAAATACATAGCACTATATATTAGAGCATGAAATCCCCTCATGTCATAGTGTGCTTAAAACACATAACCACTTAGAAAATTGAAACAACTAGAAATAGATTTATATACCCAACTGTTAAATGGGGTCTAGCTTGCTACATGGTGGTTAAATCCAAGGTCAATAGATCCCTTAAAAAAATAAATAAAAAATAAGTGTTTTTATTCTCATTTTTGAGTATCATCTCCAATGTGATTCCAAGGAAAGATAATATGTGAACACCACTTGGGTAACATAAAAAATTATGGAATTGTTTCTAATTCTAGAGTATTATTATCAATGTGACACAGAGGGAAGAGCATAAACAATTTTCATAATTATAAATAAAATGATAAAAGGAAAAAAATTAACTCCAAATAAAATGTGATTTAATTACTAAAAACTTTGAAAAATGAAATTGAAAGCGTTAGTAAAATAAAATAAATTGATTTTTAATTTAAATATTTTACGAACTTTATTTTACAAGTGTTCTACAAATAAATGGTTAGAGTGTTTATTTAGGCTTGGTATAAGGCAATCTATAATGGAGAAAAGAAAAACCACAAAAATGAAAAAAAAAAATATTTCTCTATGATAAATTTATAGTTATACAAAAGACAAAAAAGTGAAATTATAAAATTTAAACACAGGAAATAAGTAGAATACAAAAAACATAAAATAAACAAATTCATGCTTAAAGAATAATTTCATTGACATATATGAAAATTTTGCAAATACAAAAAATATTTCACTAGTCAAAGTGATGAATTTATAGCCTGTAGAAACAATTTTGCCAATCAAAATGATGAATTTGTTACTTACAATGATAATTTCATTGATCAAAAGGACGATTTCACAATTTTACAACAATTTCAGAATTAGAATTACAAAAAAAATATTAGAAAACATAGAAAAAGAGGGGGACTAATTCACAATTTTGTGATAATTGCTCTGCTAAGGTTCATGATTTCACACCCAATCAGTGAAAATTTTAAGTTTGGAACAATGATTTCACTAAAAAGGTTGTTGAATTTATTGTTTCCCTATACCAAAGATTATAAAAACTACAAACATAGATAGAAACATAATATGAACATAAATATGACAGTGTAAATAAATTTAGGAAAAAGACACTAAAAATGTGACAAAAAATGATTTCATTTTTACATGGTACAATTTCATAACTAATGTTTCCAAATCCATAGTTACGCAGTGAGCATACATAGTCGAGCAAAAAACATCAAATAGTGACCTATAGCTTAAACCAACACTCACAAAGACAAAATTTAATACATATTCAAATACAAATAAAAATAGCAAAAATCAAATGAAAAATTCTTTCTAAATTCAATTATGATGAATGTAGGATGAAAAAGATGAGGAAAATGTCCCATCAGGCATGCCAAAATATATGAACCAAATATAAAAATGCTAATAAATCAACTAATTATGTAATCTTAATCTAATCTAAATTCAACCTAAAATAGAGAAACAAACAAAGAAAATAGTAAGCACAAACTTATACCTTAAATATGCAAATTTACTCTAGCGTAATGTAAACTTTACATGCTCTTCAATAATGTGGTTGGTCACTCTTCTAATGCAAAGGAGAAAAAATAATGTTTTAGTGCAAAAATAGTTTTTGGATGCTTTGATTCACTTGGATTCATTTGGATTTGCTTGTGAATTGGATAACACTTCATTAGCATAAGTCATGATGGATGAAAATGATGGCTATCATGTTTATTTATAGTTTTATGGAAGATCTAATGGTGGAGGATTCTTTAGATATTTTTAATTATCAAAATAATCTATAGTGGATAATTCATCCTCACCCATGAGGATGATTACTATTTCAAATGGTTGAGATAAGTATGGGAATGATTAAATGAGTCATCAAAAATGAGTCAAACATTTTGACAACTCAAGGGGTGACTCAAAGGAGATTAAAGAAATTTTGGATTTGGTTGGGATGAGTCAACATGTGATGGAGAATAATATGGAAGACATTGGGTGAGGTGTAAAATATAGATTTAATATTTAAATAAGGATTTAAAAGTTTACACAATTGATTAATTTGACTTATTAAATTATTTGAGTTTGGAGGGAGAAGTCATGAATTTTATTAAGAAGAATGATTACTAGGTGCATTTTGACACTAAATATAATTCAGGTGTCTACACTTGTTTTCTTGAAAATAAACTATGGAAGGAAACCAGATTATTTCAATACTTAAAAATTTATAATGCATCTAACTAGGAATAAATGTTGAACAAAATTTAATCGTGATAATTTAAAATTTTGAAAAATACATGCTACAATAACTATCATTCCTATTTTCAAATTTGAGAACCACCTCACCAAAAACTTTTGAGATATATCCCAATTTGACAAATATATATGGTGGGCTATATTATATATAGGGGGACCTAGATGAGCTTCAAAACCTATTGAATTTTTTATACCTATCTATATATATGATGGGATACCCATGTAATAGTTCTATAGTGAGAAACCCCTATAATAGATAGGGACCCCTATTCTATGGTTATGTCTACCTAAGGGGAGGACATAGGTGTGACCAAAGTCTCTATAGATATGGGATATGTTTGATTTGAACTTTGTTTTTCAGTGGAGGAGGGCTTGTTAATACAACATGATTTGATAATTACACTTATTTGAGATCTGTTATAAATTAATTGAATATCTTGTGTAGTACCTAGATAAAATATTTTAAAAATTCTCACAAATCTATTGAGTTTAGTTAGTCCTGATAAAATATAATCAATTAATTGTAGAATTTAGTTTATCACATACCTTTAATATATTAATCAAATATTTGAAAAGTAATAAGATTGTTGGTATTTAAGCATTTTATTATTCTAAAAGTTCCACATTTATTAGTGTTGAAATTAAAATATACATACCCTTCAAGTGTATACAATATTACCAGTATTAAAATCAATTTACAAACTTTCAAGAAAAATATGCCAACCTGAAATATTATAAAGTGTACATAAAAGCCCATCCTTCATTGAACCATTAAGGCTAACATGCTTAAAATTCCATCTTGATTTGAAATTTATAAAGTGTGATTGATTTTATTTGAATAATTCCATAATTTAAAGATAATTGGGATACCAATTATTTTCATGGAATTCAAATTTGAGTTTGTAGATCAATCCTCCCATTTATTCCATAATCTAGACTTCAAAGTCTGCACACATGTATTTAAAACACATTCCTTAGCATGCTCAAGGATGTAGGTGAGTGAATCCATACATGCCTCAGTAGTAGTATATACCATTACCTAGGCCCAACCCAAGCTCATATCTTACTAATAGTGTTTTGATAGATTTATGACTATTTTTGACTACCAGTAAATTAATTGATGCCATGTAGTAGGGATAAGTAGTTGATTTATACGTGAAGTTGAAAATACATGTGTGAAGGAGGGATTAAAATGTGTGGAGTCTTGTACATATTGGTGTCTTCAATATGCATTCAACTAGTACTTTTCATCCTTGAGCACAACACTTCAGAGATCTCCAATATACACCACCTACTAGATTTGGCCATTATGACATGATGTTTTAAATTACCCAATCAGGGCCCAATTCCCCATATATTTAATTCCCTAAACATGGTAGAAACATGGTAATATCATCCTTGATACTTACATGTCTATACATGGGGCATGTGACACACTTTCATTTGATTAGGCTCTCCAAGTTTCTTACTAGTCTATCAGATCTGGGAGACTGACATGTCTGACATTGGTGGGAGCTCATTGGTCTACTCCTGACAAGTCAAACCTTTAGACCATGAAAATACAATTGATTTTTTTGGGATAGTTTGGCCTCTAACCATTATAACTTGAGGGAACCCTAATGAGTTAGGACTCTGATGGGTTCTAACATCTCTATGAATGATCGATGCGGTGCCCCTCAATTCAACCACTCCTGTAGAAAACCACAAAAATATTTATTAAAATAAAATAATCTTGACATATTTAAATGCTCACATAAACCACATCTAAGCTCTCTAGGATGCCACATAGGACTCTGGGATACTAAATCTCTATGAACAACAAAATGAAAACAAACCTACAAAGAAGTTAGTGCATTTAAATAATCTAAGAAAGAAATCACTTGCTTTATTTTAGTATATGACCATGACCCAATTGAGTTATCTTTAGAGGCCACGGGGGTTTTTAACAGGGATCATTTGTCCATGAAAAACACTTACTATGCTTAAAAATCCAAGGAAAAAAAGGTACCTTGATGATTCTTTTATAAAGGAGCTAATAGGAATGAGACTGAGTCTAAGAACTATGAATTTGATCTTTTTTTAGAGGGGTCCTCCACTTAGTCAAATAAGGGGGTGTATTTTGGCCACAAAAAATATCAAATACATGAATACAAACATAATACCATTTGGTTATAACATTGGTTAGAATTTTGGATGTTCATATCATTCTTACCTTGTTTAGAATGGGCATGTTCCCATTCTAATCAAGATAGGAATACTATCAACTGCATACTGGCATGATTCCATTTAAAAATAGTATAAACTTGTGTTAAAAAATATTGTTTAGAATTTTGGATGTTCATATTATTATTATCTTTTTCAGAATGGTCATGTTCCCATTCTACACAAGAGACCCTTCTACACAAGATTGGTATACATTATCAAATTTTATACTAGCATTACTCCACTGAGGAATCCCCCCAAGATTTTGTTACAAAATATTGGTTAGAATTTTGGATGTTCATATTATTTTTATCTTGTTCACAATGGGCATGTGACCATTCTACACAAGATTTAAATAATATCAATGGCATATTATCAGTATTCCACTAAATAATCCCCCAAGCTTGTGTTGCATAATATTATTTATAATAGTTTATGTTAATATCATTATTATCTTGTTTAGAATGGGCATGTGCCCATTCTACACAAGATTGGAATACTATCAACTATATACTGGCATGATTCCACTAAATAATCTCTCAAAGCTTATGTTGCAGAAAATTGTTTAGAATTTTGGATGTTTATATTATTCTTATCTTGTTCAGAATAGTCATGTTTCCATTTTTCACAAGAGCCCATTCTAAACAAGATTAGAATACACTATCAATTTACATACTGGTAGTACTCCACTGAAGAATCCCCTAAAAATTGTGTCATATAATATTGGTTTGAATTTTGGATGTTCGTATTATTATTATCTTGTTCAGAATGGGCATGTGCCCATTCTCCACAAGATTGGAATACTATCAACTATATACTAGCAGTATTCCACTAAAGAATCCCCTAATCCTGTGTTAAAAAATATTGTTTAGAATTTTTAGTTTCATATTCTTATCTTGTTCATAATGGGAATGTGTCTATTCTACATAATATTAGAATACTACAAACTACATACTAGTAGCACTCCATTGAATAATCCCCCTAATCTTGTGTTGCATAATATTGGTTAGAATTTTGGATGTTTATATCATTATTATCTTGTTAAAAATGGGCACGTACCCATTCTACATGATTGTAATACACTATCAACTACATACTAATAGTAATCCACTAAATAATCCCCCCAAGCTTGTGTTATGGAATATTGTTTAGAATTTTGGTTGTTCATATTATTCTTATCTTGTTTAAAATGGGAATGTGCCCATTCTACACAATATTTTAATACACAATCAAACTACATATGGTATTACTCCACTGAATAATACCCCCAAAATTGTGTCACAATTTCCAATTCTAGTATGCATCATGTAATTGGGATCTCTGAGTTTAATTCTAGATTTTGAAATAATTTGGAGGATTAAACCACCAACCTAAATTTGAATTCATGCCAAGTGACCTGCCAAATGCCATTAAAGTAGCATATGTTTGTGGATCCCTATAATAAGGTCCTTAGGATAGGATCTTTGACCATTATCACTCCCATTTACCCAAAAATCACTCCTTGATTTCTAATCCAACCATTGACCTCTATGTATTCCTCTTTTTCTTGACATTATATCACCAATATCCCTCCTAATTGCAATGGTTGCCTCATATTTGAACCCCAAAGTCAAGATGGATTATTGAGACACTTTATTTCCAGATGTCTTGACATGGTTCAAGTACTACAATGACATATTCAAGGCTATTGATCTAATGCCCAAATAATTTGGTAGTGATGATAAGGAGATGCCCTCTAGACCTATAACAAGATTGGATTACACAAAGTTGTAGCTAAGCCTTAGGTTTTCCCTTACATTAATTTATTTGATAGGTTATTTTAGACATTGACATCAATGTAAGATAACTTCCATGACATGGTCTAATCTATGAACAATTGGATTTAGATTTATAAAATCTAGGGAACAACCTTTAAGGCTTACTACAACCTTCATAAGTACACCTTTTATTATTATTCAACCACAATGACCACCTAGATGAGTACCCACCCAATCCATGACATCTTAAAGGACCAGGCCAATAACCTCAATGAAATATGGGTTAATAAGAAATACATAAATACATATTGTAGACACTCAAAAACTACACAGTTTTAGATGTCAAAATTCCTTGGACCCCTACCTGACCCTGAAGCTAGTTGACCACCTATTTTACTTAACCCATTTATTAATTTACTAACTTGAACCCCCTAGCCTAACTCCTTTAACTTAACTTTTTAATTCACCTCTTTCTAACCCATTTTTATCTAGAACCTCGACCATTGATGGCTAGCCTAACCATCAATTGTTAGCCTAACCGTCAATGGTCAAGTATTCCAAGCCTAATTTAAAGCATCACTAGTTGTACAAGATAAGCATGGCATATTTATAAAATTCTATTTTGTAATGCAAACTAGTTTTAAAGAATCATAAATGGTAAACTTATCCTCTATCATAACTAGCAACTTCCTTCTACATAATTAGTAACCTCCTCCTACACAATTAGTAACTTCATCCTATAAAAGGAGAGAAGTAGGAAGAGAAATGGATCAAGAAATCTATAAATTCATGTCCAAACTATCTTGCATAAAGGTATCCAATTTCCCTTCAACAAGAAAGAAACATCAATGGAGACCTAAACCTCTATTGGGATCACTTTTGAAGGCCAAAGTACTATCACTCTGGCCAAATTACTTCATCCTTCCACCATCAAATTATAGGTATATCATGCTTTTTTTCTTTGATCTATTTCATTTCAAACCTCCCTACCCTTTCTATACATATATTTATCTTATTTTCCATCCTTTAGATCCATAACATCTCTCTACTTGACCAATTACCTAATTTTCCATCACTATTTTGAACATTTCCAAAATTTCACAAGTAACCATCAGCAGTCAGCCCAACCACTGATGGCCACCTCAACTGTTGACGGTTATCCAACTACTGATAGTCAGCCCAATCACTGATGGTTAACCTAATAATCAATGGTCATTATGGTAGATAATAAAATTATGTCATTTTCACCCCCTTGACCCCAACCAAACCTTGTTTTTTGTGTTCTTGCCTATTCATAGAGACTTTCTGAATTTTTTGAACCTAACCCCAACTATCTTAACATGAGTATTGACCCACTTTTACTATAATTAGTTTTTTTATTTAACATAAAATTTAATTTCATCTCATCTTACATGAATTTTAATGTAAGAGCATCTACATACATCTTCATGAAATACATGATTAATCTCTAGTCATGTTTGAATTCAAATTCAAACTATTGTATTTTCCCTCCAAAATATTGTTTAAGGAGTAAATGTAAATGCATGTGTAAAAAGTGGAAAAAAGAGTGAAGAAGTAAAATTTTGTTAAGAGGAATCCCTACATTGGAGGCTTATGGAGAAAACTAAGGCACTAGTTGAAACCTTCCAACCATAGTTGTTTTTTAAGAAATATTCTAAAATCAATATGTTTATTAGATAACAACTCTTCTTTGAGTTGTCTTCAACCCAAGTTAGACGTAGGAAGAGAGGAGGAGACTCTTTCAAAGACTAATATATGGAATGAAAGAAGGAAGAGGTAAAAAGATGTGTAATAAAGGAAGAGAGAGATAATCTCTCATTAAAGGAGAGAAAGAGAGATGTAAGAGAAGAGAAGGGATAATCAAGAAAAAAGAGAATGTAAGAGTTAAGGAGAGAAGGAAGATTAGATGTGAGGATAAAAGAAACTGTGAAGATGTCTAATAAGGAATTTGAAGGCTATTGATCATAGACATGGATGTATTGATCCCTTTAATTTGTAAGTGATTTTTTTTATCAAGAATAATGATGTTTATTTTCCTATGAATGTATGCAAATAGTGATGTCATCTGTATAATTATGGTTTCAACAGTATAAAAGCCTGATTATGTGTGTGTGTGTTTTCTATAAAGCATTAAGAAAGTAATGAAAATATTATGATATAATATTAATACATTAAAACCTTTAGACATTTTTAAACCAATGAAATTGTGATTGAGAATGTGTGAAATGTTGGAGAACAGGGTATAAACAAGGTTCTGATAGGGTTTTCTAAGAAAGACATAGTCCATAGTTCCAAAGCTAGATCCACATGAATATGTTTGAATTAGGTTTATAAAATTATGGGAATAAGTCTGTGGAAAGAGTAAGAGTCTAGTTAAAGATAATTTGGATCTAGAAACCCTGTATATGCTTGGAGATCACAAGAGTTGGCTCTCAAACCTGTAGGTGGTAGGGTACAGGTAAAAAACTAGTATCTTACACACTTTGTATAATATTTTAATTGTTAAGCTCATATTTTAACATGATACATGAAATTGGAAGTGGTTGAGACTTTTACATGGTGTAATTCCATTTAGAGGATCCTTTGATAAGGATATTATGAGAAATCCTAGAAACCCCTGTTGACTATTAGAGAAACATGGTGAAAGTAATTTGAACAAACCTTGTATAAGGTGAATAGAGGATCTTAAGGCTTACAAAATAATTTTAAAGGATGGAGGAAAACTTTATAAACTTCAAATAATAAATTTATATCTCTTGAAAAATCTTAGAACACTCCCAGTTGCCTTTAGTGTGCGCTTGGCCTGTACAGACCCTTAAAAAGCCCTAAACTAAGGTTTAGGGGATAGAAGAGTTATAACCATTAAAATTATATGAAACATTGGTATATTTTCCTTTTAATTATTAATAAACTATTGGAAGTGGTTTCAAAATGGTATAATACAATAAAGTATGGTAAATGTCAATTCCAAAGTGAGTCCTAGGTGCATGCAATGAGAAGGGAATATACCAATATAGGAAAAGTGGTTTCCTCCAAAGAAGTGCACTAAAAATGTTTGATTAACCTGTAAGGAGGTAATGTGTATATAAAAAGGTGATTTTTGGCTTGAAAGTCTGTAGAATTTTTTGGACAAGGAGGTTTACACAAAAGGAGGGCTAATTAGAGTAAGGCCTAAAGAAGGAAGTGTTAATCCATATAAAGTAAACTTAGGTGATTTTTAGGTATGTTGTGTAAGAGCATAATGGGTATCTATAAATGTTTTTACATTAATTATTGAGCTAAAATATAGAAGGTTATGGTCAATATATAGAGGAAACATAGCTACAAGGGAGGTCTACAAGCAAACAAGTAAGATGAGAATTTTGAGCATTCAAATAAGGAATGATTGATCTTGATAGGTATGTTAAGGTGTTTTAAGATGGATGAGATTTATTGGGGAGGTTAGATTAAGTATAAATAAGTTTCTTTGTAGTAGTGGGTTTCTAAAATTCCTATATAGGGGATTGTCACCAATAAGAACATTGATGACCCAACTAGTATCTTGGCCCTAAGTAAGAAGGTGATTTAATGTGTAAACAAGATGAGGTTTGCACCAGTTTTTTATATTAGAGCATGAAGGTCTTGGGAATTTGATAAATTTTTGATGATTGTTATTTCTAATGAATTGTTGTAAGATTTGAAAAAATCAATAGGTCATGTAAGAGATCAAGAGACTAAGTACAATAGACCTAGGTGAGATCCAAGAAATTGTCAAAAGACTAGGCAAGGAGAAAGGCTTGGGTGAGACAAGTGGACCAAAAGTCTATGGTGAAAAAAACCTAGGTGATGACCTAAAGAGACTAGAGACCAAGGTAGAAAAGACTTGGGTGAAGATCTCAGAGATTGAAGTATTGTTGAGGACATTTCAGAGTAGCAGAGTACATGAAAGTACTAAGGAGAAAACAAGCATCCAAAAGAAGAGAGGTATGAATAGTAATGAAATTGATAAAGAGATTTCTAGTTTGAAAAGATATTTAACTAATTTTGCCAATAGATATGAATTTTGGATGTAGTTGAATAGGCAAGCATGGGTATGGCCAATGAGGAAGAGGTTAAAGTGGCTAATAGATCTCCTAATGAAGATGAGAAGAAGGTAAAAGGAGATTGCCAAGAAGAGATAAGCCCATAGAGGCTTGAATAATATAAGAAAGTTTCCAAGTGAGAAACAATAAGATGAAGAGATTGTGAAAAAGTTTCTAATTGTGGAGAACAAGAAAAGAGAAGAAAGAGAAGATGAAGTGCCATGAAAATCACTTGAGAAGATGAAAGTGTTGGTGAAAAGAACACTCATAGGGACCTTTTGATCTCTTATTTTTATATCTAATGTTGTCTTTGAATGGGTAATTTTAGGTATGATCAGCCTTGTGAAGGTCAATATTTGGGCCTTGGAGAAAAAGAAGATAGGTGAAAGAGGAGACACCGAGTGCACAAGTGAATTTGAAAAAGAGAGAAGTAAGTTTGATACTATTGACAAAGAAGGAATGCATTGGTTAATCCATGAGGAAGGTGTTGATTACCCCATACAAGAAAGAGAAGAGATGAAAGATTAAGATAACCTCCATGAAAGATTAAGGTAAAAACACTAAGAATTCAATGGAGGAAGGTAGAAGTGGATACAAGTATCTAAGGAAATGAAGATGAGATGGTGAGCATGGAAAAGGCATTCCATGAAGGCAAAAAGTTTGAAAGGCATACCAAGGAGATGAAAGGTAAGATAATTATTTTTAATGAATTGAATGGTGATGTTTTTGAATCCTTTAATGATATTTTCATGAGAAAGGAGGAATGGAATATCACTATGAGGAATACTATGTAGCAAGGAGAGAGTTAAAAATGGATGGATGATGAGGGAAAAGGTGAGCATACAACCAAGTAATACCTCATTAAAGGCAAAGGAAAAATAGGATGGTTTTAAGAAGAAGTTGAAGAGAGTAAGGAAACATAAGGTAATGGTGTTTCAATTTTATTTTATAAGTGTAATAATGAAGAAGTTGGTTTTCATGAAGACAAACCAAGAAAGGATGAGATGAAGAGTAAAATACAAGCAATCCTTGAGAAGGATGAACCCAAGTTTGATGAAGAGAATGGTGAGATATATTAGATCTCACTAAAAGAGGATTTGATAATGTTGGAGAAACACTTTAGTTCTCCAAGAGAGTTTTGTAAAGACACAAGTCATGATGAGGACACCATTAGTGAGATTGAAGCAAGAAAAGAGCAAACCCAAGTGGCAAAGGCAGTTTTGGTCAAGTAAAAAGAATGTGAAGGAAATGAAGAGGCTTCATGGCCTCAATATTTTTATTCTAAGGTGGCTTTTGATGTTTTGTATGTAGGTTCAGAAAAGATGAATATGGATGAAGTCCATGGCTCAATGGACAAACTCTTAAACCAAGAAGATAAAAAAGATCTTGAAGATTTGTATGGAGATGAAGAAGCATAGAGATGGGAGGTTAAAACTAAGATAGAAATGAGGATAAGAGAATACCAAAAGAGAAAGAGAATAAAAATGAAAGATAAAGACTGTATCAAAGAAGGACAAGCATTGGCATTGACAAATAGACCTTGGGATCTAGGTATAGAGTGAAGATTAAAGCATGAAGGAAGCAGTACAATTTAACTAAGGTTCAAATTATTTCTATAGGGAGAGTATGATATAGGAGCATATACATACATCTTCATGTAAGACATGATTAAGGTCTAGTCATGTTTGAATTCAAATTCAAACTATTATAATTTCCCTCCAAAATATTGTTTAAAGAGTAAATGTAAATGCATGTGTAAAAAGTGGAAAAAGAGTGAAGAATTAAAGTTTGTTAGGAGGACTCCCTACATTGGAGGCTTGTGTAAAAAACTAAGGGAATGGTTTTAACCTTCTAACCATAGTTATTTGTTCAGAAATCTTCTAAAATCAATATTTTTGTTGGATAACAAATCTTCTTTGAGTTGTATTGAACCCAAGTTAGACATAGGAAGAGAGGAGGAAACTCTCTCAAAGGATAATATATGTAATTAAATAAGGAAGAGGTACAAATATTTGGAATAAATAGAGATATAATCTCTCATTCAAGGAGATAGAGAGATGTAAGAGAAGAGAAGGGATAATCAGGAACAAAGAGAATGTAAGAGTTAAGGAGAGAAGGAAGATTAAATGTGAGGACAAAAGAAAGTGTGAAGATGTCTAATAAGGCCTTTGAATTCCATTGATCATAGACATGGATGTATTGATCCCTTTAGTTTTTAACTACTTTTGTTTGATCAAGAATAATGATGTTGATTTTCCTATGAATGTATGCACGCAGTGATGTTATCTGTAAAATTATGGTTTCAATGGTATACAGGCCTATATGTGTGTGTGTGTTTTATATAGAGGATTAAGAAGGTAATGAGCATATTATGATATAATATTAATACATTATAACATTTAAAAAAATTTAAACTAGTGAAACTATGATTGGTAATGTGTGGAATGTTGGAGAACAGGGTATAAACAGGGTTCTGATAGGGTTTTCTAAGAAAGACACAGTCCACAGTTCCAAAGTTAGATCCATGTAGATATGTTTTCATGAGGTTTATAAAATCATGGGAATAAGTATATGAGAAGATTAAGAGTCTAGGTAAAGATAATTTTTATCTATAAACCCTATAGATGCTTGGAGATCACAAGAGTTGGCTCTCAGACCTGTAGGTGGCAGGGTATAGGCAAAACACTAGTATCTTGCATACTTTGTATAATAGTTTAATATTTAATCTCATATTTTGACATGGATACATGAAATAGGAAGTGGTTGAGACTTTGACATGGTGTAATACCATTTATAATATCCTTTGATAAGGAGATTCTGAGAAATCCTAGAAACCCATATTGACTGTTAGAGAAACATGATGTAAGTAATTTAAACAAACCTTGTATAAGGTAAACAGAGGATCTTAAGGATTAAAAAATGATTGAAAAGGATGAAGGGAAACTTTTAGACTTATAAAATTCATTATATCTCTTGAAAAATCCTAAAACACTCCCAATTGCCTTTAGAGTGCTCTCAGGTTGTACATGCCCTTAGAAAGCCCTAAACTAGGGTTTAGGGGCTAGGAAGTGTTCTAACCTTTCAAATTATATGAAAATTTGGGATATTATCATTTGAAGTGTTCTTAAGCTATTGGAAGTGGTTTAAATATGGTAAATTATGGAAAAGTATGGTAAAGGTCAATTACAAAGTGAGTCCTAGGTGCATGCAAAGAGAAGGGAATAGGCCAATATAGGAAAAGTAATTTACTCCAAATAAGTGCACTAAAAAATGTTTAATTAACCTATAAGGAAGTAATTTGTATTTGAAAAGGTGATATTTTTATCTTTAAAGTTTGTAAAACATTCTAGACAAGGAGGTTTACACAAAAGGAGGGCTAATTGGAGTTAGGCCTAAAGAAGGAAGTGATAATCCATACCAAGTAACCTTAGGTTATTTTTAGGTATGTTGTGTTAGAGAATAATGGGTATCCATAAGTATTTTACATTCATATTTTAGCTAACCTACATAAAGTTATGGTTAATATATAGAAGAAACAGAGCTACAAGGGAGCTCTACAAGCAAAAGGGTAAGATGAGAGTTTTAAGCATTAAAATAATGAATGATTGATATTGATAGGTCTATTAAGGTGTGTTAATATGGATGAGATTTATTGGAGAGATTATATCAAGTATAAATCAATTGCTTTATAGTAGTGGGTTTCTAGAATTCCTATATATGGGATTGTCACCAATAAGAACATTGGTGACCCAACTAGTATCTTGGCCCTAAGTGAGAAGGTAATTTAAGGTGTAAAAAATATGAGGTTTTCACCATATTTAATTTATAGTTTTTGAATATAAGTTTCCTTTATTTTCATTTATATCAACTTAATTGTTATAAACAGTGGATTGACAACCTCCTAGTAAGCTTGCACTTCTTGGATCTAGCTCACACTAGGCAGTCCACTCAACCATCCATATAAAAACCCCTTTTTCTAGTATTATTCTTATCTACAAGTTATTCCTTCCAAGCCAAATATGAATTCTCACCATCATCTGGATCACATGTGCACTTTTACCAGGTATTCTTTTACACACCTTATTACTAGTTTCATTACTTGCTTCCAATTTAAGAAATGAGCGGAAATTAATTTGAAACATTTTGGCATGCCCGGTGGGATCCATTTTTTTCCTTTATTTTATGCTCATCAAATGACATATGAAATTTATTTTGGGCTTAAAATAAACCCTTTTAGAATGCATTGATTGATTGCTTATCTTTATTCATCTAGTAACTTAAAGGCAGAGTAATTAATCATAGTTTTCACTCTTATTATCACACACTTATCCAAACCACATAATCAATCAACACATCAAAACATACTTGAGACAAGGCTCGACTAGGATTTCATCACTTAGTGGTAAACCTTACCCTTTCTTGGAAATCCTACTTGGAGGTCTTTACCAAGGGGAGAAGCAACTCAATTCTATGTTTGAGTAAAAAATATGAATTCAGTATATTTTGGATAAGCACCCAACACCCCTATTGTTGTGGTGTGTGAAGTGAGGTGGTAATCCCTAATACCAATCCATGTAATGAAGTTCAACATAGATTTCTCTCTTGAGTGATGGGTGTCATTATTACCTTCATTTAATCAACTCTCTATTGATGTCATATTCAACCAAGGGTGTGTCTAAAGCTATATGCAACAAGAAGAATCTTAGCAATTTAGTAATTGATTATAGGTATTTGTACTTTTTTTTGGGGGGGATATTTAATGTCTTAAGGACTTCTTGGTTAAAACCTTATTGGAATCAAAATATGAAAATATGCTGGAAGTAAACACACATTACAGAAATGAATTACTGGAAATAAACACACTTTGTAGAAATGAATTTGCTGGAAATAAACACACTTTGAAGAAATGAATTTGTTGGAAATAAATACACTTTTGTAGAATGAAATAGATTTATGAAAATGAAAAAACTTTATAGAATTAAACACACAATTTAGAATGCTTGGAAAATGATTGCAAAGAAATGAGAACTTAATCTAGAACACCTGCAGGGATAAATCTAAAACAAATTTTAACTTAAGGAATTGAAAGCATTTATAAATTTAACAGATCTACCTATTTGATTTTGAAAATAAAACATAAATACCAACAAAAATGAAGATCCTGGTTCTTAGAGGTGTGGGCCCTTGCTCCACCTAGAAATAAGATTGAACAACTTAATTCTCTCTCAAAATAGAAATGGCTATTTTATTGATAAAATGTTCTACATTATAAAAATGTACTAGATATATATAGATCAATCTATATCTATCCTTATTTATCTATTCTTCAATTATTACCATTATTCCTATATTCTTCTAGGTCTGTATATATATTCTTCTTCTTGTGGTGCATTGATGGCCGTAACTATTTCACATATATGATGGAACTGAATCCTGCCCAGAATAGATGCTGAATTAAAACATGGCTGGATGTACAACTATGTGATAAGTGTCTTGGATTTACAAGTATGGAAATTGGAAGTCTGCTCTTGATTAATATAATCATTGATTTAAAATATTTCCAGTTGTTTGGAATAGATCTTTATCATTTTTGGAACTTTAGAAGAGTTCTGAAACTAAAGGAAATTGTTCCATGTCTAACCATGAAAGTTCTAGAGCTTATTTACAGGAGTTCCAAAATTAATTCTGATAATTCTAGAACTAATATAGAGTTCCAGAACTAAGTCTAAAATTTATGAAACTAAGTTTGAAAATTTTAGAACTAAATCTAGAAGTTTCATAACTAAGTTTGAAAGTTCTGAAACTAAGTGACAAAACTTGTAATAATGTGGTGGAGTTTCGAAACTAAGTTGTATTGATTCCAATGCTTCCAAAACATGCAATCCACTTCATATTTATTCTTTAGCCTGATGATGACCTATTTTATTACAAAACTTAAATTTTTGAAAACACTTTGTTAGGAATTATAGAGATTTTAAATTTTAGAATCACAATCAACAAAAGATGGACAATTACATCCTAACTCATATCAGATCAAATAAAAGTCACAAAATGTAGTCAAACTTAATAGAAGGAGAGAGTAAGATGAGGTCATTTATTGCACATTTAATGGGAATATCCTAGCCTAATCATTTCCCCCATACTTACTTGTTTGTAAGTCCCTTTACAAACTTTACTCTTCAAATTTGGGATTATATATTTTGCATTCCATTTGATTGCTTAGATCAAATGGCTAGAACTAAATATTCCAATGCTTTGATTCAGAGGTACTATACCCTGATCTTGCTTCTAATTTTCTCTTCCATTCCTCAAATTGAGTGGGATCTTAAGGTTCTCTATTTTGCCAAGGAGATATGAGGGTGAGAAGTAGAGGTGGCCTTGTCTGCATTCCTATCCATATGCGCCTGTGAGCTTCATTGATCTGAGGAATTATTGTGCATTAAGATTTTTCCCTTTCTAGAATCTAGATCAAATTTAAAGGGGATATTACTTCCCTTCTTTTCAATGCCACTGGGAGAAATTCCCATCTTTTTAAGGATGCATCATAAATATTATCAAAATTTTCTTTTTCATAAGAGGTGAAGGTATTAATGCTTTTCTATAAATTGGTAAGATAAGGTTCCTTGAATTTTTTATCAAATGCATGGGATCTGAAATGTGTAGCAAAGATGGATGGGTTGCCATAATGAATTCTCATATAGAGACTAGATGAACTAGCCTTTAACAGATGCTCTAACTCCCTCTCTTTCCATGCAATCTAATTTTGAATAATAGAAACAAATGCATTAAGCTATCTTTCCCTTACATACAAATTGATCATAGAACCTGAATTATTTTCCAACCTAAAATTGCAGAGGTAAAATTCATAGAGAATATTTTTTTGTTCTACATTGGCTAAGAAATAGGCTACTGAGAAATCAGCTTCATATTTTATTTCATGTGGAAGGCCACATGCTATCCTTGCCAACTACCAGTGAATGAATTGTTCCTCTAAAAACATACTATATTCAGGAGAAGGTCTTCTACATGTAAGAAATTTCTCACTCATCATGCAAACCAATTTTATTTTCACAATATATTTATATTTATCCTTTTCCTCATAAATTTTTTATTCCCATTCCTTCTTTGCGCTCTTTCCTTCCTCCATTTTGATTTTCAAGTCCTTATTGGATGTCTTGACTACACTGAGTTCTCTACATGTATCATTCCATAACTACTTGAGTGGTAGATAAGTCAATTCAGTCTATGCAGAGACTATTGACACAACAGTTTGTCTCCTAGAAATTTTATATTCTTCCTCTTTCTCCATCAGCTACCTTTTAATCTCTACTAATTCCTCAATCTTGGCTGTGAACTAGTTTTTTAATTCTTAAAGGAGCATTTCTCTCTATTATAATTTGAGTTTTAGGAAATCTAATTCCTCATACTTTTCCTTAATAATGAGATCTACTCTAGATAAAAATAGAGCCTGTTTAACCTGCTGATTTTCTTCTTTTTCTAAAATTTCTTGGGGAGTTAAGCATTCTTCTTCCACTAGAGGGGATTTCCCCTTCCTTTTCTAAGATACCTTTTCATCTTCTTCATGTGATGGTGTTGCTGACTCGCCCATTTCTTAGAAAACTTGATCCTCAAATCTTTCATCTTCTTTTTCTTTTTATGTTTGGCTTGATTCAGGAGGAGTCATGGCTATGCTACCCAAAATATCAGCAACTTTAGTTTCTAACCCTTCTTGTTCTTCCATCTCCTTTGGAATTTAGTTAGACCTTTTATGACTTCTCCTTCTTTGAGGAGCCTCAAAATGTGTAGAAATGGGTCTCCTCTTAGAGCTTCTTCTAATTTTCACCTCTTGCTTAGGCTTAGGTGAACCGTCACTATCAAAAATAGGTATTAGTTCTCCTATATCTTCTACAAAGGAAGGATTTTTTTGAGAAGGCACAGTATGGTCTATAGTTTTAGCTCTTCTTCTAAATCTTCTTCTTTTTGGTATTTCCTCTCCTCCTAGTTATTTCTTTTCCTCAGAAGTGGTATCCATTTCTAAATGAATTGAAGGGGTAGGAGGAGTTGATATTACTCTTCTAAAAATACCAAGGTTCTACCTAAACTTGCCAAGAAAATTTTCCCACATTTCTTCCCCATTTTTCTTTGAAAGGAAATGGTGCTGGCATACTAAATTCACTAACTCATGATGTCTAATTGTACCTACACCCCAAGAATATCTCTAGGCCATTATATGGATGGAGTCAAAAAGAAACCCTAGAAGGTTTACTATATATTCTAGTTTTTCAACTTCATATTTAAGGTATATGAGGATTTTTAGGACTTCTCTTCCTACTGACCCAAATTGCCCATCATAGGTTAAATACTTAACTATCCAAAATGATACTCTATCAAAGGGTTTGGGAAAGCTAGACCTTCTAACTCCTTTGATGATTTTCTTTGTGTTGTAAATATATTGGGGTTTGGCGTCCCCCTCTTTTAGCAGGGTTTCAACTAGGTCTTTTAATGTCCTTTTTGATAGGGTTTGGGACATGCACCATCAATACTCCAGATATATCACTTATTACATTCACAAAAAAAGGAATGAAAACCTTCTTAATCTTTGTCCTTGTTCACTCTAAATTGAAAACAAATTCTCTTACCAATTCATCATTATATTTGGGGGATTTCCTTAGAAACTCCAACCATCTTGCCTATTGAAAGATAATTGTCACTTCTTCATCTATAAGGAGCTAGGTATCATCATCTAGTTCTGACTTCTTTTTAATCCCTATGATTCATTTGTCCTTAATCTTACGTAGGTTAGTTGAAGAACTCTTCTCTTAGTGGTAGAACTAAAACTTTGGTTGTGAAACTGGTGAATTCAGCTATGGAACTACTGTACTTAGCTATGGAACTGACAAATTTAATTCATTGTATCTCTCTTGAAGTTTTTCTATAGCTAGTTTTTACTTTGTCGATTCAATAATAATAATGACTCTTTATAACTATGCCACCAATTTATTCCATCAATATCCTTCTCATGATTTCTCACTTTTAATCATGATGTACAATAGATGACTCATCATACTAATCTTTTAAATCAAGTCTAATCACACATGCAAACTTTCAATCAAACCTTTAACAAGTTAAAAACATAATTACCATCCTTAATGATGTAATTCCTCCGTCATGATGACTCGTCATTCCTAAAAAAATGAAATAAAAAGGAAAATGGTTAGAAAATATTTAGAATTCCAAAGAAGTTTTTATTTTGAATTAGAAATTTATTTGAGAAGATTAACTGCCATCACTGGTTTTCAATTGATCTCTGAGACTTTTTTTTTTTTTGGAAGAGAATGCCATTTACTAGTTTTCATTCTCTTCCCTTTATTCTAGATCTATTCATCTGATTATTTGATCATTTTGGAAGAACTGGGTTCTTTCATATGATTAAATTCTTTGTCTACTTCAATCTACTTCAAAAATTCATCCTTAGTAGGAGGCTTCCTATAAAGTTTTAGCTTGTATCCATTGACTAAGAGTATTCTTCTACTGCCATCAATGGGAAGTAACTAGATAGAACTATTGTCAAATATCTACTCAATTTGATAAGGTCCCAATTATTTGGTTGTCAATTTGCCTTTGAATTATTGGTACTTAGAATCAAATAGCAATGCCCAGTCTCCTACTTTGAATTGCCTTTCCTTAATATGTGAATCATGGCATTGCTTCCTTTGATCTTGGATTATCTCTGTCTAGTGAAGTGCTTCCATTCTCAATTCATCCAACTCATTGAGTTGAAGGGTTCTCTCCTTTTGAGCTACATCTAATTCAATTCCCACCTTAGTTTTTGTCCTCAATGTCTATAGTTCAAACTCAATAGGCAACAAGGGATTTTTCTCATAGACTAACTCATATGGTGAAAACCCTATTGTAGTTTTCCATGTTGTATTATAAGTCCAGACAGCTTCATGTAGTCTCTTTACCCAATCTCTTCTTCCTACTTCAACTATTTTAATGAGGATGTTTTCCAATTCCCTATTTGTTACTTCAACTTGTCTATTTGCTTATGGGTGATAGGGAGATGACTTCTTATGATTGATCTGATAATACATTGTGAAATATTAGATCATATTGGACATAAATTATGGTCCTTAGTCTAAAACTAAACTTCTTGGTGCTCTAAAATTTACCATAATTCTATACCAAAGGAAATTAGCAACTACTTCTTCAGTGGCATTTGTTAAAGCATACACTTCTACCCACATTGTCACATAATCAGTACACACAAGCATGTGCTCTTTTCCCTGTGAAAGAGGATTAAAGGGTCCAACAAAATATAATCCCCATCTCTCAAATGGTTCAATCACTACTTGAGGTTGTAGAGGCATTTCATTGGTAAAGGTTGGCTATCCTGTCCTTTGTCAAGGATCACACTGCCTGATATATCTCTTCACATCTTTGTACATAGATGGCCAATAGTAACTAGTGTTAAGTATCTTATGAGCTATTATTTTCATTGAATAGTGTCCTCCACTTGGTTCATCATGACATTCTTGGAGGATGTCAAATATTTAATCTTCTCTTACACACCTGCATAAAACCAAATTAGGACCACATCTAAATAGCATTCAATTTAACCATTTGAACTATGCACTGGTTTCGATTAACTTCTTTATTTGTTTTTTAGTGAAAGAAGGAGGAAACTTCCATGTTGCAAGATAATTTGCCATGTCATAAAACCATGGTGTATCAGGTAAAATAACAAATAATTGTTCATCTAGAAAGTTGTCCTTGACTGGATCTTGCTCCCCTATAGTGATCAGTCTTGACAAGAAATCAGTTACCACATTAGATTTACCTAGATTATCCACAATGGTAATATAAAATTCCTGTAGAGGTAATAACCATCTAATTATTCTACCTCCAACCACTAGTTTGTTCATTAAATATTTAATTATTGAGTGATCTGTATGTACAGATATTTTATACCCTATAATGTAATGTCTAAATTTATTAATTGCATAGATCACAACCAAATTTTTTTTCTAGTGGTAGTGTAATTTATTCTAGTGGGAGTAATATTTTTACTAAGATAGTAAATAACATACATTTTTCTTTCTTCATCTTTCTATCCCAAAACTACACCAATTGAGTTTTTGAGGCATCAGTTTGGATGTGAAAAGGTTTCTTCCAATTAGGTCCTCTCAATATTGGGGAAATTATTGATTTCTCTTTAATTTATTCAAAAGCATGTTGACACTTTTCATCCCAAGGAAATTAATAGTCCTTGATAAGCAGCCTAAACATGAGGGCAACAATTTTACTAAAATCTTTGATAAAGTGCCTATAGTATCTAGTATGCCCTAAAAATGACTTGATATCTGTGAGGGTTTGAGGAATAGCCAAGTCTAAAATAATCTTGATTTTGTTTTGGTTAACTTTAATTCCTCTTTTTGAAATATGGTGTCCTAATACAATCCCTTCATCAACCATAATCAAACATTTCTCATGACTAAGAGACAAGTGATGTTATTCACATCTTATTAATACTCTGTCCAAATTTTTTAAGGCATCATCAAATGTATCTCCATACATAGTAAAGTCATCCATGTACACCTCTACACAGTCATTTGTTAGGTATACAAAAATTGCTAATATAGCTCTTTGAAAGGTTGTTGGAGCATTACATAGTCCAAATGGTAATACCTTGTAAGCAAAGTTACCCCATGGACAAGTAAATGTAGTTTTGTCCTGATCCTCAGTAGCAACTTTGATTTGATTATATCCACTAAAGCCATCCAAGAAGGAAAAGTACTATTTACCTAAAAGGTTGTCTAAGACTTGATCTATGAATGGTAAGGGAAAATAATCTCTCATGGTGGCTTTGTTTAGTTCCCTATATTAAACAAAAATTCTCCATTTTCCATTCTTTTTAGGGACAATTACAAGAGGAGACACCCACTAGCTATCTGAGATAGGGTAGATAAAACCTACTTGTAATATTTTTTCAATTTCTTGTTTCACTATATCCCTTAAGGTTGGATTAATCCTTCTTTGAGGTTGCCTAACTGGTCTAATGTTTTTAGTATAAATGTGATGGGTGTAGATACTTGGATGAATTCCTTTCATGTCTCTATAGTCCCAAGCAAAAGCTTTAGTATGATCCTTCAGAACATCAAATATTTTGGCTTCTTCATCATTCTTTAACCAGTTATTAATATTCAAAATATTACCTGGTTGAATCTCAACATGTTTGGTTCCAGTATATGATGAACATATTTGTTGAAAGGGTTCCATTAAGGTGTTTAGTAGACATGCATGTGGTAACAACATATGATATGTATCAACATCTCCAAAAGTTCTTTGAGATAGAATGATAGACAAAGGACAATATGAAGAGTTATGATACTTATCTTGTTGTAGGTCAAACTCCTCATTACTTTTATTTTCCAAAAATTCTTCATCATCTCTTGATATCTATAAAGTTGAAGCTACAAATCCTTCCTCTCCCCAAGAGAAATCTCATTTCTCTGGATTGAAATTATCTTCATTTGTAGGGAATTGTTGTTGGTGTCATTCTGGAACTAACTATGATGGTTTTGAAACTAACTGTGATGTTTCCAAAATAGATTCTGTAAGTTCCAAAACTAATTTTGTAAGTTCCAAAACTAATCCCAACTGCTCCAATGATAATCCCAACTGCTCCATATCTTCTATTATGGAGGATTAACTATTATGGAGGAAAAACCATATCTTCTATTTCTTGTACATGATCTTGCAATGTTATCATAGCCAAAGAAGATAGATTTTTCTCATTAATATCAGGATTATCAACCCATAATTTCTCTTGATTATCAATAAAAGATCGTGCAGAGGGATATAATGAAATTTGCTTAGAATTCTTACCATTTGAAATAGTCATATCACCTGACCTGCAATCAATTAAGGTAGCAACTGTAGCTAACCATGGTCTACCCAAAATAATGGGATAACCAAGTGTTTTACTTTTTGGATGAAATATAAATAAGTCAAATAGATATTCCCATGACTCCATAATTACTACCACATCTTCAATAACTCCTTCTGGTTTTGCTACAGACTGATCTGCCATCTATAATATGGTGTTAGTAGGTTGTATGCCTATTAATGGTAATGTTTTCAAAGTGTCCACTGTCATTACATTGATAGCTACTCCCAAATCAATCAAAACATTATGTATATCTTTATTCCCTATAGAGACAGAAATAATAGGGCTTCTAGGATCTCCATATTTGGGAAGTAGGAGTTTTCCTACTAATAAATCAACAAGTTTCCCATCTACCTTAATATTCCTATAGTACTACTTCTTTCTTACACATTTTTTAAAACATAATAGTTTGATTAACGTGTTCAACTCTGGAATATCCTTAATTGCTTATAACAATGGTATTACAATATTCAATCTTCTTAATTCCTACACCAATTTAGATTCTTTAATTTCTATGGCTTCTTTAAATCTTTTTGAAAATGGAATCTCAGTAGAGTTTCTTTCTAGTTCTTTATCTTTATCTTTTTCATCTTCCTTAAGTGCAACCAAACTAGGGTTTTTAGCTTATTTTGTCATCTCAGTGGTTATAACAGGTAGACTACTAACTATTTTGCCAGATCTATTTTGAATGTCTTTACAATCCATTGCATTTAGATCAGCTATTTTTTTTTGTTCTATTTCATACACAAGAGTTGTTTGTTTGTTTCTTGGGTTTACTACTGGTTGTGATGACATATGTTTTTGGAATACATTTCTAGCCTATGGATTTTGTGTTGGATATCCCATTATGGATTGTTGGTTCTAATTTGGATATGTTTTCCCTTACACATAATTACTAGGGCCCCATCTAGGTTGTGGCCAAGCATAAGGATTTCCTTGACCAGCCCAAGGTTGTTGATGTCCCTGAGTATACCAGGATTGACTTGCCCAATCTTGAGGATGACATGTTGGTTGAGGGCCCCAAGGTGGCTATCCCCAACTTTTTGGTACTATTTGAGCTGCCCATGGCATCATCCAAGGATTAGGAGCTAGTCTTGGCATAAATTGCCCTTGGCTGGGTTATCTCTGAACAAAATTCAATTCTTTTGTGGTAGATGATGTACTGGTTTATTTGAGCTAATTTTTTATGAGTGGAAGAAGAGAACAAGCATGAGTATCATGTTCTTTAGATTCATAGACAAGACATACCTTTATTTTATCTAAAGGACATTCCCTTATTGCATTCTTCTTCCTGCATCTAGGACAATACATGGCTAATAGTTTAGTTTTAACATTTGCTTTAGCTTGGAATCCATCCATGGTGGAGGTTAATTGAACTAATATGTCTGTTTTAAAGTTTGCCAATTCATCCATCAATTTGTTTATATCTAGATTTGAATTTTTAACCATTTTTCCCTTTCTAGGTCTACCCTTATCCTTAAATAGCTTCTATAAATTTCTATGATTTCATTCATTCTTAATTGAGCAATGTTTCCACTGGCAATTAAATCAAGGGTTTCCCTAGATTCATCATCCAGACCTTTGAGAAAGATGGTTTTATTTAACTCTTCTTGAAGTACAAATCCACATGTTTTACTCACAAAGAGGAATTTTCCCAAATAATCTTCCATATTTTCATCCTCTTCCTGTTTGATTTTGAAAAATTCTTCCTTTCGATTTCTTCCTCTACAATAATCTTGATATTTATCTAGGAAGATAATTTCCATTTATTCCCAATTGGTAATAGAATTAGATGCTAATCCCATAAACCACCTCATTACTGCATCCTTCAGGGTAGATGGAAACAACTTGAGTTTTTGATTATTTGACTTGTAATCATAAGTCTAACATAGTACTTTAAACTCAATCAAAAATTGATTGGGATCCTCAGATGACATTATTATAAATATGGGCAAGTGTGTAGGTGAAATTTTCTTCATAGTGGTTTCATCATCCTCTAACGGAATGGGATAGGTAAAGGTTCTCTCAAGTTCTCTTCCAACTTCTCGTGCCATCTCTCTAGTATTTTCTAGTCCCTTCTCCCAGTCAATGTGGTATGTGATTTGATTTGGGATGGTGAAAAGTCAAGAGTAGGAGGTTGACTACTCAATTGAGAATCAAAACTTTCCCTCAATGGATCTTGATAAATAATCTTCCTCCCTAAAGTTCTACTTGCTTCTGGTGACTAATCCAAAAATTCCAAAGATGGAAACTCTGCTTCTTGTCTTGTAGGAGATAATGGTGCCTCCAATTCTTGGTCAACTTCCTTATTTAAACTAGAGGATGAAGTAAATTTTTGTTCAAATATTTTTGGGAGAAATATACCCTTGGAGTCTCTTGGTCTACTCATAAATTTTGTGATAACTTAGGGAAGATTTCTTCAATTACTAAATGTATAATTGTTGCTCTTATTGACACCTAATTAGAAAATTCCAACTAGTGGTCCCTGGCAATCACACCAAAAATAATGGGTATCTTTATTCCCTTTATTTAATCAACTCTCTGTTGATGTCATATTCAACCAAGGGTGTGTCTAAAGCTATATGCAAGAAGAAGAATCTTAGCGATTTAGTAATTGATTGTAGGTATTTGTGTTTTTTTTTTATTTTGGGGGATCTTTAATGTCTTAATGACTTCTTGGTTAAAACCTTATTGGAATCAAACTATGAAAATCTACTGAAAGTAAACACACATTACAGAAATGAATTGTTAGAAATAAACACACTTTGCAGAAATGAATTTGTTGGAAATAAACACACATTGCAGAAATGAATTTGTTGGAAATAAATACACTTTTACAGAATGAAATATATTGCTGAAAATGAACAAACTTTACATAATTAAACACACAATTTAGAATGCTTGGAAAATGATTGCAAAGAAATGAGAACTTAATCTAAAACACCTACAGGGATAAATCTACAACAAATTTTAACTTAAAGAATTGAAAGCACTTATAAATTTAACAGATCTACCTATTTGATTTTGAAAATAAAATATAAATACCAACAAAAATGAAGATCCTAGTTCTTGGAGGAGTGGGCCCTTGCTCCTCCTAGAAACAAGATTAAACAACATAATTCTCTCTCAAAATAGAAATTGCTATTTTATTGATAAAATGTTCTACATTACAAAAATGTACTAGATCTATATAGATCAATCTATATCTATCCTTATTCCTCTATTCTTCAATTAATACCATTATTCCTATATTCTTCCAGGTCTATATATATATTCTTCTTCTTGTGTTGCATTGATGGCCGTAACTATTTCATGGATACGATGGAACTGAATCATGCCTAGAATAGATGCTAAATTAAAATGTGGGTAGATGTACAGTTGTGTGATAAGTGTCTTAGATCTGCAAGTATGGCAATCATAAGTCTGCTCTTGATTAATATGATCATTGATTTGATAAATCATTAGTCATTTGGAATAGATCTTTATTAGTTCTAGAACTTTAGAAGAGTTCTGAAACTAAAGGAAATCATTCCATGTCTAACCATGAAAGTTTCAGAGCTTATCTCTAGGAGTTCTAGAACTAATTTTGATAATTTTGGAACTAAATATAGAATTATGGAACTAAGCCCGAAAGTTCCAAAACTAAGTTTGAAAATTCTAGAACTAAGTTTGAAAGTTCCGGAACTAAGTGACAGAACTTGTAATAGCGTGGTGGAATTTCAGAACTAAGCTGTATTGATTCTAATGCTTTCAAGAACATGTAATCTACTTCATATTTGTTCTTCAGCCTGATGATGAACTATTTTATTACAAAACTTGAATTTTCAAAAACACTTTGTTAGGAATTACAGAGCTTTTAAATGTTAGAATCACAATCAATAAAAGATGGACAATTACATCCTAACTCATATCAAATCAAATAAAAGTCACAAAATGTAGTCAAACTTAATAGAAAGAGAAAGATGAGGTAATTTATTTTACATTTAATGGGCATATCCTGGCCTCATCATTGAGCATGTAAACATAACTTGAAACCAACCTTAGATTTCCTCTTAGTACCTAATCTACAAACCAAATTTTCTCTTCACACTCTCTAAGGCATAAGCTAAAAGTGATTTAAAAATAACCCTAGGTTGTTAAATGCACTTTATTATATGTTTGATTTCCTTGAGTTTTTTAATCTCTCTTTGTTTGAGGTGTGAGTTTCATCATTTTATCTCCTATTTCCTCTCATAGTCTTTAATAGATAGAAATTGAGGAATCAAACCAACCAACAATCACCTTCTTCTTCTTCCTCCTTGAAGTATCCTCTGATGCTAAGGGTTCCCCTCATTTTTCTCCCCCTTCTACTAGGCCTTTGATTATTGCTAAGGGTGATATATATATATATATATATATATATATATATATATATATATATATATATATAACCTTCCTCAATAACAACCCTGCGGCTCTTCATAATTACCTAAACACCTTATCTAACCATACCCCTTTTTCTTTGGTTTCTCATACATACCCTCCTTATGGTATGCCTTCCCACTTCTAGTGGGGGTCACCTCAACCCAACCTATGCTCACTTAAGCCTTTTCTTCTTCTAATATCCCACCTAATACCACTCCCCAAACTCTATCCAACATCCTAACCAATAACTAAACACCTACTACCCAAACCAATACCTCCAATGTTGGGTTAACTTTACCTCTTGTCACCTATACTCCTTCTACCATGGGGGTATCTTCTACCCATACTTATACTATTACCCTTAGTTTGACCAACCCACCAACTACTACCCCTATTTAGATTTTGGTAATTTCCATACCTCAAACCCTCACACCTATTAGCACTAGAGTTACCACCCACCAACAACCAACTATTACTTTCATAAACCCAACAAATTCCATGTCTAGTATACCATCCACCAACCCAAACATAACTCTAAACCAACCCATATCATCCCCCCAACAAGTACCCATGACATCTTACCAATACGTTCCTAACCCACAAGGATACATAGCACCTTCCACCCAACCGTTTATGTCAATCAACCCTTATGGGAAATTATCTTAACCTCCTATGACTACATACCATTATGTGGCTTCTTCAACACCTTATATCACTTATCCATACATTGTTGGCACCCAAACTCAACAAAACTTACCACCAAATTATGTATCTTCCTAACCTCAAATAGATTTGGTCTAGATGTTAATGGATAAAATGATCAGCTTGGAATCATCTATCTCTAGATCTCATAACCTTTTATCCTATGAACAAATATATAATAAACCCATCCATCTATTCCTATCCATTCTTATCCTCCTCAATGGGAATTACCCAAGTTTTCTAAGTTCCAAGGCAATGAAGACCCCCAACAACATTTAAGAGCATTCCACCATTCTTTTTATTTGATTTCATATCACGATGCTCTCTTCCTTCATACCTTCCTCATGTATTTATTAATAACATCCCTTGATTGGTATAGTGCTCTCACCATGCACTCCATATTTGCCTTCTCTCAACTGGCGCGAGTCATTTTAGAGCACTTCTAAGTAAATATATCTAA
This sequence comes from Torreya grandis, assembly GCA_037957365.1. Classification (NCBI taxonomy): domain Eukaryota; kingdom Viridiplantae; phylum Streptophyta; class Pinopsida; order Cupressales; family Taxaceae; genus Torreya; species Torreya grandis. The sequence continues at coordinate 198,369 of JARHVA010009077.1, read as the reverse complement.
AAAGGTTTCCATTATCGACCTCTATTATATTAAATAATTTAATGATGAATCAATTACCAATTTTGTAATGAGATGGAGGGTATCATCAACCAATTTTATTTCTCCTTACCCCAACCTAAGTTAATTGAGATCTTATCTCAAGGTTATGCCAAATATATTTCCCTCACTCTTCAAGTTCAAACTTTCATAACTTTTGATGAGGCATTCAACATGGCATGTAAACTTGAAAACTGAGCCATTGATGAATAGAAATTGAAACTGTGGAACAATAATTCTAGATTTAAATCCAATGACCCTCCCTCCACCAAAACTACTAACCAATATAACCATCCCAATACTAAAGCAAAATCATCCACAAACTCAGTGATCCTCAAAACTAATCCACCACCAACTATTAACCAACCCCATCAAACCAATTCTTCCAACCCTTCTTACCAATAAAACTAAAACCAAAATTGAGCTCTTTCAAAAGAATACACTCCCATGAGGGAGTCTTATGGTTCAATTTTGGAAAAATTTCTCAAATCTAACATCATCCAATTTCCACCTATCAAACCACCCCAATAATTTTATGTTTCTCACCCCATGCCTAGTTGGTACAATGAGAATGACCATTATGACATTCACCAAGTTATTGGGCATGACATCAATAGATGAAATACATTTAAAAATTTGGTCTAAAGCTTAATTGATAGTGGAGAACTTGCATTTGAATATCCCAATGCACCTCCTAATCAATCCCTTGACATCTTTTGTAAACATTTTCCCAATCATGCTCATTTTATCCATCACCATGATAACAAACCGAATCATCTCACTCTCATGATGAAAATACAATCAATGTTATTATTAGTGAGCCCATTATTGAGGAGTCTACTACCTCAACCACTTCTTCCACCATTTCACTGATGGAATTAGTGGACTCACCTTTCATTCTTTTGGATACTAAAATGAAGGAATCAACCACCCTTCTCTCTTCACTTGATGAGACCTTAGCTTTATCCACCTATCCTTTGATGGAAACACCAAAGGAGACAACCTTTATTTTATCCATTTCTTCTTCCTCCACTCTACCCATTAAATTGGTAGAAGTGCCCACCATTCCTTTATATACTTAAACAAAGGAAGCAACCAAGTTCACTTCTTCACTTGAAGAAACTACACCTACCTCTCCAACCATAGAATCACCCATTCCCTCTTTGGAAACCATCCCATAAGATAAGGTTACCTCATCCACCCAACCACAAACCTTATAATCTCACATCAAGAAAAAATATGGAGGAACCATTCCCTCTTCTTCACCTAGGGGCTTAATCTTTGAAATCGATGACCAAGGAACCAAACCCATCTACAAGCCTTTTTATAGACTAGTCCAAAGTTTAAAGTTGAATTCTCAATGCAACTTTGATAGAGCCATGTTTTGGCATCATCTATGTCTTCCTTAACAAAATAAATTTGAATCTTCAACCTCTATTAAATCCACCCTCAAACCCATTATTACCTCTTCACCCAACACCTCTTCCTTGAAAACCATAGGTGAACCACACCAACTACCTCCATCTAACATTTCCAAATATCTTCATGCCTCTCTTACAAAACCTATAAAGAATATAATAATTCTTCCCACACTTAGTCGAACTCACCCCTCTTTGAATTTGAACTTAACTCCATCTAGTCCACCAAAGAGACCCCCAACCAAACCAATTAAGAAGGTAGAGTTTCCCAAGCTTCAACCTCGAACTAGACCCATACCACCTCCTTCCCACTTGCCTTTTATCTTAGTACCATGTCCTTATACCATCCCAATTACCTATTCTTCCTCTAGTAATCCATTCCCCTTTTCTTTACCTAAACCTACACCCACCAAATCATCTAGTTCTCTTTCATTCTGAACTAATCTTCCACCTCTACTATCCCACCTATATCTAACCTCTCATCATCTAAATCTTCCACTTTCAAATCATTTACCCCAAAATCAACCATAACTAATAAATCCCAACCACCAATTAAAATCATTCCACCACTTACAGCTTCTAAGGTAAAAACTACTTCTAAAAAGGCTCCCATCCCTAAAACTATAAACCCATCACCTCCAACACCTTTGAATAAATATTATTTAACCATACTACAAAGGTTGTTTCAAACTTCTTCCATTAGCTTACCACCTATCAAACCATTATACCCCTCTAATACCAAACCCTCCTAGTTCAATGATAACTTGATAGTACATACCAAAGGGCATCAAGACATAACATAGAGAATTTCCACCATCAAACACCACAAATACCCACACCCACACTATTTATATGGTTACCAGATTATGGGCCCAACATAAGGATAAAGAGAAAGCCAAAGTATCCATTCATTGGATATACCCTTCAACCCCTTAACCTTCTAACCAAACCCAAACACCTACACCTTCACCTATTCTACCACCAAAACCCAAAGTATAAATTTTGGGAGCCTCTCCCTCCAACCATTTCAAATCCATCTAGCATATCATGTTGAAACAACTTCACTAGACACTGATGAAGATGAGCCTTTATGAAATAATCAAAACCTCACCCCACCATCATCAAGTGCTAATAGAGGCTCTACAATCTATAGAGGTTCAAATAGATGATCTTCAATCTCTTGTACCCTTTATTGGAGCACTCCAAATTTTTTCCCTCATCACCTTTTAGGATTCTGAAATACCTCTTATTCATCTTGAGGATTTTGATCCTCCTCTCTTTATTATTGTATACATAAATAAAAACTATATAAAAAGGGTAATGATTTATGGAGAAGCTAGCATCAACATTATCTCCTCCCATGCGTATGACCAATTTTATCTACCCAAGAACATCATGTCAGAAAGCATAGTGGTTCTTCATTCCTTCAATGATAACATGGACACTACCTTAGGGATAGTTGTCCTCCATATCGTCTTGGGACCTCACACCATTAATAAACTATTTTACATTATAGAGGGCAAGTTATAATATATTGTGTTACTCAGATTCACTTATATCTATGCCATGAGTTATGTCCCTTCTACCTTACATTGATGTGTCAAATTTGAACATGAAGGTTAAGTTATTACCATCAAAGCTAATCCTAGTCATTTTGCCTCTTGAAATAGTCATATTGGACTAATGATGTTCTTATTCCTCCCTCATCCACTTCAAAATAAACTACTAACAACACTACCTCACCTCCAACCAAAACTAGCAACAATCCTACCCATAATAGTGATGAAGCTTCAACTAGCTCATATATCCCTTCTTCCCAGATCCCCGCAGAGGACCCCTTGGAATCCACATTCCTACATCTCTTACTTGGGGAGTATCTTATTTTAGCCTTGGATGGTTTCCATACTCTACAAGAGTATGGGAACCTCAAGCATGACCCTTCCTATGATCCCAACATTGAAAAAATCATCCCTTTCGGGCTCCCCAATAATCAAATAAATTTCATCTATGGGGGACTTGATCAACCACTTCTTTCTTTTGCCACTACCTCATCCATATAACCATTTACCTATGACTTCTCTTATCTCAACAAATTAACCTTTACCAAATCCTACCTTTATAGGTGTGCCTAGAAGGGCTTTGGTCTTGGCCTTTATGAATAGGGACCTCATGAGTTACCCATAATTAAAACTCAAAAACCTCATGAGTTATTTAGCCTTGGGTTTGTACCCCTAGAAGAACCCACCTCACCAAAACCCATCACGACCATTGAAGATGATGTTCCATCCTCCCCAACCCCACCTTCCCCAAAGATTAAAGACTTTGATATCATCCTATCTAAATTTTTTATATCAATACCATTATTTTGGGCCCCTTAACCTATCAAAAGGGTGGTTAAACTATGACCCTTCTTCTCATCTATCCTAAATTGATATAACAAGATTCTCCTACCATTAACACTATCCAACATCAAGATGATGATTCCATTCTCACCTACCTTAGTGCAAGTGATTATTCTATTCATAAATCTCTTCCTCCAGAGAACTAAACCATGCTAAATGAATCTGCTATTGATGTCAACTTGGGTACTCAGGATAACCCACATATCATCAAGATCAAACAATCCTTAAATTCCATGGATCAACAATATTACCCTTCTTTCCTTTGTGACCATATCATAGAGTGTGCTTGGTCTTATTAGGATATTCTAGGAATTGACCCTTATATTTCCCTCCACAACATTATCACCCATCTTGAGGTTAAGCTAGTGTAGAAAAATCTTTGTAGGATACATCCTCACATTGCCCTTCTAGTCATTGAAGAAATTCAACATCTCTTATCCATTGACTTCATTTAGCCCATTGACTATCCATAATGGGTCTATAACATCATTCCCATCACCAAAAACATAGGGGGACTTCACCTTTGCATTGAATTTTGTGACCTCAACCTCACTTGCCCAAAGGATGACTTTATTTTGCCAAACATCAACCAACTTGTTGATCTTATAGCTAGCCATGAAATGTTATATCTCATAGATAGTTTTTCAAGATATAATCAGATCTTGATTTCCCTAAAAGATCAACACAAAACTTCCTTTATTACCCCATGGGGAACCTTCTGCTATAGATTCATTCCCTTTGGATTGAAGAACATTGAAGTAACCTATCAGCCTACCATGACCTACATTATTTCATGATCTCATCCATAAAATTGTAGAGGACTACTATGTGGATGATCTCCTTTGGAAATCCAAACATTTCAAGGATCACCTAGTTGTTATTTCAATCATATTAGATTGACTAATCCATTATCATGTAAGAATCAACCCCAAGAAATGAATTTTTGGGGTCCTATCTAGAATTTTTTTTGGTTTTATCATCTCTCTCTAAGGAATCAAAATAGGCCCTACCAAAGTCAAATTAATCTTGGAGATGCCTCCTCCTACTAACATTAAACAACTTTGTATCCTATAGGGTAATCTTCAATCCATTTGTCACTTCATCTCCTAGTTATCAAATAGATGTCAACCCTTTCACCATCTCCTTAAGAAAGACACCTCTTTTAAGTGGACCAAGGACTACTAACAAGCCTTTAATTCAATCAAAGAGTAATTTATCTCACCCCTTATCCTCATCCCTCCTAGGGAAGACCAGCCCTTCTACCTTTAAATATACACCATAGACTATTCCTTAGGGGCAATGTTCACTTATCATGATGAACAAAATAAAGAGAAATCCATCTAGTACATTACATGCACACTTATAGAATATGAAACTTTGTATACCCATCCTAAGAAACTTAACCTTGCCTTAGTCTTTATGGCCTCCAAACTCCATCACTATCTTCTTAATCATAAAAACTATGTTATCACTAACATCGACCCCCTAAAGTACATGCACTCTAAACCATACCAAAACCAATGTATGGCTAAGTGGCTCATGCTCCTAGCTAAGTTTGATCTTGAGTTCTTCTAGAAAAATTCCATTAAAATAAAAGTCATCACTGATTAGTTGGATGAATCTCCTCTACTAGATAACCAACTGCCTCCTCTTGCTTTCCTAGATGAGTCTATTGTAACCCTTTCCTAGGAAGAACCCACATACCAAATGACCATGTTTTTTTATGGCTCCAAATGTCAACATGGTTGGAGTGCTAGTGTTATCCTCATTCCCATTAACAATGAACCTCTTACCCTTTCCTTTAAACTTGAATTTAAATGTACAAACAATGTGGCTGAATATGAAGCTCTGGTCATAGGTCTCCAAACTACTCTCGCTTTGGGAGTCAAAATAATCAGTATCTTTGGTGACTCTCAACTTATGATCAACCAGGTGAATAAATCCTACCAATGTAAAAATGATTTCCTATTGAAGTATAAAGAACTCATCGATGTACTCTTAGCATATTATAATCATTACCTTATCAAGTTAGTTCCTTGATCTACCAATAAGTTCATAGACACAATGGCTTCCCTTACTTCCCTAATCCCATCTCAACTTGTCAAATCTAAACTATTTGTCACCATCCATACATTTATCACACCTTCATATATCAAATCTAACCTTCCTACCATTTTTAATGTGAAAGCATCTCCTTCTAATAATTGGTATGAAAAAAACTTTTAACTACCTTAACCTTAGCATTATTTCTCCCAACCTTTCAAGGAATGCCTAAAGAGATTTTGTTTAGAGTGCCTCTCATTACACCATACTAATGAGAATCCTTTACAAGCATGGCTTCAATGGCCTCCTTTTTTATTGCCTTCATAATCATGAAGCTTCTCGTGCTATTAGGAAAGGACATGATAGAATTTGTGGGGGACATTTTAGTGGCCTAGTTGTTACTAAACATATCCTTCCCCTTGCCTATTATTGGCCTACCCTTAATCAAGATTTCCATGATTATGTAAAGAAGTATGTCAAATGTCAATAGCATGATAATTTTCATCACGCACTAACCCATGGCCTTCATGTGTCAAATATTATTATACCTTCTCATAATGGGGTCTCGATCTAATTAGGGAAATCGAGCCTTATTATTCACAACAACATCAATCTATCATTACCACCATCAAATATTTCACCAAATGGGTAGAATCCATCTCTCTTATCTTAACCAAAGCCAAAAATATTATTGATTTCATCACTCACCACATCATCTATTGCTTCAATGTTCATCATAAGATCATTACTAATAATGGAAAATATTTCAAGAACAAGCAAGGCCAAGGTCTATGTGATGCTTTTGACATCAATTTAATATTTTCTTTTCCTTATCATCCACAGACAAATGGATAGGTAAAAGCATCTAACAAAATCCTCAACAAAATGTTAACCAAAATAGTAAGTGCTTTAGGTTAGGATTAGAATTTTCACATCCTTTTCACTTTATGGGCCTATTGCACTAGTATTCAAACCTCTACGAGTGATACCCCTTTCTCTCTGATCTTAAGAGCAAAGGCAGTATTGCCTCTCAAAGTCTAGATTCTTTTTATTTGCATATATTTACATGAGATCTTTTCTGAGAGTGATTATCATCAAGAACATCTCACAAAACTTAAACTAATTAATGAACATTGCCTTGTAATCCTTAATAATCTTCATGTCTATCAATAATGAATCAAGTGTGCTTACAACAAACTCTTGAAAGCATGAGAATTCAATATCAAATACCTCATCCTTAAGGATAATGAACATATAACTAATATGTAAAAAATCAAAACGGGCAAATTTGCTTTCAATTGGGTTAGACCCTACATTATAACCCATAAGTATGGATCCAAAGCTTATCATTTATCCTTTCTTGAAGGCAAGCCAAAACCTCAGCCTCTCAATGTTTCACATCTACATCCTTTCTATTATTAAAGAAGGGTCACATTCACTTTTTATCTAACTTAAGCTCATCCTTTAGCTTATGATATTTTCACCTTCACGTACCTATCCCTATTTCTCTTAAGAACAATTGATTAAAACATAGAACCATGTGATTATCCATCATATTTATAGCATAATCCTAAGCATAGATACTATGGATCTACCCATGGCATGGTTCTCATGGATACTTTTTTGTCTCTAATTATATGGAATCCCATGGTCAATTGTCTCTCAAACCACTTTCCCTCATCTATCATAAACCTTTTGTGCTAAAAGTCTTATTTTCATAAAGGTAGACCTCTAAACCCAAATAGACTTATCTATGTCTCAACCTAGAACTTAAAATAAATTTGGGATGTCATAATCTCATTTGGGTCCATATCTATAGAATTATAGACCACTCCCTTAAAGGATGACTTCCCAAAAACTAAATATTGCTTAAAAGATAAACTGCTCCCTTGAAGGACAACTACAACATAAAAAAACAAATCCAAACTTTGACCACTCCCTTGAAATATGGCTAAGAAAAATTTGTAAAATTAATCATTTGAAGCTTCCCACATCAATCACCTTCAACCCTTTTATCAAAAATAATAAAAGATAAAAAAAGGGGGGTCCTCTATCAAAATCAAAGTAAGATATCCCAAAAGGGTTATAATCAGCTCTTTCATATATATTTTGTAGACTTCCTGCATCGATCAGTCTACACTCTGTATTAAGGTATGGACTTGTTTGTTATAGTTATTTGATCACCTATAGAAGGGGAAATCTAACCCACATCAAGTTTTCATATCACCCATTTCCCATTTAACCATCTACATATCACCTACTTATCACCTACTTTCCCTTCCTAACCTCTCTAACAATCAAGGGACTATGAGCTTACTTGACATAAAGTGATCATGATACCTTCTTTTTTAATCAAATCACGCTCATTTGAAGCATTCAATTGGCTTATTTTCATCAAATCACATCCAAATTCAGTTTTGTTAGGCCCTTGTCAATGAACACATCATGCCTTTTTCTTACCGTCCATTCATTAGTTCATATGGAATTATGTCTCATGATTCTCCTCTCTTTTCTACATTTTATGTGTTATCTACACCTAATTTATGTTTTTTCATTATATCCAAACATTCAAAACATTAATCTTCCATGCTAATCCATGTATATCCTATCTATGTACCCAAACATCAATCACATCATCACTCATACTTAAACCATGTCATCCAAAACCACAATCCAAACTATTTTATCCAGGATCATGACCATGAACAAACACATCATCCAAAATATAATCACCAAAAACTATCAATATATTAAATTTAAAATCACAAGCACATTTTAATTCCCTTGTTTTATCTTTACATATATAAAAACATAAAATAAACCACATTGTATATTAAAATATCATCACATGCTTAAACCATAGGTCCACATATCATCTCATAAAGAATGGGGCATGAGCATCCTACCATAGCTATTCAAAAACATTAAAACTAATGAGCCATATGTTTCATAAACCACATCCATAACAATAATAACATATTCATAATTAAAAATCACATTATATTAACAAATAACATAAACTATGTCATCTACCATTTACCAAATACAACATAAACATTATCCATAAGTCACATCATATATACCAAATAAAAACAATGTATCATCTATACTATATCCCATCACCATCTTCTATCATCTATGCCCTTATAATGTCATCAACAACATCATTATATAACAATAATCATAACAATCTATCCTCATATATATCATATCTATCAAATGAACAACATCTGTCATACACTCATCTTATATCTAGAATCATGCATGCCTAAACTAATGTCATCATCTATATCATAAAGATCAATAACATCATCATCATAAACCTCATAAACATCAATAACATCTCAAACATCTAAACATAATCAATGTAAGCATCATGTCATCATACATCAATAACATCTCAAACATCTAAAAATATGCATTGTATGCATCATGTCATCATAAAAATTAATAACATCTCAAACATCTAAACATAATCAATGTAATCATCATGTCATCATATATCAATAAACATCTCAACATCAAAACATAATCATCATATACATCATCATCCAATTCATACATGTCAGTGACATATACATCATAATACAAGAAATACATGGAATAATGTATCAATCTCTCTCATATACATCTCGTGTCATCGACCTGTAGGCTGGTATCAAAATCAAGAACATATACATCATATACTCTCCTTTATTAGGACCATAGGACACCACTACCATGGGCCCCATCTTTACCTCACCTACACTAGCATTTATCGATGGCCCCCCTAATATCCTTACCTACCCCATTGTTGAGGCCTACTATCCTAGAGTAGATATACATGGACCACTTACTAAAATATCCCTATACTCTCCATATCTCATCTCCAATGGAAAATATGCTAGTATTATAGCCTCATAATATCTCAGCTCTTCAATAGTGGCTAAGCACCATGTCTTTAGAACTATGTCCAGTGGTCTTCTTGATGTTGTTATGGCCACTCCTGCCCTTTGATTCAGTGAATCTCTCTCTTATGTCACTAACCTAAGAGAGATCATTTCCTAATCTTTCTCTCCAATTAAGGTGGCCACATGACCCTATAAAGTGCTCACCTATCTCTATAATCTAGTAATCTTGGCCTATGCTACTACCAATGCCATTGTCACCTATCCATCCTATGCCAATGCCCTATCAAGATCCACATCCATAGGATTCTACCTCCCATCACCCCATCCAAAATTAGTTTCTACATATTAAGCATGGTAATAGGCTACATACCCATCTATAATACTATCATCATCAATGGTAGCTCTAGCTAGTAGCTCCTTATAGTCTAAAACAACATCCTACAATTGTGGCTCTGGGAGATAGAACTTTGCATCCTCTCCCCTATATCTATGGAAATATAGTGGTATCCCATGCACTAATCCAAACTACCTCTACACTCACTCAAATGGCATAATCTCTATCTTTCCATCCCATCTCCCATAAATCTAATGCCAGATTTGTAAAGATAATGTGTCTTAGTTATATCCTAGCCACCTAGAGAAACCTACATATGGTCTTCACATTATGTCACCTACCACCAAACCCTTTAAGGTACTTTTAAACCACTTAATATCTTAGCCTCCATCACCTACACTTGTCAATGCATAGTCACCTCTCTACCTATTGAAACCCAATAGAAATGGATCCTAGTTGAATCCATCCCATGGTACCCCCACTGGCCTCAAAACCCAAATGTGCTCATAAGCCCAATAATGGAGCATGAACCCAATATCACCTATGAGCCTAGAAGGCCCAAATATTTCTATAAATATACATTAATAGTACTAGGGCCCATCCAAACATAATCTGGCTCATAGGTCCACCATAACAACATCTCCACTAGGATCCCTAATAATATGTAAGGAAAGTGGCCACTGCTTGAATCTAGCACCATAAAGTAGGACATGACCATCATAATCATGGTGAGTAAAAATATATCCATAAGATCCCTCTATTACATGGGCCTATAACTGAATCCATCATAATGAAACTGTGCATGGACTTGATCTTCCCCATACATCAAATCCATATGATAGTCAGTCTCCTCACTCTCTATATGGTATATTGGTTCCCCATGAATGGGTAGCTGTGTGATTTATTGAATGTCCTCTAGGAAAATCATCATCTCCCTCGTTAACAATAAAAATTTGTTTGTGTCTAGGTCCCATCTCTTGATGAGGGATAAAATCATACCCACATCCCACAGTAAGTGCTGATAATGAATCATCATTTATAGTCTGACTGTCTCCATATGTCTCCACTCTTCTATAGTTATCACATCTCAAACTTTAACAAACATCTGAGGGACCTAGTCTACCATCTAAATTTTATCACATGCCTACATATCAATCACTTTAGAAATGCATGCTTAGTTATCCATATCCACCTAAGCAACAACTTGCACCTACATTTTTCAACCTATTCCAACTACCCCACTTACATCTATCCACACCTCTAATAATAAAGCTATACCTCTATCTGACACCACCCCTAACATATCATTTTGACCACCTAATCACTTTTTAAAAATTTCACATAAACCTTCATCTACTATAAATATCTCTTCAACACTTCACATCACTTTACAAACCTTCAAGCACATTAACATTTTACAAATTCTACCAACATTTTCAAAACTTTCAACATTTCCCATTTTTCCAAACATTTCAAACATTATATAAAGTTTAAAATTTTACACCAACATCACACCTTTACACCAATGATAATTTAAAAAAACATTCAACTATTTAAATAAACTCATTTCCAGCTCATTTCTCAAATTCTTTAAACAAACTTTCAACTATTTAAAAAAACTCATTACACAAGCTTTACCCACCCATTTAAACATTTTACCCTTTTATATTTTATCCACCAAAATCCTTAAAAATGTTAACAAAACTTTCAACATGCTTAACACACCACATTTATAACATAAATTTCCTTCAATCCTTCAACCACTGGTAGTTCCTCAAATCACTGATGTTCCCTTAAATACGTTTTCCCCCAGTGGTCAACTACCAATGGTTGAGTTGAACCACCAATGATCTCTATGTGTGATCACTGGCAGTGTGACTCAAATCATAAACCTCTAAAAAAACCTTTACAAAACACCTAAATTCTACAATATACTTGCCTAACCCTCTTCTCAAGCCCACCACAAAACCAACACACCCTTACCCTATCAATTTCACGCACTCCTTCACCTCAATCCAATCTAAACTCAAACTAGGGCATCATTTTTTTCCCCAACCAATTTCAAAAACCATAAACATTTAGTTCTCAACTATTCATATGCCGCTTTAGACTCAATCCATAACATTAAATTATATTATCAAATTTAGGACATCACCCACTCATTTTGTGATCTCTGGTATGGTCAAAGCCCCTGTACTACCACCTAGCCAAGTCTTCGACCACCCTCCATCGAATCTACACTTGATCAACTCCACACAATATAATCAATGAATCAAACACCTCCAACTCACCATGCTTGAAAGCACAAAATGATAAATCACACAAAACACCCAGAGCACAACTTGCCAAAAGTCAAAATGGTAAAAATAAAGTTCACATTTTACTTTTGATTTTCCAACTTTTAGGGATTTTCCCTAATCATTTATGGTTGGAGTCACACCCTTTTCAAAATATTTAAGGCACCCTACCTTGGTACTAAACTTTTATGAGATCACCTAATATCTACCCAACCATAATTTTCCCTTTCAAAGCTTACCCTTCTTTGACCAACTTATTTAACCACATCCACCTCAACGTTGGCCATTTTTGACCCAAACATTTGCATGTTTTGTGATGACTTTGCCTTGGTCATTTTGACTGCACTAACCAACCTTGACATGTTGAACTTTTACAATTCACACCACCTTGTGAATGACTTGATCATTTGTGTTTTTTTTAGAATTACTTCTTACCTTGAATACCTATGCAACACACCAACCCTATCTAGATGACTTGATCAGCTATGACCAACTCTGTGGACCGGTTACCCTATCATATGTCTCCCTAGAACCTAACCTTATTATTATAAAAAATTTACAACTTTATTCTCTACACAATCTTTATTATTGTGCTTAGTTACATTTTATCTATGTTTTTGTGTTTTAAATTCCCTACCCTTTTATGTCACCTACCTCATGACTCACTATTTACCATTTATAAAACCTCAACCAAACTTTGGTTTCACCTCATTAACTCCCAATTTTGGTTGGAATACCTCTTCCCATACTCAGGGTAACCATACCTTAACCCATAATCTCTTTTTATTTTTTATCTTATTAATTCAAAGCTGCATAATAAAAAAGGGCAAAATGTAGACACTCAAAAACTATACAGTTTTAGAAGTCAAAATGCCTTAGATCCCCACCCAACCTTGAAGCTAATTGACCACCTGGTTGACTTAGCCCATTTATTAATTTACTAACTTTAACACCCTATCCTAACTCCTCTAACTTAAGTTTTTAATTCACCTCTTTCTAACCCATTTCCCTCTAGAACCTTGACCACTGATGGTCAACCTAACCATCGAAGGTTACCCTGATTGTTGATGGTCAAGTCTTCCAAGCTTGCTTTAAAAGCATCACTAGTTATATGAGATAAGCATGACACATTTAGCAACTTCTATTTTGAAATATAAACTGTATTTAAACCATCATAAATGGTAATTTCATCCTCCATCATAATTAACAACTTCATCCTACATAATTAGAAACTTCTTCCTACATAATTAATAACTTCATCCTATAAAAGGAGAGAAGTAGGAGAAATGGATAAATAAATACATCAATTAACATCCAGGATATGTTGCATATAGGTATCCAGTGTCCCTTCAATAAGCAAGAAACATCAATAGAGACCTGAACCTCTATCGAGATCACTTTTGAAGGTCAAACTACTGTCACTTTGGCCAAATTGCCTTAGCCTTTCACCATCAAGTTATAGGTATCTCATTATTTTTTTCTTTGATCTAGTTCATTTCTAAACTCCCTGCCCTATCTATACCTATCTTTATCTTATTTTCCATACATCAAATCTGTAACATCCCTCTACTTGATCAATTACCCAATTTACCATCACATTTTTGAATATTTCTAGAATTTTAAAATCAACCATCAATGGTTATCCCAACCACCAATAGTCACCTCAACTATAGATCGTTAGCCTAACCACTAATGGTTATCCCAATCACTGATGGTTAACCCAACCATTGAAATTCACTATGGTAGAGAATAACAATAAGTCATTTTCACCTTGTTGACCCCAACCAAACCTTGCTTTCTATGTTCCTACCTATTTAAAGAGACTTTTTTTATTTTTTGAACCTGACCCCAACTCTCTTAGCATGAGTATTGACTTAATTTTGCTATAATTAGTTATTTTATTTAACAATAAATTTACTTTCATCTCATCTTACATGCATTTACTTTCCATTTATTGAATGAAATTTTCCTTTCTTTTCATTTATATCAACTTAATTTTTATAAATAGTGGATTGATAGCCTCTTAGTAATCTCATGCTTCTTGGATCTAGCTCATGCTAGGCATTCCACTCAACCATCCATCTAACAACCCATTTTTCTAGTGTTTTTCTTATATGTAGGTTATTCCTTCCAAGCCAAAGAGGAGTTCTCATCATCATCTAGATCACACATGCACTTTTACTAGGTATTCCTTTACACACCCTATTACTAGTCTCATTACTTGCTTCTAAATTAAGAAATGAGTGGAAATTAATCTAAAACACATATGCTTCATATACTTTTAGAAAATCACTCTACATTGGGATGATCCTTCTTGATCAACTATTTAGGTATACTAACTATGTGCATGTTAATGTCATATGGGTTCCCCTACTCCACATGATTCTCTATGGTAAGTCCCCAACCTAGGGGTATAATCAACTTTAACATGATCAAGGTGATATGTGATGTCTGAAGAGGCATTGATTTCTATATGATGAGTTATCTAATAGATACGGTCTACAAGACACTCAAATTCAAGTATTTTGCCTTTCTTTCATGGATTTTCAAAGGCTTTGTGGTCCATGTATTCTTATATAAGCTATATGGACACCATTACCAAAAACCTATTAGGGAAATTTATGAATCATTCTACCTAGCGGTTCACAATACCATGAATGAGGGATATATGCCTTGGCTACCAAAATAAATTAGAGGTTCCCTTTCCCCCATTAGTGACTATTAATATTATAGGGAGAATACCATTATTTGAATGGTAAGCATTTTAAAGGAACCCCTATGTTTTCCATATCAGGTCCGAAACCTCCTAATAAAGTAGTAAATTTCATATCAACTAATGGAGGGATTATTCAAGAACTACATTAATCACCATTAAAAATATTTCCCGCCTCTCCCAAATACTATCAATCACCATGTATATCATTCCTTCCCCTTTCTATATAATATGGTAGTTGGGAGAGACTCTATAGCCTTGGGCATAACTAAGCACTGAGATTAGGACTTTAAGAAATCATCAAAGCTCATTTAGAGAAATAATCAGCTTGTCTTAACCGTAATTATGTCAACCAACCTAAGGATGATGATGAGATATACTTAAATATAATTGATGACCATGTGATGCTCGATTCGGTTGAGGTTCCCAAAAATAGGAAAGGGAAGAAGGTTCATCCTGATCTATCATTTGTCCCTTCAAATATGGCTCAATATTCACAGGATGTTGAGGTAACTCACATGTAGATCTATAGAAGTATTTTTCAAGGAGTCATAACAATTTTTCTTCCTATATATTCACCTTCACCTTAGCTCTTTATTCCTCCATCAGATATTCTATTTCAAGTAGCTCAACCCTTAGCTTCTCTACCACCTCTTTTAGTTATATCAGATCAGCCTAAATAAAGTTATACCCATGTGGCCCATGCCTAAGAGGATCAATATCAAATGACTTGACCTCAGGTTATATAGACCTTAAGGTTTTATACTAGTAACATCCCAAAAACTAGTCTACATCATGACCAATATCTGATACTAGCACAAATCCCTTCCTCCTCTCTAACAACCTCTCATGGTACCACTTACTTTCTTGACTCCCCTACCATCCACTTAGGTGGATATTAATTTTTTAACCATTTCACCCCCTCTAAAATTCACCCAAGTTCCTCTAAATTTGGTCTTATCCATCAACCTTGCTTCTTTTTTACCATCTGGCCCATCCATTTCAGATGGCACCCCCTTTATGCCCCCACTAGTCATTATATAGACCTAGGTACCTACGGTCTCCCTATCTATAGCTAGTGTGGTTACATATACTTATTATAAACATAATTATTTATGGGGGGATAAATTATTCTTCAAAACCTTTCATTTAATTACACTTAATAAATCATTAACCATTCAAACAAACATATAGATCTAACAAGCATAAGTAACTATCCACATAAGCATGGAATACAAAAACACATCACATATATGGGAAAACCTCAAGGGGAATAAAAGAAAATAATATATACAAATTTACTATATTAATATAAGAAAAAAACCAATTTATTGAATAACCAAATCCACATGGAGCACCAACCCCAACTAGCCAAGCACCCACTTGACTAGGATTTAACAAGAACCCACTTGCAAGGAGGTACCAACCCCCTAGTTGACTCAACACCAACATACCCACTTGATTAATTTTATCACCTTCATAACACCTTATTTCTCATAGAATATATGATGGTCACCTTATTTATCTCTTCAAACTATTTAACCCTCTCAAACTACCTTCTAAGCTTCTTCACTCAACTAGGTCTCTTCAAGAATGATTAGGTTACATGACCTTGATTTTCATATAAGAACTCATGTTATATCTTCATTAAATTATCTACACCCATTTTATAGTATACAATACCTCTTTCTATTCTTCATTCTTCTATTTTATTCTCTTATCTTCTCTCAATTTTTCTAACTAGCTAATTAGGCCTAAAAATATTTGTTCTTATACAAACCTCTTACTCATACACCTCTTAATCGGCCACACACACTTGCCCAATTACATTGGAAACAAAATAATCCTTATTAATTTTTAAAATTTATAATCAACAATTAATTTAGGTTGGCCATAACTCAAATAGACCAAATCCTTCTTTAGGTCTCATGGAGACCTAATTCCATTAGGCCTGCTTTAGGAAACATTACCTTATGACCCCTTATAAAAATATACACACATATAAATTACATAACATTTTCATTAAAAAATAAAATAGGAATTATCCAACATAATCCAATCACCATG
This sequence comes from Torreya grandis, assembly GCA_037957365.1. Classification (NCBI taxonomy): domain Eukaryota; kingdom Viridiplantae; phylum Streptophyta; class Pinopsida; order Cupressales; family Taxaceae; genus Torreya; species Torreya grandis. Next base: position 181,169 of record JARHVA010009077.1, on the reverse strand, counting down.
ACACCTTTTATGTTTGTCCACCACTTGGAACACTCCATTAGCACTATTCACATTAGGCCTTTGAATGTACATAAAATTATATCTTGAAAAACTAAAGATAACACATAATTTATCCATAAAACCATCAAAATAAATATCTTATAAAAAATATAAATTACCTCAAAAATATCACCATATGAATTAGACACTTCAAATTAGGTCATAGAGCCTCAAACTCATCACTGCAACTTATTTACTCAAAATTACTAAGACTGTCAAAAACAAGTTCATGAAACATTGACATTCAACACATATATGAACACTTTAAAATACTATTAATGAATTAAAATTATCATTTAATACCTTTATAAAATATTAAAACATAAAAATAATAAGGTTTAATGGCAAATATTAGACATACAAACCAATCTCTAGACCTCTCTCCTCACAGTCACACAAGAACCAAATAGGCCATTTTAGCTTTAATGTTTTCACCACTATACCTAAATTAAAATATCTATAAATATAATTAATAGGAAATAACAGTCCAAAAAACCACCTTCATGCACTTTTATCCATCATTCTACCTTGAAAACACACCAAAATTTAACTTCTCATACTGCCTGGGTTTTGCACTATTTGTACCATTAGGCCTATTAACAACTGGTCTAATTGGATAACCAAATTATAGAAATTAAGGAATATAACCTATCCATAAACCTTTATATACATGAAAAATGAGTCTCTACATTCTTCCTCCATCCATTTTATTACTATGTCCAATGCAACTATTGATTTCTACATCTTCTTCATAAACAAGCATATAACTCAACATTTTCTCTCTCCTCTCTCTAACCAATACCACCTATAGGTACCTAGGAGATTAAAATAAAATATAAAATACATAAAATAATAAATTAAATCCATATTTATCACTTTTTATCAACATATTCAACATCAAGTCTTTATTAGGGTTCTAAGAGGGTTTAAACTAGTTTCCACTCTTAACAATTGTTCATAAAGCATAACCCCTCAATCCAAAAACTAATGCCTATCATTTTTATTTATAAACCTTACCCATATACCATGAAATTATTAGGTTCCCATTCAAATTTTTTACAAGTTAATGAGCACAAGAAAAACCTTCTTGGGTTGAGAACCCTTCATTCTACACAATCAAGAGACCTCCAAACAATTTTTCATGCCTTTTCCTTCACACTATGAACTCAAAATATATGAACAAAATTGAAACAAAATACATCACCTCTAAAAACTATTACATGATATAAAACACCTTGAATCTTATCATAAACCCTCATTATGACATAGTCTCTCTCTTTGCTCTCTAGACCTTGACTTAAAAACCACATTAGGCCTTAAAATTGACCTTGATGCCTCTTTCCATGCACATACTCTAAACCTCACTCACATACTCAAGAAACCTCATACAACCACTCATACCAATGTACACTCATCTCACCAGGCCACCATGCTCATACTAAAACACTTGACCTCAAAGACCTACTACTTATGCATTTTTAAACAATGGCAATATGACAACAATACTCATAACCACTACAATACTCTCTTTCACACTAAATACATTAAATAATCATATACATGTCATAACACACACTTATAAATGGCCTTGATTATATAAACACTCTTTCATACCTACTTATCATGATACCTTCATAAGACTCTTCAAGGATAACACTGGCAACTTCAAGTTGAACTGAACCTTTACATTAGTGAATAGAAAATACAATGCTTAACAATCTCACCTTATCATATCATGCACATACCTCAATGACCACTCACCATGCACCTTCACTAGATGTACCTTGACATTAATGACATCAACCTTGACATAAATAATAAAAACATGCCAACAAATTCCCCCTTTAGCATTGATAGCACACACACTATAACTTAATCATTCTCATCTCCCTATTGTGGTATTTCTCCCCCTTTGGCATTAATGACAAAGGGTATTCCAAAAACTACCATATGATCTTTGGACCTTTAATTAAATAACAAACACAATGACATGCTGATAAAAACTCAATTTAGGCTCATATTAGTTGTTGTAGACAACTTCTAAAACACTTGGATTGTACCTCGAGAAACCATACTTCATATGGGTTCTACCTAACTATCTTGACACTTCACAACATAGAGCTACAAAGATCCCTCTGAGCTAATTCTTCTCCTCATAGACACTAGATGATAACCAATCCTATAAAATTATAATTCTCTCAAAAAGATACATTTCCCTCTAGTATTCATTCTCTTAGAACTAGCTCTTTTCTCAAATAAACATGATCACACTTGAAACATCTAAAATCACACCTTCTTACAAAAAATTCTCAACACACAAAATATGAAGTATTATAGGAACATGTTCCCCCTTAATCCATGCATACCTCCTTCAAATGAACTAAGATAAAAAAACCACTCACATTGTCCTTGACATGACTGATATGACTCAAACCTTTCATCGCACACTAGCCCACCATATTCTTGACATAAATTTAAGAATTAGGGACTCCTCCTTTATCTTTAGAGATTGAAATCACCACATGAGTCATTATTACTCTAAAACCATCCTCAAATTCCTTCAAACATGTTTATATGAATACCAATTCTCAACATAGATCAAACTCAACTACCAACTACTAGAAATAAGGAACAACTTTTTGCATACCTCTCATATACCAACAACATTTCTTGATCTATCAACATTATTCAACATGTCTTCATGATAGATACCAAGCTTCCATTGACTAATGAGTGTCTCCATGAATTCTAATGGATTTACCCCTTAACATAGGTCACTAAAACAACACAAACTCAAGAGATTCCTAGATCTCTATGATCTCATAAGATTGATGATCCTTTAGGATCATTTAGGCTTGATTATTCTCTTTGGCTTGGCCTCTTCATCATCCATGTGGTCAATAATTTGAGCTGATAATGAACACTCTTGACACTCTTCAATATTTTGCCTATGCTTTACCATAATAGATAGTTCACTTTGTCCTATAGATTGATCATGACTAAGCATGATGGTCTTCGACTTCCACACCTTTGTTTGTCTTCTTTATTGAACTTTAGGAGCTTAAATCTTCTTATTCTATTTTGGTGATTCATGGTGATAAAATATTTTAATATGACCAATGTTATGACAATTATAACAAAACAACTCACTCATACATCTTGATTGATGTGGATTGTGACTCCATTAATAGTCCTATGAGTACTAATTCTTTGTGACACCCTTAACCATTGGTGTGTCTAGGGATATGTGAGGTTGACTTGTGGCTTACATACCTCTTTTATTTATTTATTACATTTCTCTATGTTCTTAGATAGGTTGGCTTATGGAATAACCTTGGCTAAGTATACTATATGTAGGAGGTAGTGGTTAGCCTTTATTCATTATGCTAAGTATTCTGCTATTAGTAAATTGATGTGGAGGTTTCCCCTTTGAAGTAACTTTGCTATATTATCCAGTATTTTATTCTGCTATTAATTATTGTTGTGTGATCTCTTATATTTACTTATTTTACACAATATAAAATCATTGTGTGAACATCTAAGTAATCTCATTATAAGTAGTATCAGAGCTTCGATTTGGGCAAATTTCCTATGGCATTTTTTTAAGATCTAGTGAGGCGTGGCTTCTAGGAGTGGTGATAGAAAAAAAACTTAACTTTCAATCGGAGAAGAATTAATTTTTTTTGTCAGTGCAGTATTGCTCAAAACACTTTTTTTTAAAAATATTTATTAAAAAAATTTGGGAAAAAAACTTCCCCTTGCACAATTATAGTCATTAGATTCATCTTAGTGAGATGATCATAACAGTATATTCTATCGATAAACTTTTTTGATATCAAAATTTTTACCCTTGTGTGTAAAGGTAGTCATTGAATTCATCTTGACAAGGTGATCACAATGGTACCATTTCCTAGTACAATTTTTTTGGGGTCAAAACCCTCCTAGGGTTTGTATATGGCAGGTTCAAGTAGTTGAGGAAGAAAAAGGGGGAAAGAAACTCCTAAGACTCCTACTGATGACATGAAATTTGGAACTTCAAATCTAGTGATTTCTCAACTTCAAGTAGACATAAAGAACTTGGTGAGGCATGTTGAATTTATTGTAATCCAAGCTAATGTTTCAAGGATACATAGAGAGATTAATGGGGTTCATAATTAATTGCAACATATCACTACATAATTGGCTGCCCTTACATCTTAGTTTTAGCCCAACAATCCTCCACTTCAGCATTCAAATCCTCCTCTCAACAACTCCCATGTTGGTATGAAACCAATGTTGCCAAAAGTGGACATGCATAATTTTGATGGTAAGGATCCTCTCACTTGGATTACCCAAATTGAAATTTTTTTTGAGTTGCATCAAACCCCTAGTTCTTAGAGGGTGATAGTGGCATCCCTATATCTGAACCTGAGCAATTATTTTGGTATTGCTATTTATGTGCTCAAAATAAAAATAATGGTGCTCCTATTACATGGATTATTTTCACTAAGGAGTTGCCAACTCATTATCAGAATAATGTCTCTAAGAACTATTTTAGCCAATTAGCCAATATATGACAAACAAGAACTGTGAAGGATTATATTCATCAATTTCTTAATCTATCTTTATGAGTAGAAGATTTCACTAAGGAAAATTTGACTGATCTATTTTTGGGTGGCCACAAAGATAACATATAATTAGAGGTTCAAATGCTTAACCCAATATTTGTATCATAAGTTATCCCTAAGGCACACATGATAAAAGAAAAAGAGATGGTCAAAAGGAAAACTTTCACTACTGATCATGATCACAACTTTCCATCACCGTCATTTCCATATCCCACTAGATTAACATAATGAAAAATTGAGGAGAAGTGAGCCAAAGAGTTGTGTTATGTTTGTGACAACAAATGGAGTAAATACCATCACTGTGCTAAAAAGAAGGTGTTTTACACTAAATGTGCCAATGATGATGAAGATGATGAAGAAGTACATGATGAGGATGTAGAATTTCTTGAGGAGTAATCTGAAGACTCTCAGCCTACTATTTCATGTCATGCCATTTCAGGTATCAATAATCCCCAAACTCTTAAGGTGATGGGTTTCCTTAAGAAATAGAAGGTCACTATCTTGATTGATTCTGGGAGCACACACAACTTCATCCATAGTAAATTGGTTGCTCATTTGAACTATTTAATTTATCCATCTCTAAAATTGTAGGTTATGATTGCAGATGGTGGTACTATTAGCTATTCAAAAAAATGTCATAGTATTAAGTTAGCCATAGGAGACTACTTATTAGATTCTCCTATATTTGTTATTCCCATGGATAAAGCTGATATTATTCTAGGAGTCTAGTGGCTCACCACTTTGGGTACTATTGAGATGAATTTTCAAGAATTATTCATGCATTTTCATTATGAAGAAAGGACATTTGAGTAAGGGGGTTAAAGGATAAATTTCCACAACTTATTAGCTCCCATCAAATGATAAAGATTCTCCATAAGGGTGCTGACAGATTTGTTGCTCGCTTGTTTTCTATGGAAGTACAACCAACTCAACCATCTCCACCTATTAATGTGTAATCAATAATTTATGTTTATTCTTTTATTTTTGGAGACATGCCAAAAGGGATTCCACCTAACTACATGCATGATCATGCTATCACACTTATTCCTAGCAATACACCACCCAACATTAGGCCACACAGGTATCCCTATGCCCAAAAAACTAAAATTGAAAAGATGGTACAAGATATGTTGGATGAAAGAATCATTCACTATAGCTAAAGTGAATAACTTCACTAGTTATCATGGTGAGAAAGAAATATGACACCTGCAGGATGTGCCCTAACTACAAAGAACTCAACAAGTACACTATCAAAGATAAGTTTTTAATTCCTATCATTGATGATTTTCTAGATGAATTCAATGGTGCTCTTTATTTTACCAAGTTAGAGCTACATTCTGGGTATCATCAAATCCATATCCGTGATGAAGACATACCCAAAACCACTTTCAAGACTCATGAGAACCATTATGAGTTTTTGGTTATGCCTTTTGGTCTAACAAATGCACCATCTACTTTTTAGAGTTTGATGAATACTATTTTTTAGCCATTTTTGAGGAAATGTATTCTAGTATTCTTTGATGATATCCTCATTTATAGTAAAAATTAGGAAGACCATTTAAAATATGTGATACTGGTACTCTCCATTTTGGAGCTAAATCAATTGTATGCTAAACCTTCTAAATGTAGTTTTGGGGCTGGTGAGGTTGAATATTTGGATCATTTGGTGTCTTATGAAGGAGTGAAAGTGGATCCTAAAAAAATCTAAGAAATGGTGGATTAGCCAATTCCTAAACACTTAAGCAACTCTAGGGATTTTGGGAGCTTACTAGTTATTATCATAGGTTTGTCAAAAATTATGGTAGTATTTCAGCCCCACTCACCTTTTTGTTAAATAAAGACTCCTTTTAGTTAACTGATTTAGCTACCTAGGCATTTGAATAATTGAAATTGGCTGTGTACTACTCCATTATTGGCCACTCCTAATTTTTCTAATATTTTTGTGGTTGAATGTGATACATCTTGGTATGGTATGGGTGTTGTACTTATGCAATAAGGTAGACCGCTTTCATTTGAAATTCTTCAACTAAAGGTTAAAAATCAACATAAGCCCATCTATGAGAAGGAAATGATGGCCATTTTGCATGTAGTCAAATAATAGAGACCTTATTTGATGGGTCATCACTTTTAGGTAAAGACTGATCATGATAGTCTCAAATATTTTTTAGAACAAAGGTTGTCATATAAAGAACAATAGAAATGGGTAACTAAGATGTTAGGCTATGATTTTGAAATAGTCTACAAAAAGGATAAGGACAATGTGGTGGCAAATACACTATCTAGAAAAGATGAATCAGTTGAGGCATTGTTATGTGCCATAACCATTTTACAGATAGATTGTCTAGAGGAAGCATGATCAAAATGGGAACATGATAGTGTTTCTCATGATTTGATTCAAAATATTTAGCAAGGTTTAGGTGGATTTGAAAAATGCACATGGAAAGGTAATGCATTATGGTATAAAGATAGATTGTACATATGTAAGAATTCTCTTTTTAAATAAAAAATCCTTTAAGAACATCATCTAACCCTAATTGGGGGTCATTAAAGGTTTTTGAAAACCTATCATAGAATCAAGGATGATTTTTTATGGGAAGGTCTCAAGGGGGATGTCTAAAAATGTGTGGCTGAATGTATGATCTATCAACAAAACAAAGGTGATACTATCAAAACCTTAGATCTTTTACAACCTTTATCCATCCCTAGAAAGCACTGAGAAGAGGTATCTATGGATTTTATTACAGGGTTACCAAGATCTAATTGTCAAAATGTTATCATGGTTGCTATAGATCATCTTAGTAAGTATGCTCATTTTTGTTCATTATCCCAGCTATTTGTTGCTAGTATAGTAGTTGTTGCTTTTCTCAATATAGTTCAAAAACTATATGGGACCCCTAATATCATTGTCAGTGATAGAGATCCCATTTTTACTAGTAATTTTTAGAATAAGTTATTTACATGTTTGATCACCCAATTGGCTCATATCTCATCTTATCATCCTCAATCTGATGGAAAAATTGAGGTAGTCAACAAATGTCTAGAAGAATATCTCTATTGTTTTGTTTCTAAAAAATAGGATAAATGGGTTTATTAGTTGCCACTTGTTGAATGGTGGTATAATAATTTTATTCATAGTTCTTCCAAAATGTCTCCTTTTGTGGAACTATATGGATTCCAACCTCAATCCATCACTTTAACCTTGAAGGTCCATCTTAAGGTTCATGTAGTTCAAGAACATATTCACCATCAATAGGAGGTCCTTGTAAATTTGCATGAAAAAATAGCTATGGCCCAGAATCACATGAAGCAACATGAAAATCAACATAGAAGTGAGAAGCATTTTGACATTAGTGATTAGGTCTTTGTTCACTTGAATTCATACAAATAGATGTCATTAAAGCAACAAAAAAATGATAATAAGTTATCTCCTAAGTATTATGGGCCTTATCATATCTTGTAAAAAATTGGTAGTGTGGCCTACAAGTTAGATTTTCCTTCATATTCTCACATACATCCAATATTTCATGTATCATGCCTAAATAAAGTCATTAGACATATATTTTCCATTCAAACAGAATTACCAAAATTGGATGAGGAAGGTAGAGTTATTCTTGATCTTGAGGTGATCCTTCAAAGGTGCACCAAGAAGATGAATTATAGAGTAATTATAGAGTACCTAATCAAATGGAAGAATCTGCCATGTGAAGTTTCCACTTGGGAGGATGAAGTATTTTTTTAGTAACATCTAGAATTTCCACAACATTTTTTTGAAGGGTAGGGGATTGTTACACCTTTAACCATTGGTGTGTCTAGGGATATGTGTGGCTAACTTGTGGCTTACATACCCTTTTTATTTACTTGTTACATTTCTCTATGTTCTTAGATAGTTCATACTATGGAATAACCTTGGCTAAGTAAACTATATATAAGATGTAGTGGTTAGTCTTTATTCATTATGTTAAGTATTCTACTATTAGTGAATTGATGTGGAGGTTGCCCCCTCAAAGTGGCATTGCTATATTATCTAGTATTTTGTTCTAATATTAATTATTGGTATGTAATCTCTCATATTTGCTTATTCTACACAATATAAAATCATTTTGTGTGAACATCTAAGTAATTTAATTACATTCTTGGAAGGTCTTTTATAATTTCTTGATCTATGAAAAATTGACATGATAAATGATAAACATTGAATGAATTTTCATACCTTATGGAGTTAGGTTATCTAATAAAATTTGTCTTCATATTGTTATTGAGATTGAACTTCTTGTTCACATTAGCATTCTCCTTGTTCTCCTTTTGATTTACTTTGAAACCAAGACCTACCTTATCATTGGTATACTTTTGACTACTCAAAATGTCATCTAGAGCCTCATTTCTCTTTTCAAAATTATCATAGGTCTTCATATTTCTAGTTTCTTAATCTAATTATGACAATAAAAACTCTATTTCTCATTCATACCTGGTGCATTCTTCTTGCTTAGACTTTAGGCTAGCAATGAATATCTCCATCTATGTTTCAATTTGATTTATAATCTCATCATGCTCCTTGGATGTGTTACTCAGTCTCTCTTCAAAGAAACTAATATAATATTCATAGTCCTTAACTAATGACTTCAATTTATGATTCTTCTTCTTTAAAAGTTTTATCTCTTCTAAGGCACTTATCACTTATACCTCAAAGTTCACCTTAGCTTCTTCTTCATCTAATTAATCAACCATATCTTAAAAAATCATGTAATATTCTTCTTGGAATAAACTTGTTTCTTTGGCCATGAAAATAAATTCATTGCTAACATGATCAACACCTTCATCATCACTTTCAGAATCACTCCTTTCACTCTCATAATAATAAATACTATCTTGTTTGGTATACAACCTTCTCTTGATCTTAAAAGACTTCTTCTTGCCTTCATACTTTTTAAAAATCTTGTTAATATTGTTAGACCTATAGGACTTTTTGTCCTCATGATGAGGTTCATCAACTTCTTCATCATCCTAAGCCTTATTCTTGTGAGGACATTTATTATTAAAATGTCTAATCTCACCATAGTTGAAACATTTGAAAGGCAACTTATCCTTATACATACCAAATCTAGTCTTCAATTTCCTAGTAAACAAGGCTATGAATTCATCATCATCAATATCTAAACATACCTCATCCATGAACTTCTTGTATTTTGAATTCTTCTTAGCTTTGAATGTTTCTTCCTTCTTAGGAGGTATTCCTTCATTTATTTTCATCTCATAGGTAGTCAAGATGCCATGAGGCCCATCCATCTGAAATCTATCTAGATCTTGCATTTATTCTACTTCAGACACCTTTGAATAAAATTTAGAATTTATGGATCTAAATACCTTTTGTAAAACTATACACTCTTTCATTTATTCTTTAATACCACTAATGACATTGACAGCTTCATCAACCCTTAACAGGTAGGATGCAATACTTTCATCTTCCTTCATACTTAGACTTTCAAACTACCTTATATGGGTTTAAAATTTAGACATATTAAACTTAGTGTCTCCTTCATATATAGTCTTCAAATTGCACCATATCACCTTGGTTGATTCATAGTGAATCACCTTCATAGACTCTACCTCTGATAGGCCACATAGAATGGCCTTCATTGCCTTAAAATTACTCTTGCTTGACATTTTTCTTGATGTATCAGTTGGTGGTGTAGGAGGTGGAGTGTATCCATCCATAAATGATTACCATATGTCACAGTCCATTAAAATTAGATAAATCCTCATTATAATTCCTAAAATGCATAATTGGTCCCATTTAATAATAGAGATTTACTAGTAGAGAAACCTACTTGAACTTGACTACTAGCCATCCTTGCTTCCAGGATATCCTTTACATTATTAGTCCTGATTCAAAGGACCTAATTTGATACCATTTATTAGAATCATAATGACTGAGAGGGGCATGAATCATTATTCAAAACCTTTCATTTAATTACACGTAAGAAATCATGAACCATTCAGATAAACATATAGATCTAGTAAGCATAAGCAACTATCCATATTAGCATGAAACACAAGAACACATAACATATGTGGGAAAACCTCAACGGGAAGAAAACCCATTGATATTTAAAAATGGAATATAGTACATTTAGTGAGTCACCAACTCCACATGGAGCACCGACCCCAACTATCCAAGTACCCACTCGACTAGGCTTTAGCAAGAACCCACTTACAAGAAGACACCAACCCCCTAAATGACTCAGAATCAAATTAGCTGTTTGATTGATTTGATCACATTAAAAAAAAAAATCTCACAAAATAAATGATGATCACCTTCTTTATCTCTTCACACTCTTTAACCCTCTCAAATTGCCTTTTAGGCTTCTTCACTCAATTAGGTCTCCTCAAGACTGATTAGGTCATATGAATTGATTTTCATACAAAAGAATCCTATTTAATCTTCATGATAGTTTATATACATCCCTATGATGTTATATAAGACATCCTTCTATTATTCAATCTTCTATTTCATTCAGTTCTCTTCTCTCAATTTTTTTAACTAGCCAATTAGGCCTAAAAAGCCTTGTTCTTATACAAGCATCTTGCTCATACAACTCTTGGTAAGGAACACATACTTTTCCACTTATATTTTCCACAAAATAAGCCTTATCACATGTTAAAATTAAGAAACAATCATTACATTAGGTCAGCCATAACTCAAATAGACCAAATCCTTCTTTAGGTCTCATAGAGACCTAATTCTATTAGGCTTACTTCAAGACACATTACCTTATGACCCCTTGGAAAAATATAGAAATATATACATGGAAAAAAATTAATACATTAATAAAATAGGCCTTATAAAACATCCTCTAATACCCATGACACCTTTTAGGTCCAACCATAACTTGAAACACTTCATTAGCACTATTCACATTAGGCCTTTGAAAACACAAAAAAATCTATCTTAAAAAACTGAGGATAACACATCATTTAGATTAAAAACAATGAAAATAAACCACTTATAAATAACCTATATGACCTCAAAAATATCACCATATACATTACACACTTCAACTCAGGTCATAGATCCTCAAACTCATCACTACAACTTACTCATAATTGCCAAGACTGTAAAAAACATAGTCATGAAACATTGACATTCAACACCTATATGAACACTTTCATAGACTCATGATTCATTAAAATAATCCTAAAATACCTTTATAACATATTCAAGTACAAAAAACAATAAGGTCTAATGATATGTATTATACATATAGACTAATCTCTAGACCTGTCCTCACAATTACACCAAAACTAGATAAGTCATTTTGGATTCAATGTTTTCACCACTATACCTAAATTACAAGATATATAACAAGAATTAATAGGATAAAAAAATCCAAAAAAACATCTTCATGCAATTTTATCCATCATTATACTATGAAAACACACCAAAAACTAATGAAAGAAACACACTAACTAGCATAACATCTATAGGATTAGACACTAGGGAGAGATTAGTTAACAAACATGAATAAAACACACAACTAAAATGCAAAATAAACCCTATTTTACCTTCATTGGATTATCCAAAATTATTTTTGTAGTGGCTTTCTTAGCTTTGTGCTCATGAAGTCCTTGGAAATGGAAGCTTGGCTACCTTCATCTCTCCTTGGCACCTTTGGATTTTGGCTTGGCTTCAAATCAATTTGTCATGGTAACACTAATTATAATGGCTTCTTGAAGATATTTGTCAATTATAACTCTACATGAAAATATCTTGGAAATGATGTTCATGGCCTCTCTATTTATAGATTTTTGATAATATCTAGAATCAACTTGAACCATCCATCTTGAGATTGAGATGTGTGGTTGAGGATAAATTAAATTTTTGGAATTAAGTTTATAATTATACTCATCATGAAATTGGAATAAGGTGCAATTAAGAGGCATGAAGGGCATCATGGAAGGCATTGATGAGGCATGGAGGGCATGAATCCTGATATTTATGGCATTTATGGCCTAGGGATGTCTTCCCAAGAAATGAGGTCACCTAATGATGTAGATATTCAATATTCATTTCAAAAAAAAATTATTCAAAAAGTTTCCATGGAATTATTAATTAGGCCTTGATTTCATTTAATTAGCTCTTAAGCATGATTAAGCACTTTATGCATATATTACCCAAATTGATCATAATGCTTTGTTATTGGTTCAAATTTTGACTGGATTGGAATTAGAAGGCAATGTCAGATGCATTATATCCATATTCCCATTTATGATGTTACCAACAATAAACAATGAAGTCACATGTCTTGTGTAAGAGATTTGATAGAAAAGATCAATCTAGAGCACTTAGGTGCAAAACTAGCATTTTGACTCAAAGTTAGCTGGCCCATATATTGTATTACCCAATTTAGGGATACCTTAGCCAAAATCAGTACTTGAATATGTTAGTTTCACATCACTAAGCATGTTTTAGTGTCTTTAAGCCAAACTGTGCATTTTGGGTAGAAATTGGCCAAAAGCTTGACTGGAAGTTATTGGTGGCCAGATTTAGGTGTCTACAGCTTTCCCTTATTTGGGAAGGTGTTGCAAGTTATAATCATAGTAACATCTTCTTAAAGAATGAAAAGGTCATGTATGCCTACAAATACAATGATGATAAAATAACTATGTGATTCCCCCTCAAGGGAATGGTTACCATATATAGGTCGGTAAATGATCCCTCAAAAAGAAAGATGTGAAATGAGTGGACCAAAGAAAGGAAAGATGATGGGGTGAAAACACAATGATATTGAGAAAATAGTTAAAAGCATTAAGAATGCAAGTGGGATGGTGTAAAATTGTCTATCCAAAGGTGATTATAAGCATTGTACCCTGATAGTGGCAATGTAGTATGATAACACAATGATTTTCCCAAAGGCAATTATAATCATTGAGAAGATGGAGCTGCTTGAGTTAGGATAAATAAACAAGATAATAACATGCCCCTATATGAGAAAAAAAGTAAAGTGATGATAACATAATGATTTGCCCAAAGGTGGTTGTAATCATTGAGAAATGTAGGTGGGATGGTGTGTAATGATTTTCCCATAGGTGATTATAATCATTAGACCCTAATTATGGAAAACATGATAAACTTGGCTGAGGAGGATGATAACTTAACACAGAGGGTAATGATGAATTAGAACAACCTACTAATAGGGAGATGCTCATTTGAACTAATACAGATTGAAATTCTTTCTTGTTTAATTACTCTATTTGGGATATGATTAGGATGGAATTGAGATGTCAGTGCTAAAGAGATGCCATCATTTTTTAATAGACTTTTTGAAGATGAGGTTTGTTATAGCACGTGTCGGTAGGCATCATGGTATAACATCATGAGGACTTGGTCAAAATATGCATAAGGACTAACTCTCGTAATCCAATACTCAATAGAAAATAATGCACCAGTGATAGAAACCATGATGACAATGTAAACATATGAATATAGATGGATTTGAGTGTAAGTGTGGGTAAGGAATCACCCAATGAACACACATAAACTAAATCAAGGCAACAATGTTGAAAGTAAACAAATATGTAGACAAACAAATAAAATAAGAAAAAATAAACAATGTAATAGAAACCATATGAACATTACCCCTAAAAAATAGGTGACAACTAAACAAACAAACAAAATTGGGGAATAGAAGAAAAGGAAGGGGGTGGTTGAGTTATCTCCATATACACTAGTAAGTGGATGCTGCCTACATAGTTCCATGAATGTAATATCTAATAAAAAACTTTAGGCCAAATGTAGTTCTCCTAAGGAATGAGAAGAATGTGATAATTGAGAAAAATAAACAGAATGGATGTGATAGAATAAGAGGAATGGTTATGAAAAGTGGCAAGTTCATGAGAGAAAAGGCCAAAAAGGATGGGGAAACTAAGTGACAAGTAAATTGCTTGTAACTTAGTAAGGGTTCCTAAAATCCTTAAGGAAAAGAAGTGGTCAATGTTTTTATTCTTTTCTAATGATTTTTCAAATGTTTTTAAATTTTTTTGAAGTATCTCAAATCCATTAATAATAACGAGACACTAAATGGTTCAAGCTCACAAAATAGTGAGAGTGTTTAAACTAAGGTTGCTCATAAAACAAGAGTTAAAACTTAGGTTGCTCACAAAATAGTGAGAACATTCAAAATTAGGTTGCTCATAAAATGGTGAGAGCATTAAAACTTAGGTTTCTCACAAAATGGTGAAAGTGTTTAAACTTAGGTTGCTCATAAAATGGTGAGAGCATTCAAACTTAGGTTTCTCACAAAATGGTGAAAGTGTTTAAACTTAGGTTGCTCATAAAATGGTGAGAGCATTCAAACTTAGATTGCTCACAAAATGATGAGAGTGTTCAAACTTAGGTTACTGACAAAATGGAAAGAGAATTCAAACATAGGTTGCTCAAAAATATGGTGAGATAATTCAAGCTTAGGTTGCTCACAAAATGTTAAGAGCACTCAAACTTAGGTTACTTGCAAACTGGCAAGAGCATTCAAACTTAGGTTGCTCACAAAATGGTAAGAACATTCAAACTTAGGTTTCTCACAAAATGGAAAGAGAGTTCAAACTTAGGTTACTCATAAAATGTTGAGAGTGTGGTGGGAAGGGTGACTGAGTGGACCTCAATAAGTAGTGAACACTACCTAGAGAGTCCCAGAGTAGGACCTCTAGTTACTATAGTTCTAGCCTATAACAAAGGAATTCAACTAGTGTAGCAGTCAATTCAAACAAAATAGGCACAATTGGTAAAAAGGAAAAGTATGAAATAAGAAGTGGCAAGTTGGTATGTCAAGGCTTAATAAATAAATATTTCCCCTAGTTTGCCCATAGGTAGTTATAACTAGGACACAATGGCATAGATCAATGATACTAGTTTACCCAAAGGTGGTTATAATTAGTAACAAGACTAGTGATAAGAAAGGAATAACAAACAAAGGATGTAACTATTGAAATTTCTATCACACTACTCTAAAATATGATCTCTACCTGAAGTATATGAAATAACTAATGAAATTGATCAGATACCTTGATGCTAAAAATGTGTAATGAATGGAAAAAGCCAAGGTCAAATGGGCTAGGCTTTAGAACACACTAGGTTGATAGGTCAGAAGTGAAAAGTAGATATGGCTAAGAGGATGGATAAGGATGATATTTTTACAAAGAATAATAGTGATAAAATGGCATAACTAAAATGGTCCTTACAAACAATATGCCTTAGCACTCAAGAATAGTACCAATTTAGATGAATAATATTCATTAGCTTAGGAAGTTCATTTCCATCTAGTGTGGCAAGCCTATATGCTCCTGATCCATAATCTATAGTAATGATGAAAGGCCCTATCTAGTTTGGTTTTAATTTTCCTTTATGATTCTCCTCAACCATGGTATTCTTTTGGTTTTATTTAAGAATAAGATCACCAAGTTAAAATGTTCTATACTTAACATACTGATTATAGTTTTGATATGCTTGAAGATTGTTAAGTGTAGTTATGTGTTTTCTCATCAAGTAGGTCTAGATCTTATAGGTGAGCTACTCGATAGTCATGATCATCTAGGACATGCTTGAAAGATATGCATAGTGAAGGCAATTTGACCTCAATGGGAAGGATGGCCTTAGTACCATAAACAAGTGAGTATGGAGTGGCTCTTGTGGGGGTATAATTATTGGTATGATATGTCGAAAGGGTAAGTAATATCTATTGGTACCAATCATGATTGGAATTATTGACAATATTTTTGAGAATATTGATAATGGTTTTATTTTATGTTTCAGCTTGGCCATTACCTTGAGGGTAATATGCTATAGAAAAATGTTGTGTGATGTTATATTTAGTACATATCTAGTCTAAATCTATATTCTTGAATGATCCTCCATTATCAGATATAATGTTAGAGGGGATACCATAGTGGAAAATGAGATGGTTGAAGATGAATTTAGAAAATTTATTTCCAGTCATGTAAGTGAGGGGTATAGCTTCAACCCACTTAGTGAAATACTTGATAGTGGTAAGGATATGTTAATGGGCATCAAATGCAGTGGGGTTGATCTTCTCAATGAGGTCAAGTCCCCATGAAGAAAATGGCCATGGTGTCAACATCAGTTTTAGAGTTTTGGCTAGGCTATGAATCAAATTAGCATACCATTGACATTTGTCATAGTTTTTTATATATGCAGCAACATCTATGTCTATCATGGGCCAATAATAACTAGTATGTAAGAGCTTTCTGGATAGGACTAGCCTGCTAGAATGAGCTCCACATACCCCTTTGTGTACTTATCTTAACGCTAGTGTAGACTCTACCGAAGTTAAACAATGAAGTAGAGTTCCATCAAAACTATGATGGTAAAGGGTGGATCCAAGTAGTGTATAATGAGTGGAATGATGAATGAAGGATTTAGTTTATTTTTGAGATAGGTTAGGTGGTATAACTTGGTCATGAAGGTAGTTATAAAGTTCTGGGTACCAGATAGAATTAGGACCAACAATGTCACAAATCTTTGCAATAGTTGAAGGTTCATGAGTTGATGATAACAAATTCTCGACAAGAAACTGATACTCTCTAGCTTTATCTATTGTTTGAATTAGAGATCCAATAGTGGCCATGGCATCTATAGTTATATTACTAGCCTTTGGTATGTTCTCAAAGTAAATGTTGGCAATTTGTTGGTTAAGAGTGTCAACCATGGCTTTATATGAAACTAGCTTGTCATCTTTGGTCTAAAAATTGTCAGGATCTTTGCTCCACCAATTAGAGCACATATGATTACTTCTTGTATTAGCAACTAAACACGGAATTTAACCAGAATCAATAAGTAACTAGAAATATGAAACAACACAGGAATTGAGAGACAATACACAACTGTATTAATAATCACTCAGAAGAATATACAATAAAGAAGATGCCACTTCTTTTTCCACCTCAAAGGCTTGCCACACCTTAAGACCTTCTTCCCTCTCTCTCTCGGTCACAACAATCAACTCCAATATAGAATTGATGTTCACCTCAACAACCAGTCAGTATTCTTCACTGCCAGTTCACCAAGCACACAACCACACTCCAAGTAGATCCCCTGCTCTCTGCTGCTACCTACAAATAACTAGATCATACTCACCATGTAGATATCTTTCTACACACCTGAAGAACCCTTGTCCTTGCCTCACCAAGTCCTTATGATTCTTCAACCAGTACCCCGGTGGATCTTCTCCAAGAACTTGCACACCTGCAACTCTCCCTGATCATACGCTCTCAGTACCCCTATTTGGTAACTAGGAGGAACTACACTAGCTCACTCTCCAAGCCCAATGGCTTTCTAGCACACACTAACAATACAACCCATGAGTCCATATATAGATCTCATGCTTACAATAATTAGACAACCTAATTACAATAATTAGACTCACAACTCAAGACTAAGATTAGCCTTCAACATGCAGACTAGCAGTCCAAAAATAGACTCTCCCAAATTCGTCATGCAGACTGCCTATTCGCCCACAGGCTGCCGACGTCAGCACCTCCATGACCGATGTCGACCGACTAGTGACCGACGTCGGTTGCTTCCTCTTGCTATCTGATCGACGTCGGTTGATCTGATCGACATCGGTTTCCCTGCAACTGATTCTGCAACTCCCCGCAACTCTGGATCCTCCTTTACTTCTCCTGTTTGCATCCTGGTGAAGCTTTTAGCTCCACAACCTAAAAATCTCCCACTTGGAGATAAATAGCTGCACCTGTACCTGTACCTATACACCGTCTAAATTATTCCCTGGCTTGTATTCCTCTTCAAGATCAACCCTGAAGACCAACCACCACACAACCTGTGATGCTATCCCTGTCATTCAAGTAACCTGCCATATCCGAACCTACATATCCATGTAGTGAAGAACTTGACCCTGCATAATAAGAAACCCTGCTGCTAGTCCCACTGAACTGCCCTCCAGTACTCCTTCCCCGAATTGGCTCCATACTTTCTGACAACCCCCACTGATTGGGAAAACGCTCAGGTCTACACTAGACCTCATGTGATTTCAAACCCTGTTTCAAGCTAAGCTTGAACTGTCCAGCCCTTGGTGTGCTTTCCGATTCTACATCCTGCATCAAGAACCCCGCCAACACCGTCTTCACATCAGCTCCCACTGGAGATCAAATCTCCATGTCTCTTATGCCAAAGAATTTCGCTGCTCCAAATTCTTCATGACACACCTCTGAACTAACCTTACCCTTAGCTCAGCAAATACCTATATGTACAAACCTACTAGTAAATCACCCACATACAGTAATAAGATAATGTTGCGACCATCATCTACCTGGTAAGATAAAACCACAATAGTTACACTGATATTGACTGAAGCCATGCTTAGTCATTCACCTATCACGACCTGTACCACTGTCCTGCAGCTTCCTCAAGACCATATCCCTTGGCCTTCTGTCTCTTGTATCCATCCACTCTCTTATTTAAAATGGGAATCCATTCCGTCTCTCAGTGCTTACTTTCAGCTGACAACTTCACCAACAGATACCTATTTGGTTCTTCTCCAAGGACTCACACTCCTCATCCATGCCAAGCTCCCACTGTATCTGGACTCTACCTACATTGCTTCTTCCATCTTCCTGGATCTTGACTATCAAAAAGCAATATAAAAAAGGTGAACAACGAATATGAGGTTCACTTACCCAATCCTGACCTCGACATGAGCGTTTGAGACTTACTGTTCGCCCACTATCCGTTCCAGTGACCAATCTTGGTCATCTCCCAGTCTGTTTCCGACTGATGTCAGCGCCCTATACTGAACCTGACCGCCGACATCATTTCCCTAGCCGACGCCGGTGTCCCTCCTGTCGACGTCAGTCCTTATGACCGACGTCGGTCTTTATGCTGCCGACGTTGGTTACTGTCTGACCGATGCCGGTACCTGTGTTCATCTGTGAGTGACAACTTTTTACCCGTGAGCTCTCCATGGATCAAAATCCTAATCAAATCAACCCTGCTCTGCTCAGAATGATTCAGTCTCCTCCCCTGATCTCTGTCCGTCATCTCCTCCATGAACACCAAGGCTTTCCAGTTCTTTAGCTTGTCAAAGACATCTGACTTCCGCTTCAAAACCTGCATTCTCCTTCTACATATGTGACTAAGCCTATGAAGCCACATCTCTGCAACAGAAGGTGAATCAGTAATATAAGTAGATAGATAAAGGATACCTACTTTCTTACCACCATCTAATTCAAGTGCATCCGCTGTGAGAGTTACAGTGCATCTCTCATCACCCAAATTTCCTGAAGAAATTAGACTCATCTCCAAGACTGGTACCTGCATGACTTCCTTCAACCATTGTGTGTCATCTGTCTGTAATTTCAGCTTCACTTCCCCTTCGTCAATAAACTGACAAGGCTCTCCAACCCCTGAATAAATCTCTCCAAAGTCTTCAAAGACATACCCATGAAAAGATGCTCTATTTGGGGCTGCATGGAAAGAGGCAAAAGAATCTGTAAACAAAGATTCCACTTTATCCAGAACATCCTATGCAATATTACCTGCAACATATGCTTCCACCAGCTGATCTGCTACCGACCAACGATCTCTTTTTACCTGCTCCTTCTTTCCATCAATCAGACCATTCATGCTATTCAGTTTCTCCATTCGTAACTTACTATCTTCTGCCGTTGCTATACTCCCACTCAATCTGAAACCCCTGTGAGTGACCTGTAATAAAAAAACACTACCAGATCTGAAACCACCTGTTAGCCAACCCAACCAAAAGTTTTGATACCAATTGTCAGGTATCAGCTTTTGAACCTACAACCAAGGCTCTGATACCACTTGTCAGGATCTTTGCTCCACCAATTAGAGCACATATGATTACTTCTTGTATTAGCAACTAAACAGGGAATTTAACCAGAATCAATAAGTAACTAGAAATATGAAACAACATAGGAATTGAGAGACAATACACAACTGTATTAATAATCACTCAGAAGAATATATAATAAAGAAGATGCCACTTCTTCTTCCACCTCAAAGGCTTGCCACACCTTAAGACCTTCTTCCCTCTCTCTCTCAGTCACAACAATCAACTCCAATACAGAATTGATGTTCACTTCAACAACCAGTCAGTATTCTTCACTGCCAGTTCACCAAGCACACAACCGCACTCCAAGTAGATCCCCTGCTCTCTGTTGCTACCTGTAAATAACTAGATCATACTCACCATGTAGATATCTTTCTACACACCTGAATAACCCTTGTCCTTGCCTCACCAAGTCCTTATGATTCTTCAACCAGTACCCCGGTGGATCTTCTCCAAGAACTTGCACACCTGCAACTCTCCCTGATCATACACTCTCAGTACCCCTATTTGGTAACTAGGAGGAACTACACTAGCTCACTCTCCAAGCCCAATGGCTTTCTAGCACACACTAACAATACAACCCATGAGTCCATATATAGATCTCATGCTTACAATAATTAGACAACCTAATTACAATAATTAGACTCGCAACTCAAGACTAAGATTAGCCTTCAACACGCAGACTAGCAGTCTAAAAATAGACTCTCCCAGATTCGTCATGCAGACTGCTTGTTCGCCTACAGGCTGCCGACGTCGACACCTCCATGACCGATGTCGGCCGACTAGTGATCGACGTCGGTTGCTTCCTCTTTCTATCTGACCTACGTCGGTTGATCTGACCAACGTCGGTTTCCCTGCAACCGATTCTGCAACTCCCCGCAACTCTAGATCCTCCTTTACTTCTCCTGTTTGCATCCTGGTGAAGCTTTTAGCTCCACAACCTAACAATAATGATCTGTGACCTGATTTCTGATTAACAAAGAATCACCATAAACTTGGAGATGAGATATGTTCCAATGTACTACCTATCAAAGTCCTATAATAAGTGATTGATACTCAACCATGTTGTTTGTATGAGGAAAGCTAATTCTAAATGATTTAGGGATTAGATCCCCCTATAGTGTAATAAACAATAGGCCTACCCTTGATCCATGTGTAGTAAATTAACCATCAAAATATATATTCTAGGGTTGATCCTCAAGGGGTGTGTCAATGATGGTCATTATGGATTCATTAGGAAATTGAAATGTGAGTGGTTGTGTGTCTATGAGAGGTGCTTCAACAAGTTGATTTGCAAGAACTTATCCCTTAATTGCCTTTTGATTGACATATTCTATGTCAAAATCACTAAGAAGCGTGATCAATTTAGCCATTCTACCTTGCAAAGCTATTTTAGATAGTAGGTACTTGAGCAGGTCTACTTTTGAAATGACCATGGTCTTATTAGTCAACATGTAATAACATAATTTCTAAGCTATGAAGACCATGGACAAACAAGCTTTTTCAATAGGTGTATATTTATGTTCATATGTGACAAAGGTACATCTTAGGTAGTATATGGCATGCTCTTTTATATTGTCATCATGTCTGTTGGGTGAATATTTCATTGTCAACTAACTGATGACAAAATGGGGATATCAGCCACAGCATAAGGGAGATTTACACCACGACGAGTGTGGCTTTACCAGATCTAGATGAGGTAAATCTCTCCTCTCATCAAGGGGAGGTTCCCTATCAATATTTACGTGCTATGAGCATATATATAATTAAGCATAAAATAACACATGGGGGTGGTATAACAACATCTACTTCTCTTTTTTCATAAGTAATGTATAAAGAACAAAAGGGAGAAAATCTTAGTCTAATACTAACAACATTCCTCTTCTTTCAAGAATGTTATTAAATAGAGAGCGAGAAATCACCTGAAGAACAAAGTCACAAGAACGCTCACGCAAGCACAAAGTCTTCCGTAGCTTCTCCACGGATCCAAAACAAGTACAACCGTAGAATAAAGTGAAGCACAAAGTCTTCACCTGAAACTACAAAAGATAAAAGAATCTCAAAGGTAAGAGCAGCACAAAGTCTATTTTCTACCCTCTAGAAGCGCCTTTAGATAATATAAACACACCCACTGCTTATAGGATTAGATAAACAAGATATTACTAGGAAAAAGACATAAGAATTATTTCCTAAATAACATAGATAATCTCAACACAAAGTCTGAAATAAACTTGCTTCTCATTTATTCAATCAAAACATGATTTACAAATTTGAGCACAAAGTCTCAAAAGTTGTTTCAATTTCAGTAGTGTTTGCTATCAAATTTTCTAGAAGACTTTTTACAAATGAGGTCTCCACTATATATAGGGAGAAAATCCTTAAAAACAGAAAATAATAAAATATAAAATATATTGGTCAAAGATGACTCATCTTTGACTTTTAGATATTTTCCAAAATATTTACAAGTAATTACATATTACAAAATTGCATGCATTCTGCACAAAACAAAAATACATAAGGATAGAAGAAGAGAGAAAGGAGGAGAGAGAGTGTCAACTCTTGCTGCCAGACTTCTTCAGATGAGCATCATACATGGTGATCGATTCCTAAATTCCTATGCTATCTAGTGCAACTGCATTCTTGGAGATGACCTTTGATCTGATCAGTGCGTCCTTCAATGCTGTGATGGCTTTAGAGTGGCCAGTTAACCTGGATTTCAAATTCTCCAAAGTTAACTGAGCATCTAGAATGCTGTCCACCGAAGTCATTGAGAAAGATGCTCCTTCAAAATCCTTTCGGATCATCCCTTCAAAATTTTGAATCATTTCTTCTGCTGGAAGGAACTGATGGTCCTTGGAAGTCAAGTTGCAGGGCAGCTCTTCTAACTTGTTCAGCAGGCTCAGGTCACTTTTATCACTAGCTTCCTTGAAAGCTTTGAGATCATCAATTAGATCTTTGAGTACCTGAATCTTGAAGATCATTGACTCCTTGATCTCAACATAAGAATCTTTGTTGGGGATGACACCGATAGATATCAGGATACTCTTTTTTAGATCTTTCATTTCCTTCCATCTATCAAGATCCTTCTCTAATCCATCAATTTCCTGAGAGACAAGGGAGACAAAATCGTCTACCTGAGCTTTCAACCTCTTCATTTTACCTGTTCTTTCTACAACCTCTGATAGCAGAGAGACTCCCTAATTGTGCATTCTCTCAATATATTCCTCTATTACTTTCCCCTTTAAATAGGTCTTTTCAGCTTTTTGAATGATTGAATCATCCATGGAAAAGGCCTCTGGAGTCACTGCTTCAGGTGGGATAGTGAATCTTCTGATCACTACTGTTAACTGCTCGGCTTTGGCTTTATAAAAATCCTTCATCTCCTTTTCTCTGTCAAATTTTTGGACCATAATGTCTATCGCTGACTGAAGATCACTCTTCGCACTTTCATGAGTAACTTTGCCAAGTTCAACACGAGAGATGGAATAGCTGCTCATCTCAAAACCCTCAAGGGTTGCGTCCTGCGGAGGCTTGGCAATTTCTAGAAATTTTTGCCCCTTTTCTTCGACCAACTTGGAGAGGATTTTTGGCCTCTTAGGAGCCCTTGCTTTTGCTAGCATTATCTTGCCAAAATCGAATTCATCTGGGGAGATGGCCATTTTCTTTCTTTTTGGTGTGAAAGCAGACATCCAAGGTGGGAGAGAAGTACCTGTTATAACCATAGTTGCCTCTTCTGTTGTCACTGTAGCAGCTTCCGCACTACTGGTGGTGATAGTAGTTGCAGTTGGATTAACTAGAGAAATTGTATCAACTACTGGTTCTGGCTCAGGTGCAGGGCTCGATGGCAGGTTGAAAGATGGAGATGATAGACTCGGAATGGACCCGGTAGAGCGGGGAGAACCTGCTGAAGGACCCTGAGGATCACCAAAAACAACCCTGGAAGGGGAGGCAGCTCTGGAAGATGGAACACTGATTGGAGAGATAAGAGAAATGGGTACCACAAGAGACTGAGGGGGTGATAGAGAGGTGCTCTGGATTGGTTGTGCTTATTCTAGTGAGATTGGAGACCCAACACTTGGTCGTTCTGAAGGTTGATCCTGTGTCTCCATGGGTTGAGCTGTCTGTGCCTCGGGACTTTGTTCTTTGGTTCCATTAGCTATTGTTTCAAGCTCTTGTGTAGGCTTAGGCTTTTTGGAGACAAAAATGATTCTAGGTTTGTGAGGC
The DNA here is from genome assembly GCA_037957365.1 of Torreya grandis. Lineage (NCBI taxonomy): Eukaryota > Viridiplantae > Streptophyta > Pinopsida > Cupressales > Taxaceae > Torreya > Torreya grandis. The sequence continues at coordinate 156,424 of JARHVA010009077.1, read as the reverse complement.
CTAGAAGGAGAAGGAATGTCACCTTTGTTTTTTGTTCAGTTCTCTGCCTTCCTTTTCAATTCTGCTTGGTATTCAGCCTCTGATCTTGTGATGAATTCTTTCAGAGTGATCCCTTTGGCTGCTAACCAATCATTGGTGTTAGCCAATATTGGTTCGAATCTCTTCCTCAGAGAAGTCAGTTCCTTCTGAGACCAGTTAATTGGAGGGAGAGGAGAACTAGCGACCTTTTCTGCCAGATATCTACTGTTTATGATATTTCCATCGTTAATTAAACCTGAAGGGATCTCTGCAAGCTCGAGGTACTCTATCTGCTCCAGTGTGAGATGGTAATAGTCCATCTTCCTTATCTCATCAGCCGTCCTCATGTCCACCCAGATATCTTCAATCATGGGCTCGTGAAACTGAGTTTTCCTTCGAATCGTCTCTCTGATTCCCCTGTAGTCAAATTTCTCCCGTCTTTTGAATGATTTGATGGTAACCATTTGCATTTTTGTTTCCATAATCCTGGCTTTAGTTGATTTAGCAATTGAGAACCTACCAATCTGGATAGGAAACTTGAAGCTGGGTCTCTTAAGTTCCATCTATTTTGCGTGCACGACAGCCAGTTGTCGGCAAAGCTTCATTAGGACTAACCTATCTGAAGGGAATTTTGGGAGCATATAAGGGTACCCTTGGTAGAAACTTACTCGAAGATAGAAAAATGTAGAGAACTGGAGGAACATGCGGCCATAACCGTTCACCACCATCCAGGCCTCGTCTGATATTCTCTTTTGTTCCAGCTGAGGGTCGAAGAGACACAAGAATACGATGAAGAATGCATCATTTACTCTCTTGAAATGACGTGTTGACCCTTGAAGCGTTAGCTAAGGATAGTATGAGTAGACCGGGGTGGTCTTTCTATCTCCCTCTATTGTCAAACCTGGGAAAGATCACATTATAGCAGCTATATAGACCAGGTACGAGGTCATGTAGAATTTAAAGGATGTTTGTACCCTGGTCAGTTGTTCATGGATAGCATTGCTGATCTGTTCCCCTCAAAATATGGTTTGTTTGCCTTGAAGGATGATCTTAATGAATGGATACATCCATTCATGAAATTGTGAAGAGGACGGGAGGCCCCGTACTCTGCTGAGGAGGGTGATTAAGTCACCAATTTCTTTGATGAAATCACTTTTGGGGAAGCTTTTCAACCATCTAGAGAGACTGGTCCTCGGGATCTTTAGCCATTTATAGTTTATGACCTTATTTTCCCTTTTGGGGTCTTTGTCATACTCCTTTTGCGCATTTTTGAAGTCAATTTGGGTTACTTCGGTGGCTGGCAGACACAGGAAAACTTTGTCGATAAAATCGGGGTCCAACCGAATTATCATGCCGCCACTGGTGTCTGAGATCGATTTGGTCTCTTTGTTGTAAAAGTGTGTGCACTAGAGGATGAATTCTACATGATGTGTTGCTATCGGGAAGGCAGCCACCAGGTGGATGTTGCTCTCAACAATCCTCTTTATCCCAGTGCTGGGATTTGTTGCCTTGGTTCACCCTAGGAATTCAGCCATGTCTACGTGGTCAATCTCGGTATCTCAAATGTCATCGACATTCGAGGTGACTGATGTGAGCGAGAAAACACCCTGATACTTGTACTTCATAGTCTTCACCTTTGAGGGAGATGCTTCTATCATAGGAGATGATCTTGATTGGATGGGAGCAGGTGTACAGGAGCTCGCTGAAGGTGCTGCAGCCATAGATGAAAGGAGAGTGAGCAAAAGAGGAAGAGTGTAATTTAAGTGACATGGGTTACTGGAGGTCACTTAAATAGGCCAGGTCAAGCAAAGGAGTAGAGAACGAGGAAAAAAAAGTGCGAAAGGGACAACTCAAAAAAAAATTTGGGAGTTAGTTGAAAATGAAAGAAATATGCAGGGGCGGCAAAAATCGCTGCCCTTACATAAATTGGAAGAAATTGCAGGGGCGGTGAAAATCACTGCCCTTATAGGGAGGATGCAGGGGCGGTGAAAATCGCCACCCTTGCAGGGAGAATGCAGGGGAGTGCAGAGTATAGAAGAGTGCAGAGGAGTGCAGAGGTGGCAAAATTCGCCGCCACCGCACTTGACAAGGGTTACGTGGAAGGGCGGCGTATTTTGCCACCTTTGCACGGAAGATGCAAAAAATGTGGGCAGCAAAAAATTCCACCCGCATGAGGCCACAGTGGGAAAAACTACGGGCAGGAGGGGGGAGAAGAAAGAAACAAAAATCGACTAAAAACAACTAAGCTAGAAAGAACAACAAGAAATAAACCTAAAAACAAACCCTACCTAGAAAATGCATGTGCCACGAGGTTGGATCCACGAGGTTGGATCCACGAGCTGGTGCTTCGAAACATCTCTGAAGGCACTCAGGTGCAAGAGGTAGGAGGAGAGGAGGAAGTAATGAGAAGAAAGAGGCTCAAATCGGAATATATAGGGTGAAAAACTCACCTCAACAACCCGCCACGTGCGGCCATAAATGCCTTGTGCAGAAATCGAGACGTGCAAGGGTGGTGAAATTTGTCGCCCTTGCATGAAGTCGGTTTCTTTTGCAGGGGCGGCAAAAATCACCAACCTTGCAAGAAAATTTGTAGGGGCGATGAAAATCGCTACCCTTGCAAGAAAATTGTAGGGGCAGTGAAATTTGCCGCCCTTGCACAAAAAACAAGAGATATGCAGGGGCGGTGAAATTTGTCACCCTTGTAGGGAAAAAACAAAAAGAGACCAACTCTGAAAGGAGTAGAAAAATAAAAGGGGAAGGGAAAACTTGGCCTTGACGGGATAGTAACCACTCCCCGATCTGACCAAGATGAAAACGAATTATATAATTTGTATTGAAAAATGAACTTAGAGAGACAAAAGATGAAACGAACAAGTTTCGTAGGGGGTTGCTTCCAAAATAAGTTAAGCTGATTTTGGAAACAACAGTTGGCTCTTGTTGGGGAAATTTTGCTTGTCAAAATGATAAGCGAAAGTAGAATCCAGTCTCTAAGTGCCTTCATCCAAGCCATTGGGCTACGGAGTCGAGCGAAAAATGAGAAAGAAAAATAGACAAAACATAAGAACTGTACATATTTTACAAATAGACTCATCTGAGCTTCAAGGGTTAAAAAACTTTAGATGCTGCCCATTGTGAGGTAGTGTAAACGGTGTTCCATCTTTATACTCTAGCAAAAAGCTGGCCTCGCCACAGAGCTGCCGAATGGTGAACGGACCCCTCCATAGGGAGTCAAATTTGCCGTGCATCCCTTTTGGTTCACGTCGCTTGTCCCATAACAAGACTTGATCTCTGACTTGGAACTCACATGCTCTATCTTTCTTATCAAAAAGCACTTTCACCCGGTCCTGATGTTCCTTGATCCGATCCACCACCATAACTCGTTGTTCATTCAGCTCGGTCAGACACATGATCCGCTTGTCAACTGAGCTTTCGAAGGTTGAGTCTTCGATTGCTCTGGTTAATCTGAGTGCTGATAGTTCAAGGGTGATGGGAATTTCTGCATTTTGTCCATATAGGAGTTGGAAAGGTGACATACCTATAGCTGTTTTGGGTGTTATCCTGTCTGCCCATAAAGCGTCATACAAAGCTTTGTGCCATGTTCTCTGATTGTCATCCACCAGCTTCTTGATAATGGTGACCAGGTTCTTGTTGCTCGATTCTGCTTGTCCATTTCCTTGAGGGAAATAATCTGAAGTGTGAGACAAGGTAATCCCATAATGGAAACAAAATTGAGTGATTTCATGCGATGAAAAACAGGCTGCATTATCCGTCACAATTTTTAGTGGAACCCCAAACCTGGAGATGATATTTTCTTTAAGGAAGCTGCATACTACCTCAGATATAGCATGTTTGGTTGGTATGGCCTCCACCTATTTAGTAAAATAATCTATCGCGATGAAGACATAATCATGTCTGGCACTTGAAGACGGGTTAACTGCACCAATGAAATCAACACCCCACTGCTGAAATGGTTCCTCGATCACAACTGGCTTAAGGGGCAAAGTAGGCAACTTAGGTTTTCCCACGAATTGCTGACACAGCTCACACTTACGCACCCATTTGTAAGCATCCTGAAAAAGTGTGGGCCAATAGTACCTTGCTCGTAGAATCTTGTGTGCCATTATCGGTGCAGAGAAATGTCCTCCACAGGCCAAATTATAGAAAGATTCTAAAAGTCTTCCTTGTTGAGTTTTGTCAACACAATGAAGAAATGCCCCGTCCAGGTTTCTCTTATAAAGACCATTGTCTCACAGAACATAACCAACTGCTTTCAATTTAACATTCCATTTTTTTTTAAAAAAAGATGAGGAGGACACTCGCCATATGTTAGGAAATGATAAATGTTAGAATACCACTCATCAGTAGTGGCGACAAAGAGAACTGCGGGCACGCTTTTGATATCTTGTTCTTCACTTTTTAATTCATCTAGAATGTTGTTGGCGATCAATTGGCAGAGACCCCTTCCTCGTACGAGCTTGGTTGGTTTGATGTCCAGATCGAATTCTTGAGTTTTGGCAATCCAGTTACCTCTTTTTGTACCGAACTCTTGCTGAGTCAAAATAGATTTTATTATTGTATCTGACACGAGAACTTCAGTGTGAGAATTTAAGATATAAAACCTGAAATGCTTGACAGCCTTAACCACAGCGTATGCATGTTTCTCCATAAGGAAATATTTCAATTCATGATTTTTAAGTGGGCAACTCATGAATGAAATAGGAGATTCTACATTTTCTGAATTGGGTTGAACCAAAATAGCTGATAGTGTATGCTAAAAGGCATAACTATATATCTTGAAACCTTTAGTATAGTCTGGACAGACCAAGACTGGTGCTCGAGCAATTACTTCTTTAATTTCTTTGAACGCTAATTTGCCCTCGGTGGTCCACCTAAATGTGGCATTGCTCTTCATCATGTTGACAATGTGACAGGTTTTCTCGGTGAATTCTAGAATAAATCTCCTAAGAAAATTTACCTTTCCAAAAAAAGAGTGAACCGCAGTCTTGCTGGTAGGTAGAGTAAGTTCCTGGATGGAGCTAACTCTTTTTGAATCAATTCTGATGCCTTCTCGGGACACTATGTGTCCAAGAAGTTTCCCTTCAGTTACTCTGAAGATGGATTTCTTTGGGTTTAACGAGATGTCATTCTAACGGCAGCATTCTAGTACCTTTTACAAATGGTGAACATGCTCAGAATGCCATTTTGGAAATACCGTCAGATCATCTAAGTACACTACAATGAACTTTCCCATTACATCTTTGAAAGCGAGATCCATGGCCCTTTGAAAAGTGGTGCCTGCGTTTATTAGATCGAATGGCATCCTGCGGTAAGCGAAAGTGCCCTAGGGTGTGGTGAACGTTGTCTTATGTTGGTCTGCTTTCCTGACCTCAACTTGATTGTAACCCGAAAAACCGTCAAGCATTGATAACATTTTTAAACATGTTACCATCTGTAAGACTTGATCCATAATGGGGAGGGGGTAGTTATCTTTTAAGGACAACTGATTCAAGTTCCTGAAATCTACACAGATTCGAATCTCACCATTTTTCTTTTTGACGGGTACTATGTTAGCAACCCATGTTGAGTGATGGATCAGAAAAATTATCCGAGCATCCAACATCTTTTGTATCTCAGCTAGAATAGTACCTGAGATTTTTGGATTATATTGCCTAGATTTCTATTTGTAAGGCACAGAGTTGGCTTTTAGGGGGATGTCATGATGGATGTCATGTGGCCTGAGAGATTTCAAGTCATCGTAAGAGTAAGCCAACACATCCCTATATTGACGGAGTAAACTAGCAAGCTCAAACCTTTCTTTGGAAGTGCAGCATTTTCCAATGTTTACCATCTTAGGGTCGTGCTTGGTCCCCAAGTTGACTTGATCAAAATCTTGAAAAGAATTTGAATCTATTCGTTGTTGTTTGACAAATCTATCATGGTCATCAAACAGCTTCTCTAAGGAGACCAAACCTTTGGGAATTTTATTTCCCTTGAGCTGTAGAAAATCTTCACCTGTATTGGTCTGGGCTTCAGGGGTTAGTCCGCACTCCCGGGGCTCACTACCTTCAAAACACAATTGTTTGAAAGTGTCCTTTTGCTCCAAGAAGGTGATGATTTGATCATCATTGTTAAACACATGCCAGTGGTCGACATTGTCTGGTACACTTGGTCGAAAAACTAGCTCAATAGTATACTTATCTCCCTTAAAATCTAGGTGGAGAATCAAGAGGGTGGTAGAGACAGCCAATGCATCTGCTCGATCATTGAATTTCCTCAGAACGGCAGAGATATTGAAGGCATCAAAATTTTTGATCTGATCCCATACCAGATTGTGGTAATGGCGCAACCTCTCATTCTTAGTCTGATAGAGGTTCCTTACCTGACAGACTATCAAATCAGCGTCTCCTTTAGCATGGAGTTTTCTAACGCCCTTTTCTTTGGCAGCCTGTAGTCCAAGTAACAGGGATTCATATTCGGCCGTGTTGTTAGTATTGTTGAATTGCAATTTGTAGGAAAAAGGAGTAATTTCTCCCTGAGGGGATACCAACACAACTCCTGCTCCTGATCTAGTAGAAGAGCAACTGTCGTCGAACTCCAAAGTCCATAGCTCATCAGGTATTGCTTTTTCAATAAAAACTTTTCCATTTTGGGGAAAGGGTTGTTTTATGTGTTCATGGGGTTTGAGCATTCCACCTTTCACGTCAGCTGAAACCAAAACCAAATCATCACACGCAAGAGTTTCATCTAATGCACCGTGGATCTCATCTGTGGATAAGAAATAAATGCCCATGCCTGATGACTCAAATAAAATCTGAGCTTCAGGTGCTACAGAACGGGTAACTACATACCTGGCTTCTTTTTTAAGAAGCAATTTTTTCATGATGCCTTGAACTGGAATCCTTGCTTCAGATAAGTCCATGCTTAACTTGCCCCCAACATCCTTATAGAAATTCCACCCAAGCAGGATGACGTAAGATGCTGAAACATCGGCTACTAGAACCGTCATTTTAATTTGCTTTTCTGGAAAAGCCGCGAAGGCGTATTGGGCATCTTTTATTTGGCCGAGGAGGGGAACCTACTTGTTTTCTATGGAAAAACATCTCCCAAAAGTTTTGTTCAAAGTTAGGCCGAGAGAATCTACCACTTTTGCAGGCATGACATTATCTGAAGCCCCGAAGTCTATAATACAATTACTCAGTTTGTAACCATTTATAAGCAGGGAAACATATAAAGGTTCTATTTTTCTGAGAGCAACAGGAGGAGTCACAACCAGATTATTTTGGGCTGGTTGGTCTTTGGAGAGATCAGGAACAACTTTCAAAGAATCTTGTCCTACAGGGACAACTTTATTTTTAACATACTCTACTAACCTATCAAACTGTTCTGGACTAGCTCTCAAATACTCAACCTCTATCATCTGAATCTTAGTCTTTCTAGCATGATCAATTATATCAAATGATTGAAAAGAAGTTGCAATAGAAGAAGAGATTCCATCATCATAGGTTTTGGCAGGCACTCCACTGGCCTGAGTAGCAGAAGAGGGGGATATTGAGTGATTGGGAGTACTTACTTTTTTATGAGTTACCTACTCTTTGGATGGTGGGGGTAATGGAGTCCCACATTTGGCAATAGAAATTGCTGGCCAGGGTTGCTCCTCATCTACCTTTCTTTTGTCATTATGTGAAGCAGACTGATTTTGAGATCTGGTAAAAACAACGTAAGTTCCCTCTGAATCTTCCCCTTTACTCCCAGCTTCATCTTGGTAATCCAGAAAACTAATATTAGAATCGCCTGATAATTCTTCATCCTGTTCATCAAAGAGGTTAGTATTTTATGATTGATCTAGCTGTGGTTGAAAGGAGTTGTCGTGTTCAGCCTCTAGATATCCGACCGCTGAATTGGCAGGTGTTGCTTCAATAGCTAATCTTTCTGAAGGGGGAGGTAGGCAGTTTGATTTCCCTTGGGTCCAGGCAGTATTACCTTGATATTGTTGATTCTGGAATGTCCTCCTAGGTGCATCTCGATAAGTATGAGCAGACGTACCTTGGGCAATTTGTCTTTTCAAAGCTATCAGTTCATTTGTTAATTTTTGCACCATAGGATCTGTAGTGCCCATGGAAGAGCTTTCAGCAGGTGAGGGGAATTTATTTTTACCAGAATCTTTTCTGATCTTGCCTGCCAAGATAAGATCATTTTCAATCTCGATAGCCAAACCTTGAGCCAAGGCTAGGTCCATAGGGCCAGCTCGTCTCAACAAGAAACTTACTTCGGGAAGCTGAGAATTGATGAAAAAGCATTTGAGATTTTCTGACGTGGGTTGAGCCACAGTCAGAATTCGATTCCTTAATTTGTTGAATTTGGCTATGAAATCCCTCATGGGTTCCTGGGATTCTTTCTTTAATTGTCTCAGCTGTGCTAACAAAGCGTGTGCATCTTCAACGGGTTTAAATCTAGCTTTGAATTTGGACTTGAGTGTATCCCAGCCTGTCACTGACCCAGCCTGCAGGTGATAAAACCAATCTGTGGTAGCTCCTTGTAAAGTTTCTACAAAGATTCTTACTGCCACACCTTCAAATTTGACTCCTATTACGCCACATGCTATGGAGAAAGCAGCAATATGCTCGTCGAGATGAACCTTCCCATCACCAAAAAACTTAGGAAATTTTTTTCTAAAACTACGAGGTAGTTCATGCAGAGGTGGGGTTAAATTAAGAGGACCGAAGGAATTACCCCACGGGCCTTGAGCCATTACGATAAGAGGATGAAAAGGTGGGATAACAAACCTTGGTGGAGTGTTTATAGGCAGGCGGCAATTAACAGCGAGAAAAGGAGTCTTACCTCGTGTTGGCGATCTGCCAAGGCTAGAAGGAAAACTCCTAGATCGTTGAATAGAGGTTGATGAAGGAAATAGATCAAAATTACACTGTTGCACTAATTTGAACACAGGGTCAACAACACCCTTAGATCTCTGACTTCTGGTGTAGCGTGGAGTTGCCAGATTTTTAAAACAAAAATGGGACCGAAACTACTTTAAGTTGAAGCTTGAGGCTTCAAGATGCGCGTTCTTCCCAATAGCTTTGGTTTTGCAGATCAGATAATAAAATGGAGGTAGATGGTAAGCCTATAATGATAATGGGTAAGACATGAAACAGAGTCGCCAGATTATGTAATGGATAAGGGTAGGGACTGATTCAATCTAAAACTTGAGGTTTCAGACTGCACATTCGCATCCCCAGCGGAGTCACCAAAAACTGTTGAGTGAATATTTTGTTGTCAACTAACTGATGACAAAATGAGGATATCAGCCACAGCATAAGGGAGATTTACACCACAAGGAGTGTGGCTTTACCAGATCTAGACGAGGTAAATCTCTCCTCTCATTAAGGAGAGGTTCCCTATCAATATTTATGTGCTATAAGCATATATATAATTAAGCAGAAAATAACACATGGGGGTGGTATAACAGCATCTACTTCTCTTTTTTCAGAAGTAATGTATAAAGAACAAAAGGGAGAAAATCCTGGTCGAATGCTAACAACATTCCTCTTCTTTCAGGAATGTTATTAAACAGAGAGCGAGAAATCACCTGAAGAACAAAGTCACAAGAACGCTCACGCAAGCACAAAGTCTTCTGTAGCTTCTCCACAGATCTGAAACAAGTACAACCATAGAATAAAGTGAAGCACAAAGTCTTCACCTAAAACTACAAAAGATAAAATAATCTCAAAGGTAAGAGTATCACAAAGTCTATCTTCTACCCTCTAGAAGTGCCTTTAGATAATATAAACACACCCACTACTTATAGGATTAGATAAACAAGATATTACTAGGAAAAAGACATAAGAATTATTTCCTAAATAACACAGATAATCTCAACACAAAGTCTGAAATAAACCTGCTTCTCATTTAGTCAATCAAAACATGATTTACAAATTTGAGAACAAAGTCTCAAAAGTTGTTTCAATTTCAGTGGTGGTTGCTATTAAATTTTCCAAAAGACTTTTTACAAATGAGGTATCCACTATATATAGGGAGAAAATTCTCAAAAATAGAAAATAATAAAATATAAAATATCTTGGTCAAAGATGACTCATCTTTGACTTTTAGATATTTCCCAAAATATTTACAAGTAATTACATATTATAAAATTGCATGCATTCTGCACAAAACAGAAATGCATAAGGATAGAAGAAGAGAGAAAGGAGGAGAGAGAGTGTCAACTCTTACTACTAGACTTCTTCAGATGAGCATCGTACATGGTGATCGATGCCTGAATTCCTAGTTGTCTGGTGCAACTACATTCTAGGAGACAACCCTTGATCTGATCAACACATCTTTCAATGCTGTGATGGCTTTAGAGTGGCCAGTTAACCTAGATTTCAAATTCTCTAAAGTTAACTGAGCATCCAAAATGTTGTCCACCGAAGTCATTGAGAAAGACGCTCTTTCAAAATCCTTTCGGATCATCCCTTCGAAATTCTAAATCATTTTTTTTGCTGGAAGAAATTGATGGTCCTTAGAAGTCAAGTTGCAGGGCAGCTCTTCTAACTTGTTCAGCAGGCTTAGGTCACTTTTATCACTAGCTTCCTTGAAAGCTTTGAGATCATCAATTAGATCTTTGAGTACCTGAATCCTGAAGATCATTGACTCCTTGATCTCAACATAGGAATCTTTATTGGGGATGACACCGATAGATATCAGGGTACTCTTTTTTAGATCTTTCATTTCCTTCCATCTATCGAGATCCTTCTCTAATCCATCAATTTCTTGAGAGACAAGAGAGACAAAATCGTCTACCTGAGCTTTCAACCTCTTCATTTTACCTGTTCTTTCCGCAACCTCTGATAGCAGAGAGACTCCCTGATTGTGCATTCTCTCAATATATTCCTCCATTACTTTCCCCTTTAAATAGGTCTTTTCAGCTTTCTGAATGACTGAATCATCCACGAAAAAGGCCTCTGGAGTCGCTGCTTCAGGTGGGATAGTGAATCTTCTGATCACTGCTGTTAACTGCTCGACTTTGGCTTTATAAAAATCCTTCATCTCCTTTTCTCTGTCAAATTTTTGGACCATAATGTCCATCGCTGACTGAAGATCGCTCTTCGCACCTTCGTGACTAACTTTGCCAAGTTCAACACGAGAGATGGAATAGCTGCTCATCTCAAAACTCTCAAGGGTTGTGTCCTGCGGAGGCTTGGCAATTTCTAGAAATTTTTGCCCCTTTTCTTTGACCAACTTGGAGAGAATTTTCGGCCTCTTAGGATCCCTTGCTTTTGCTGGCACTATCTTGCCAAAATCGAATTCATCTAAGGAGATGGCCATTTTCTTTCTTTTTGGTGTGAAAGCAGACATCTAAAGTGGGAGAGAAGTACCTGTTGTAATCATAGTTGCCTCTGCCAGTGTCACTGTAGTAGCTTTTGCACTACTAGTGGTGACAGTAGTTGTAGTTGGAGTAACTGGCAAAATTGTATCAACTACTGGTTCTGGCTCAGGTGCAGGACTCGATGGCAGGTTGAAAGATGGAGATGATAGACTCAGAATGGACCTGGTAGAGCGGGGAGAATCTACTGAAAGACCCTGAGGATCACCAAAAACAACCCTGGAAGGGGAGGCAGCTCAAGAAGATGGAACACTGATTGGAGAGATAGGAGAAACAGGTACCGTAGGAGACTGAGGGGGAGACAGAGAGGCACTCTGGATTGACTGTGCTTGTCCCGGTGAGATTGGAGACCCAACACCTGGTCGTTCTGAAGGCTGATCTTGTGTCTCCATGGGTTGAGCTATCTATGCCTCGGGGCTTTGTTCTTTGGTTCCTTCAGCTACTGTTTCAGACTCTTGTGCAGGCTTAGGCTTTTTGGAGACAAAAACGATTCTAGGTTTGTGAGGCTTAGAAGGAGAAGAAACATCACCTTTATTTTTTGTTCGGTTCTCTGCCTTCTTTCTCAATTCCACTTGGTATTCAGCTTCTGATCCTGTGATAAATTCTTTCAGAGTGATCCCTTTGGCTGCTAACTAATCATTGGTGTTAGCCAATATTGGTTTGAATCTCTTCCTCAGAGAAGTCAGTTCCTTCTGAGACCAGTTAATTGGAGGGAGAGGGGAACTAGCGACCTTTTCTGCCAGATATTTGCTATTTATGATATTTCCATCATCAATTAAATCTGAAGGGATCTCTGCAAGCCCGAGGTACTCTATCTACTCCAGTGTGAGACGGCAATAGTCCATCTTCCTTATCTCATCAGCCATCCTCATGTCCACCCAGATATCTTCAATCATGGGCTCGTGAAACTGAGTTTTCTTTCGGATCGTCTCTCTGACTCCCCTGTAGTCAAATTTCTCCCATCTTTTGAATGGTTTGATGGTAACCATTTGCATTTTTGTTTCCATAATCTTGGCTTTAGTTGATGTAGCAACTGAGAACCTACCAATTTGGATAGGAAACTTGAAGCCAGGTCTCTTAAGTTCTATCTATTTTGCGTGCATGACAGCCAGTTGTTAGCAAAGCTCTATTAGGACTAACCTATCTGAAGGGAATTTTGGAAGCATATAAGGGTACCCTTGGTAGAAACTTACCCGAAGATAGCAAAATGTAGAGAACTGGAGGAACATGCAGCCATAACCGTTCACTACCGTCCAGGCCTCGTCTGATATTCTCTTCTGTTCCAGCTGAGGGTCGAAAAGACACAAAAATATGGTGAAGAATGCGTCATTTACTCACTTGAAATGACGTGTTGACCCTTGAAGCGTCAGCTGAAGATAGTATGAGTAGACCGGGGTGGTCTTTCTATCTCCCTCTATTGTCAAACCCAGGAAAGATCATATTGCAGTAGCTATATAGACCAGGTACGAGGTCATGTAGAATTTGAAAGAGGTTTGTACCCTGGTCAGTTATTCGTGGATAGCGTTGTTGATCTGTTCCCCCCAAAAGATGGTTTGTTTGCCTTGAAGGATGATCTTAATGAATGGATACATCCATTCATGAAATTGTGAAGAGGACGGGAGGCCCCATACTCTGCTGAGGAGGGTGATTAAGTCACCAATTTCTTTGACAAAATCACTTCTGGAGAAGCTTTTCGGCCATCTAGAGAGACTGGTCCTCAGGGTCTTTAGCCATTTATGGTTTATGACATTCTTTGCCCTTTCGGGGTCTTTGTCGTACTCATTTTGCACATTTTCAAAGTCAATTTGGGTTACTTCGGTGGCTGGCGGATACAAAAAAACTTTGTTGATAAAATCAGGGTCCAATCGAATTATCATGCCACCACTGGCATCTGAGACCAATCTGGTCTCTTTGTTGTAAAAGCGCACACACTAGAAGACAAATTTTGCATGATGTGCTGCTACCGAGAAGGAGGCCACCAGGTGGATGTTGCTCTCAACAATCATCTTTATCTCAGTGCTGAGATTTGTTGCCTTGGTTCGCCCCAGGAATTCGGCCATGTCTACATGGCCGATCTCAGTATCTCGAATGTCATCGACATTCGAGGTGACTGATGTGAGTGAAAAGATGCCCTAATACTTATACTTCATGGTCTTCACCTTTGAGGGAGATGCTTCTGTCATAGGAGATGATCTTGATTGGACGAGAGCAAGTGTACAGGAGCTCGCTGAAGGTGCTACAGCCATAGACGAAAGGAGAGTGAGCGAGAGAGGGAGAGTGCAATTTAAGTGACATAGGTTACTAGAGGTCACTTAAATAGGCCAGGTCAAGCAAAGGAGCGGAGAATGAGGAAGAAAAAGTGCAAAAGGGACAACTTGGAAAAAATTTTGGGAGTTAATTGAAAATGGAAGAAATATGCAGGGACAGCAAAAATCGCTGCCCTTACATAAATTGAAAGAAATTGCAGGAGTGGCAAAAATCGCTGCCCTTGCAGGGAGAATGCAGGGGCAGTGAAAATCACCTCCCTTGAAGGGAGGATGCAGGGGCGACGAAAATCACCGCCCTTGCAGGGAGGATGCAGGGGCGGTGAAAATCGCCGCCCTTGCAGGGAGAATGTGAGGGAGTGCAGAGGAGTGCAGAGGCGGCGAAATTCACTGCCACTGCACTTGACAAGGGTTGCGTGGAAGGGTGGCATATTTTGCTGCCTTTGCATGAAAGATGAGAAAAATGTGGGCAGTAAAAAATGCCGCTCGCATGAGGCTGCGACGAGAAAAACTGCGGGTAGGAGGGGGGAGAAGAAAGAAACAAAAATCAACTAAAAACAACTAAGCTAGAAATAACAACAAGAAATAAACTTAAAAACAAATCCTACCTGGAAAATGTGTGCACCACGAGGTCGGATCCGCTAGCTGGTGCTTCGAAACATCTCTAGAGGCACTCAAGTGCAACAGGTAGGAGGAGAGGAGGAAGTAATGAGAAAAAAGAGGCTCAAATCAGAATATATAGGGTGAAAAATTCACCTCAACAACCCACCACGCGCGACCATAAATGCCTTGCATGGAAATCGAGACGTGCAAGGGCGATGAAATTTGCCGCCCTTGCATGAAGTCGGTCTCTTTTGCAGGGGCGGCAAAAATCACCGCCCTTGCAAGAAAATTTGCAGGGGCGGCGAAAATCACTGCCCTTGCAAGAAAATTGCAGGGGCGGCAAAATTTGCCGCCCTTGCACAAAAATTACAGGGGCGGCGAAATTCGCCGCCCTTGCACAAAAAACAAGGGATATGCAGGGACGGCAAAATTCACTGCCCTTGCAGGGAAAAAACAAAAAGAGACCAACTTCGGAAGGAGGAGAAAAAGAAAAGGGGAAGGGAAAACTTGGCCTTGACGGGATAGTAACCACTCCCTGATCCGACCAAGATGAAAATGAATTATAAAATTTGTATCGAAAAATGAACTTAGAGAGACAAAAGACAAAACAGACAAGTTTCGTAGGGGGTTGCTTCCAAAATGAGCTAAGCTAATTTTGGAAACAACAATGTCAAGCCAACAGTGCCCCCAAAGCATGGTTGGTAGCTGATAGGTATAACAAGAATGGCTTTCCTATCACAGGAGGTAATAAAATAAGTGGATTAATAAGATAGTCATTGAGTTTTTGAAAATCTATTTGGCAGTGATCATCCTAATGAAATGTAACTCCTTTCTTTAGAAGGTGTGTAAATGGATGACACTTTTCTACTAACTGAGAGATGAAGCATCGAAATGATTAGATCTTACCTTGTAAACTACAGAATTGCCTTAAATTATTTGGTGGTGGCATCTTAGTTATAGCATGGAATTTAGTTGGATCAACTTCAATACCTATATGAAACACGATGAAGTTAAGTAATTTTCTTGAAGTTATGCCAAACACACATTTTTTTGGATTGATTCTAACTTTTTACTCATGTAATCTTTCAAATATCTTATGCAACACTATTAGATGGTCAGCCCTAGTTTTGGATTTTCATAATATGTCATCGACGTAGTCTTCAACAATATCATGCATCATATCATGGAATATGATAGTCATGGCCTTTTGATATGTAGCTATATCATTCTTAAGGCCAAATGGCATCACCTAATAACAAAATGTTCCCCATGAAGTGGTGAATGTTGTTTTATGTTGGTCTTTTAGTGTTATTCTAGTCTGGTTGTATCTTGAAAAGCCATCCATGAGTGAAAGCATTTCATAACCTACCATGGGGTCGATGATCATTTCAATATTAGTTAAGGAAAAATCATCATTAGGACAAGATTTGTTGATGTCTCAAAAATTATTATAGATTCTAATCCCTTCAAGATTTTTATTAACTTGTAACACATTAAAAATACATTCTAAATAGTCAATGGATCGGATACATCCTACTTCTAAGAGTTTTTCTGACTCTTTCTTTACCAATATAGCAATGTGAGGATTCATCTTATGTAGCTTTTGTTTTAACAATTTAAAATTAGGATTAACCATAGATTGGTGTATAACCAAGG
The DNA here is from genome assembly GCA_037957365.1 of Torreya grandis. NCBI lineage: Eukaryota > Viridiplantae > Streptophyta > Pinopsida > Cupressales > Taxaceae > Torreya > Torreya grandis. The sequence continues at coordinate 140,503 of JARHVA010009077.1, read as the reverse complement.
CAAGGTCCAAACTTGGCATGTCAAAATAGGCCCATGCAAAGATATCTATAAATTCTCTCAATAGAGCTATAAATACTTCATGTTCCTCCTCAGTGAGGGACACACCTAATTTTATCCATTTTGGGTCTAATAGAGTCTTGATGTTTACCTCTATTATATCTTCAAATAGAAGGGTCAAACCATCTTCTAGGATAGTAGCCAACAATTGGAACTGTTGGACTATGTCAAGGTCCTCTGATAGGACTTGCTCTTCAACTTCTCTGAGGCATGATGAATCTGAGTCCTCTCATGGGAGATCTAGCCATGTGACAAAAAGAGTCAAATATTATTGAAGAATTTTATCAAATGCTTTTTGTTGCTCAAAATTGAACTCAGATCCATAGGCATAACTCAAAAAGTGTCCCACTGAGCGTGCCATATGTGATCTAAGAATTTTTCTCAAGAGAGGATGGTTAGTATCATGTTAGTTTCAAAATGAAAACAAAATGAAAGAAACACACTAACTAGCATAACATCTCTAGGCCTAGACACTAGGGAGAGCTTAGTTAACAAACATGAATAAAACACATAACTAAAATGAAAAATAAACCCTCTTTTACTTTCTTTGGATGATCTAAAATGCTTGTTGTAGTGGTTTATTTGGCTTTGTGCTCATGAAGTCCTTGGTAATGGAAGCTGGGATACCTCCATCTCTCCTTGGAACTTTTTACTTATATCTTGGCTTGGAATCAATTTGGCATGGTAACACTAATTGAAATGGCTTATTGAAGATATTTGTGCATTATAAATTTACACCAAAATAGCTTAGAAATGATGTTCATGGCCTCTCTATTTATAGATTTTTTAGAATGTCTAGAATCAACCTGAACCATCCATCATGAGATTGAGATGTGTGGTTGAGAATTAATTCAATTTTTGGAATTAAGTTTATAATTATCCTAATCATGACATTGGAAGAAGGGGAAATTAAGAGGCATGGAGGGCATCATGGAAAACATTGATGAGGTATGGAGTGTTAGGGTGTGGAGCCTAAAGCTTCACATATGAGTGCATTTAACAGTTTCGGGTCTACACAATCACCGGCGTCGGTCAGGAGCGACCGACGTCAGTCAGTAGCAGTGCAGAAGATGCCGACGCCGGCAGGTATTGGCCGACATCGGTCATAGGCAAATAGGCAGGAACCGATGTCGGTTACTTGTGCATCCAGAATCTATTTCTGAGGATAGAACTGAGTGTTTGCATGATGAGTTTAAGTCTTAGTCTTAAGTTTGCATCTCTATTATTAGCAAGACTGTATTTAGAGCCCTTTTTCAAGAGGCATAACTGTTGGTTGTAAGTGCATGCTTAAGTTTACTAATTCTATATGTAGGATTAGATCTTCTTAGCTTAGTAGACAATTGTAATGTTGAAGAATAGTACAGAGTGTTGAATCAATTCAGGTCTGTTGGAATTGATTGTACTTGAGAGAGATAGCTCTTGAGGGAAAGAGATCTAGTGTGAGATCTATACATCTGAGAGAAGTGTGGAAGAAAGGTGTTTCTTCAATTGTATTCCTTCTGTAAAGAGTTTAATACAAGTTTTTAGGGTGGTTTCTTGTATCTCTTTTTCTTGCTATTATTTGATTCTAGTTACTTATCTATCTGATTTATTTCTACGTTTATTGCTTTCATAAGTGTAATCAATTGTTGGTTGATCCCCAACAAGTGGTATCAGAGCTCAGGTTCACTAACAGGTGGTTCAAGATCTATGTAGTGTGTATTGATTACAAGTTACTCACAGGGGTTTCTGCAGGGATTTCTATTTGAGTGGGAGAAGCAATGGCAGAAGAAGGTAAATTGAGAATAGAGAAGTTTAATGGCAAAAATTACCAACATTGGAGAATGCAGATAGGGGATTATCTGTATCAAAAAGATCTATACTTACCGTTAAGTTGGATTGCAAAGAAGCCCACAGACATGGATGATGAAGAATGGGAAGTTATTGACAGAAAGGCTCTGGGGTCTATAAGACTGAGTTTAGCATCTACTGTGATATCTAATTTATCACAGGCAAAAACAATGGTAGAGTTGATGACTACTTTAGCAAATTTGTATGAAAAACCCTCAGCTTCTAATAAGGTATATCTTATGAAGCATTTATTTAATTTGCATATGAATGAAGGTGGATCTGTATCTACTCATCTAAATGATTTCAATGGAATTGTAAATCAATTAAGTTCAGTCAAAATTGTATTTGATGATGAAATAAAAGCTCTTTTAATATTATGTTCTTTGCCTGAAAGCTGGCATAGCTTAGTAATGGCAGTAAGTAATACTGAATCTGCTTCAAACATTTTAAAAGTAGAGGATGTTGTTAGTGTTATTTTGAATGAGGAGATTCACAGGAAAAACACAGAAGAGACATCTGGGAATGCTTTGAGTTTTGAGAGCAGGGGGAGGCAGAAAGATAAGAGCAAGAGGAGATCAAGATCTAAGTCTAAGGTGAGAGGAAGATCCAAATCTAGGAATGGCAGGAAGCCACAATTCTAGAATTGTGAAAAGATTGGGCACATAAGCAGAGATTGCTGGTCAAAGCCTAAGGAGGACAATCAACACGAAGGAAAGGAAGAAGCAAAGGTTGCAGGTATTGCACAAGATGCTTTAATATTCTTTTTGCATAATAATATAGAATCTTGGGTGTTAGATTCTGATGCATCTTTTCATGCTACCCCCAATAGAGAATATTTTTGTGACTATATCCATGGAGATTTTGGAATAGTGTATTTAGGGGATGATGAGCCTTGTAAAATAATTGGCAAAGGTAAAGTGCAGTTAAAAATGCAGAATGGAAACACATGGGTGTTGAGAGATGTGATGCATGTTCCTAGCTTGAAGAGGAATTTGATTTCTGCAAGAAAGTTAGGGGATGAGGGTTGTACTGTAACTCTCACAGCAGAATCTTGGAAGGTGACCAAGGGAGCACTTGTAATGGCTAGAGGTAAGAGAGTAGGTACTCTCTATTTGTGTAACTGTGTTACTAACAACTCTCCTTCTGTATTATCTACTTCAGATGTGGATGCAAAATTGTGGCACTCAAGGCTTGGCCACATGAGTGAGAAGGAGATGTCAATTCTTAAGTCCAAAGGTATGCTTTCAGATTTAAAAGGCATAGATCTAGAGTTTTGTGAGCACTGTGTATTTGGAAAATAGAAAAAGGTTAGTTTTCTCAAGACTGGGTCTACTAAGAAGAGGCATAAGTTGCAGCTTGTTCACACAGACGTGTGGGGACCGGCTCAAGTTGCTTCCATTGGAGGATCACAGTACTATGTTTCGTTTATAGATGACGCTAAAAGAAAGGTATGGATCTATTGTATTAGAAATAAATCTGATGTATTTGAGACTTTTAAGATTTGGAAAGCTATGGTTGAGAATGAAACAGGCAAAAGATTAAAGTGCCTGAGATCTGACAATGGTGGTGAGTTCTGCAGTCATAAGTTCAGAGATTATTGTTATATGCATGGAATCCGCAAGCAAAGGATGGTTCTAAGGACACCTCAACAGAATGAAATTGCTGAAAGGATGAATAGAATAATAATGGAGCGTGCAAGGTGTATGAGATTGCATGCTGGTTTACCCTTATAGTTTTAGGCACAAGCTGTTGACACTACAGTGTACCTGATTAACAGAGGACCCTCTACAGCTCTGGATGGTGGAATTCTAGAAGAGGCATGGACAGGTAAAAAGGTAGATCTCTCATATCTCAAAGTTTTTGGTTGTGAAGCCTTTGTACATATTGATAAGAAAAATAGAAAAAAGTTGGATGCTAAGTCTATGAGGTGCACATTTATTGGCTATGGCTCAGATGATTTTGGTTTCAGATTATGGAATCTAGAAACTAACAAAGTAATTAGGAGCCATGATGTTGTTTTCAATGAAAGAGTGATGTATAGTGATCAGCTGAGGAAGCTAAATCAATCTGGGTAGAGCAATGGAGAATTGGACGAGGTGACGGTCCAAAATGAGCTCGCGGGAAAAAGATATAATCACTTGCAGGAAAACACAAAGACCGACGTCGACAGGGTAGGAATCGACGTCAGCAGAACAGGAACCGATGTCGGTCATATAGAGATCGACGTCGACAGGTCAGGAACCGATGTCGGTCAAACAGAATCGATGTCGGCCAGTTACAGGCCTGGAAGTGACCGAGGTCGGTCACTATCAGAGAATTTGGGTGGACAGCGTGTTGTGGACGAGTCTCAGACGCCCATCAGGAGGTCAGAAAGAGTAAGTAAGCCTCTAATTTGATATTCTCTTTCATTATTTTATTTATTGATAACTGATGGTGGAGAACCAAAGAGTTTTGAAGAAGCAATACAGGTGGAGTCCAAGGATCAGTGGGAGCTAGGCATGAAAGAGGAAATGGAGTCCTTGAGAGAGAACTAGACATGGGATTTGGTTGAGTTGCCAGCAGGAAAGAGGACACTGAAGAACAGATGGACCTACAGATTGAAGGAAGGTGAGAATGGAAAGATGAGATATAAGACCAAGTTAGTAGTGAAAGGATTTGCACAGAAACCAGGTATTGACTTTGGTGAGATTTTTTCTCCTGTTGTTAAAATGACTTCTATACGGACTGTACTGTCTTTGGTTTCTATTGAGGATTTGCATCTTGAGCAGCTAGATGTTCAGACAACGTTTCTTCATGGAGATTTGGATGAAGAAATATACATGGAATAGCTGAAAGGATTTGAGGTCAAAGATAAGGAGAAGTTAGTGTGCAGATTGAAGAAAAGCTTGTATGGCCTCAAGCAAGCTCCTAGGCAATGGTATTTGAAATTTGATAGGTTTATGACTGAGCATGGCTACAGTAGGTGTCAATCTGACTATTGTGTGTATTTCAAGAGATTGGATAATGGTATATATATTATCTTATTGTTGTATGTAGATGATATGCTGGTTGCAGGATCACACATGTAGGATATCTCTGAGCTTAAGGTGAAATTAGCTCAAACGTTTGCTATGAAAGATTTGGGAGTAGCAAAGAAAATCCTTGGCATGAGCATCAAGAGAGATAGGAAAAATCACAGGTTGATATTGTCTCAAGAGGATTATGTGGACAAGGTGTTGAAATGGTTCAATATGCAGGATGCTAAACCGGTAAGCACACCTTTGGCTGGACATTTTAAGTTGAGTAAAGAACAATGTCCTAATTCACATGATGAGGTAGAGTACATGAGTAAGGTTCCATATTCTTTCGCAGTAGGGAGTTTAATGTATGTAATGGTGTGTACTAGACCGGATATTGCCCAAGCAGTGGGAGTTGTAAGTAAGTATATGGCCAATCCAGGGAAGGAACATTGGAAAGCAGTTCAGTGGATCCTTAGATATCTGAGAGGAACCAACAGTAAGAATTTGTGTTATGGAGGTTCAGATACTTCTCTACATGGTTATGTAGATTCAGATATGGTAGGTGATTTGGATGGCAGAAGGAGCACTACAGGATATGTTTTTACTGTAGGTGGAATGACGGTTAGCTGGATATCTAAGTTGCAGAAGGTTGTTGCCTTGTCAACTATAGAAGCAAAGTATATTATAGTCACAGAGGCTAGTAAAGAGATGATATGGATGACACGGTTCATGGATGAGCTTGGAAGGGAGCATGAGCATTGTAGATTGTATAGTGATAGTCAGAGTGCAATCCATTTGGCTAAGAATTCAGCCTTTCATTCAAGAACAAAACACATACAGCTAAGGTACCATTTCATACGGCAGGTATTGGAAGATGGTGAGTTGAAGCTGGAGAAGATCCATACAGATAGGAATCATGTGGATATGTTAACCAAGCTAGTTACAAAGAAGAAGTTGAATCTTCATTCAACTTCTGTTGGTCTTCATGATTAAGTTGAAGATGGAGGAGCTAGAAGATGTTGTTGTACAGGTACTGGTGCAGTTGTTTATCTCCAAGTGGGAGATTGTTAGGGTGTGGAGCCTAAAAGCTTCACATATGAGTGCATTTAATAGTTTCGGGTCTACATAATCACCGGCATCGGTCAAGAGTGACCAACGTCGGTCAGTAGCAGTGCAGGAGATGCTGACGTCGGCAAGTATCGGCTGACGTCGATCACAGGCAAATAGGCAGGAACCGATGTCGGTTACCTGTGCGTCCAGAATCTATTTCCAAGGATAGAACTGAGTGTTTGCATGATGAGTTTAAGTCTTAGTCTTAAGTTCGCATCTCTATTATTATCAAGACTGTATTTAGAGCCCTTGTTCAAGAGGCATAACTGTTGGTTGTAAGTGCATGCTCAATTTTACTAATTCTATATGTAGGATTAGATCTTCTTAGCTTAGTAGACAATTGTAATGTTGAAGAATAGTACAGAGTGTTGAATCAATCCAGGTCTATTGGAATTTATTGTACTTGAGAGAGATAGCTCTTGAGGGAAAGAGATCTAGTGTGAGATCTGTACAACTGAGAGAGGTGTGGAAGAAAGGTGTTTCTTCAATTGTATTCCTTCTGTAAAGAGTTTAATACAAGTTTTCAGGGTGGTTTCTTATATCTCTTGTTCTTGCTATTATTTGATTCTAGTTACTTATCTATCTGATTTATTTCCGCGTTTATTGCTTTCATAAGTGTAATCAATTGTTGGTTGATCCCCAACATGGAGGGCATGAATCCTGATATTTGTGGCATTTATGGCCTAGGGATGTCTTCCCAAGAAATGAGGTCACCTAATGATGTATATATTCAATATTCATTTACAAAACAAATTATTTAAAAAATTTCCATTGAATTATTAATTAGGCCTTGATTTGGTTTAATTATCATTAAGCACTTTGTGCACAAATTACCCAAATTAATCAGAATGCCTTGTTATTGGTCCAAAATTTGACTAGATTGGAATTAGAAGGAAATGTCAGATGCATTAGATCCATATTCCCATTTAGTATGTTACCAACAAAAAATAATGAAGGCACATGTCTTGTATAAGATATTTGATAGGAAATATCAATCCAGATCACCTAGGTGCAAAATTGGCATTTTGACTCGAAATGATCTTATCAAAGTTAGTTGGCCCATAATTTTCATTTCCCCATTTAGGGATACCCTAGCCAAAATAATCACTTGAATATGTTAGTTTCACATTATTTATCATGTTTTTAGGCCAAATTATGCATTTTGGGTGGAAATTGGCCTAAAGCCTTATTGGAGGTTATTGGTGGCTAGATTTAGGTGTCTACAGGAGGTAGCTGAGAGAGTCCAATATAATATACAATAGATTACCTAAGAAATTTAATCCATCCTAATCACTTTTTATAAACATCTTCAACATTGGGTCCTCATTAGGTTTCAAAGAGAGTTTAATCCAATTTCCACTCTTAATGATAATTCATAAAGCATAACCCCTCAGTACAAAAACTAATGCCTAGAATTTTAAGCAAGGACCCTTGCCCATCTACCATTAAATACTTAGGTTCCCATGTGAATGTTTTATGATATAATTAGTATAGGAAAAACCTTCTCTAGTTGAGAACCCTTCATTCTGCACACTTAAGAGACCAAACAACTTTGTATGCCTTTTCATTCATACTATGACATTAAATTGCATGAACAAATTTGAAACAACATACTTCACATCTAAAAATTCTTACATGATCTCAAAAACCTTTAAATCTTTGTAAGAACTTTTAGATGTGAAGTATGTTGTCATAGCAAAGGAATTATCATGACCCCTCATTATACCACACATTCTCTCTCTCTCTCTCTCTCTCTCTCTCTCTCTCTCTCTCTCTCTCTCTCTCTCTCTCTCTCTCTCTCTCTCTCTCTCTCTCTCTCTCTCTCTCTCTCTCGAGCTTGACCTATAAACCACATTAGGCCTTAAAACTGACCTTCATACCTCTTTTTATGCACTCTCCACCTCACTATTAATGGAAGATTATTAAAATATATATGTCATATGTTCAAATATATTACTAATCATCATATCCAAACATATATTTCATGCATAGTAATAATTTCCATTTTTGGTCATGCAGTCATGTTAACTAGCTAGTCAAATCAGCATGTAGTTGGCCTATTTTGAGGTAGTAACAACATAAGAAGTTACATGTGATTTGGCATAGTTGGCTACCTAAAGTAGACAATAATTTGTAACTAAAACATCTTCGATCTATTTTATGGATGCATATGTATAGAAAAGGATTGATTGCTTTTTCATAATTGTTATCTTTATAATTCCTTTGCTATGAGATTAATGTAATACTTATTTATTAAGTTTGTATTTTTAAGATTATACAAGTTAATCTCTATGATAGTATGTAATGAATTATTTTGATTAATATAATAATTTCTCTACTATTTTCTAAAAAAATTCTATGCTTCTTATATGAACTACATAAGATATGAATGTATGTAGTTGTACTATGAAATACTTGATGTTCTATAATTGTCAATGTTGAGTTTTGATTCTATGTATTTATGTTCCTACCACTAATAATATCTACAATACAAATTTAAATCATGTTAAAACCTTTTTTTATCTATATAAACCTTTAATAGGTCTGGAAAATGTCCCTTCATAGGTTATTTATCAATATCATAGTTAACTATCCCCATAATCAATAAGTTCTGGTGATCTAGGAATCTCTGCTAATAATGGTGCAGTGAGAATGGATCTCATTGTTAAAGGGTATGTTGCATTGGTTTCGAAGTTAGAGAGATATATAAGCATGGATAGATCTTAAAATTAAGGATTTTTTAGAAAGGGAAGCAAAGAGGACCAAAAGTATTGTTAAATAAATTATTTAAGATCACATGTATGCATATGTCTATGAGATATTTTGTTATGAGTTCCCATGTTTGAGAGTTGTGTGGGTGAAATATTGGAATATTTATACTACCAAATATTAAGTACACACAATATATCATTGAATAAATAAAAGATGAAAAGTGTATAAATCTTAGACGCACCTTGGATGTATGTAATTGGCTACTAGGTGGACACAACCATTGATAATTATATAAGTAAATTCATAGTATAAGGATGTATTTAATTTGAATCTATAAAATATTAATTTATGATTGGAATCTAAGGCAAATTTTTACAATGACTTCCTTTTATCATTAAAATGTTGACTATAGAAAAATCCATGGTGCCCATTACACCTAACATAGAGTAGTCACATAAGTGCCATGTGGATATGTGTGATAGAATGGTGAATGGAGAATATATGATGAGGAAGGCTTGAACCTAGACTCAAGATGTCAAGGTGAAAAGAATAAGAGTTGTAAAAGACTCAAGATCTATAGGAAGCACTATGAGAATAGAGAAATAAGACCTTAGAGTTAGATCGAGCACTATGATAATTGAAAAGGTGAAACCAAAGTAAAGATACCCAATCGGCTATGAACTCAAGAGGTGATAGTAGTAGAGTGGGAGTGAAGAGTGAGAAAGAAGAGGATAAAGAGAATATAAGTGTGAAACAAGAGAGTGATAAGAACAAGTTGAAAATAGATGAAGAGAAATAAAGTAATGTCAAGTATGAGGAAAGAAAAAAGAAGGAAGAGATTAGTGTGTTAGAAGAGTTATGAGAATGTTCACAGCCTTGGACAAGGTTACTGATAGGATAAGGAAGTAGAGTGTCCCATCGTCACAGTGCCAATATAGGTTCAAGTGATGAATAAATAGTTGAAGGAGGTTCAGACCATTTGCCCAAGGATCACACATCCCTCGAGCCCTATTTATTTATAGACATCCATACTTTAATTTCTAGAGTAAAAGACTAATATTGTCCTAATCTAGAATAGATAGAAGTTCATGAGAAAAATATAAAGTATTGAAGAGACCTCATCAAGAGAGAAAACAATTTTTTTCAAGATAACAACATCAATACATCAGATCAACTCTGTTGATAGAAACCAACCCAATTATCCTAGAGCAAGTCATAGTATTATTTGTAGTGGACTAGGATAACAAGTTTAAATTTTCAACTTCATCAAAATCACCCAACCCCACTTTGGGATCATGTCTCCAATAATTTTATACTTTCACATAAGGATTTAAGACACACTCACCATAACTATCTATGAAGAAGCATGCATAGCAATAATAGGATCCTATGACTATACAAACACTAGGTATGATGCTTCAATCTAGAGATTGTATTAGTCTGGTATCCTATAATGGGTTCTTGGACCTTGAACAATATATTCTTACGTATTCAATGAAATGGCAAGTTAAAGGAATTATAGATGAAAATATCATGAAGTATGAATTAATTGGTGCTTTATATGGAAGATCCTTAGAATTCATCTATTGTAAAGATATCAATTTAGTGAATTTGAACTAGATATAGAAATTGTTGATTGCCAAGTTTAAGGTACAAAAAAGCATAAGCTAGATGATACAAAATCTAAAGGAGATTTGACAAGAGCCTAGAGAGACTATTGAAGACTATGATCACATTTCTCAGATGTCATGAATAAGGTAGAATTTATTATAAAAGATAAGGATAAATCCACCTAGTTTGTTGAACATCTGTAACCTTGCATCAAATTTTCTATAGCCTAGACACATTTTGATACTAAATCAGATGCCCACACTACTTATATTATAGTATAATAGATAAACTATAGGCCCTTCTCCAAAATTTTGAACAATACCAAGATAGGAATTATTGACAAAATTTAGATATATAGTTCAGAGAATGTAATCAATATGGACATCACATAAATGACTGTCCAAGACTTAAAACTCAATTCTATGAAATTTTCCAAATGGTAGGTAACTCTAATAAAAGTTATCATTTAATAAAGCATTACATTAAGAAGCCACAGAGTTTGCATTATACATTCTAAAAATTTATGAATCATGAAGATGAGCATTACTATGCCTTATAAGAACTCAAAAAATAAGTTACTAAAAACATCTTTGCAATCACAGTGTAGTAGGAAAATGTTGTGACACAAGATATATCTCAATTAGAGGTATCTCTCTCTAATAATTCACACACTACTACTTTTTGGGATACCAAAATATAGTCTTATCAAACATAAGGATTTTCTATTAAACCATATATTACATAATAATAAAACATTATTACATATTTATTCACACCTCAATATTCAACTCCTTGGAACCCTACGATTCCCTAGGCACAGTAAGATAGTTAGGTTCCAAACCCACCATAGATCCAATATGTTGGGTATCACAAATACCAACATTAGTAGGGTTGGAATGCAACATAAAATGTATTCAATTTTGGGCCACAAAAAAAAGGTGGTTGGGTTTCATAAGGTACTAGAGGAGGAGGAAATTATCAAGGTGGATATAGAGGAAGTAAACAAGGAGGATGAGGGAGACAACCTATTAGGTGATATCTATGTGGTAAATTGAATTATGTATAATGGAACTATCCATAGAATCCTTAGTGATATTCATATTTTACCTACTACAAAACTCTAGATTAGAATGACACAAAGGAATACCCAGTGCTAGAGGGTCAACATAGAGATAAATCTATGGATAATGTTAACATGGTCCAAACATAGAAATGATATAATGCATTAACACAAGCCATCGAACATCAAAAATGCATAGTAAAGGATTTCCTACATTAGAGATGTCTATTGATAGTGATATAAATAAAGTGTAGCCAATTAAGTATCTAAATACTAGTGTCAAGCAAAGACTAATTTAAGAAGCTATATAGATTCTCAAGAATTTCCAACAATAAAGGAACATTGAAGGAGATGATGCAACCATGGATGCTTAGATGTATGGCCAGATTATATGAATCATGTAATAGGAAGGATTTTTCACCATACTAACCAATTTGATGAAGATCCTTAGTACCTTATGTAATGATGATATATCCCATAATATAATGAATTTATTGCACAATCTATTATAATGTACACAAAAAGGCCAACAATTGATTGACAAGATGGTCTGGTATGTGAAGTCCAAGAAACCATGGGATATCGATGCAAGAATGGACATCAAAGTAGCTACAAAATACCAAATTTTGTATTTAATTTTGGTAATATAGTCAACAAGATTCCTTAATATACTTAGGAAGTTATTAGATGACCTACACTAAGTTACAATACTATGACACTTAGCCTTGTTAATTATGAGAAGGTAGAACCCATGAAATAGTTGGAAGATGTGGAGATTAAAGTCTAAGAACTTATCTTGTGAGGTGACTTTGAATTCATTGACATGAAGACTACCAAGACTCACTATCTTACTCTTATTGGGAAGAAGTGGACCTATGATGGGTTGATGACTATAAATACAATCATGAACTAGCTTGAATCACATCAGGATAATAAGATCATCATTATTCCCTTAAATAAAGTATATGTGAATCTATATATCTTCCCTAAAGAGCCATATTCTCCCTATGTATTCATAGGAACAAATTGAATAAAAGTGACAACAAATGAGAGGCAACATGATCTACAAGCCATGGATTGAAATTTTATTTATAACCAATCTAGTCTACAAACATAGGTTTTAAAATATCCAGAGTTACTTGGTACACATATGTGAAGTACTACACAAAACCATCAGTTGAATAAGTAAGAAAAGCACTCTATATTTGTGGGGTTGCCTATACATTCTAAGGTGGATTTCATCTATAATTTAGACTACACTAACAAGTATTACATATATCCATCCCCTAATGGTATGCCACCTTGAGATAGTGTATCTTCAATAAGTATAGATTTAGATACCCATATCTTGAATTGGGCCAAGGGTTACCATGAACTGTGACCTATGTATATGGTATACACAATATAAAAATGGATACCTTATTACTTTATAACTAAATATGTAGGTGATTTCCTTATACAATTTTATCTATATGTCCCTAATATGAATCAAAGGGTCAGTACTCTCAATTATGTGATAAAAGGGGTTGTTGTGAATTTGTGGTCAATGCATAGAGAATTCCACGTCACATGGGACCAAAACTGTGAATTATTGATCATAAGGTTTTAGCTACCAGAAAATGTTTAATAAGAATGGCTAATTTTCTAGGAAGGATACCCTCTCAAGTTGCATATTTGTAGGTGTATTGAGGTTTGGATGGGAGAAGGAATAGATGTAAAATACTAGCCTTACATTTTTATCTATCCTCTTGGGGTCAGTCCTAAAGTATGGTACATTCAACAAGAACATAGAAAGGAAATGAATCATTTGGGTATAAATACAAAGTGATTTTATATAGACCTTTGTATTTGAGATTGATCATCCCATAATCCATCGAGATCTACATAAAATGGATAATTTTTTGTGTCAAGTACGAGTTAAGGATTTGCTAAATCTAATGGATTCTACTCTAAAATAGAATCCAATTTGTGACTTAGAAGAGACATCAAATTTTTATACCCTACTTCAGGAGAAAGAATAAGGAGTATTCCAACTATGTCAATGGACTTAAGACCTCTCAGAATATTAATCTAACCAAGAAAGTGAAGATGATATGGATATTCAAGATCTATTTATATCATAAAGGGACCTAGAACCACTACCAAAAGAAGTCATAGAACAAATAGAAGAAGATAGGATATGACAAATTCATTTTCCAAAATGAGAGGCTAAAAGAAAACTCTATGAAACCATTCTTGAAGGATAACACAATATTTACCAAGAGCCTCTCAAATACCATATTGGTAACATTGGTACAAAGTAGGTACCTAAACTAGCTGATATTGGTGATTATTGGACACATCCAACATCTTAGAAGTGTTACAACTTCTAAGAGATTATTAGGACATCTTGCCAATAACATTTATAGAAGTCAAAGGTGTTATTTATTCTCTTGGATAAATTCACATTGAAATTAAATAATGTGTAAGGCTAATCAAAAAGTGTCCCTATAGGCTAACACCCAATATGAAAATGAAGGTCATGGAAAAATTAGATTGGATGCTTATAGAAAGCATAATTTTTTCTTGTGGAAAAAGTTGATTTGGTACATCCTATAGTTATATAGGAAAATAATATGGGAGAGATCCATATTTATGATGATTATCACATCTTAAATGAATATTTTTTTAATGATCCATTCCTAATTCCATTCACTGATGAGGTACTAGAGTCTATCATAGGTCACAAGGTTTATTCATTCATGAATAAGTTTAGTGGTTAACACCAGATACCTATCATAGAGGAGGACTAGACAAAGAATACATTTTATAATAAAGTGGGGATCATTTTATTATAAGCTAATGCCCTTTTAGCTTTAAAAATTCACCAAAAATGTGCTCTAGAGACATTGTTTCTATGTTTAAGGATTTTATTCATGAATTTTCAGAGGTTTAGCTAGATGATTGGGTAGTGTTATCATTATTTAAAGAACACTTGTCTAAGTTAAGATTAATGTTATAAAGGTACAGAGCTCTAAGGATAGTTCTGAATTTAAAGAAATGTTTATTTTTCACACCATTTAGTGTTTTACTTGGTCATGTAGTTCTTAGTAGAGGTATATTAGTTGATTAAGAAAAGATCATAGTGATAGTTGGTATTCCACCTCCAACTACTTCATCTGAAATGCAATCTTTTTAGGGTATATGGGTTACCATTTCAAATTTATCAAAGGATATGTTATGATCTTAGTGCCATTATATAATTTGATATGGAAGGGAGTATAATTTTTGTGGACTCCCAAATGTTAGATAACATTCATAGATCTCAAACACAGATTGGTCAATTTACCAATTTTAATATTTCTTAACTAGAATAAATTATTTCATGTCCATGTAGATGCTTTAGGAATTTCACTAGGATTAGTGCTTGCATAACTATAAAAGGGAGGATTGGACAATCCAATCTATTTTTTAAGCACAAAGCTATCTATTTATAAAATGAAATACATAAAAATTGAGTGGGAATCATTGGCCATCATGTTCACACTATAGAAGTTTTGACATTACCTCTTGGTGACACCCTTCGAGCTCTTTACAAATCACCAAGATCTATGAGAGGATACATTCATAGATGATTAATGCTATTCCAGGAGTTCCTATTTCATATTAATGTAAATACAGGGAATGAAAATGTAGGCCCATATCATCTGAGTAGGCTAACCAATGGTTACGAACATAAAGAAATATCTAATGAGTCCCTTGATAGCCATTTATTTTGGGTTACTATGATACTATAATATTTACAAGATATCACATAATTTATATATTAAGGGACCTTTCTTGTACATTATACAAATAAGGAGAATAAACTATTGATTGTGAGAACACTCCCTTATAGTGTAATTGATGGTTCTCTCTATTATTTAGGGAAAGATGAGGTCTTGCATAGAAATGTTTTAGAACATGAGAGATGACAAATCCTTTAGGAGGAACATCAAGGGGTTGTAGAAGGCCATTTTACAAGGGATGATATTAAGAAAAAGGTATTATAGAGTGGATTATGGTGGCCTTATCTATTTCAAGATACACAGTGGGTTGTACAACATTGTGACATTATCAAAGAATGGGAAAATTGAATAAGCATGAAGAAATTCATTTACAACCAGTGATCACAAAATATCCATTTGAACAATTGGGAACTAACCTTATAGGCCCCATTAACCCACCAAATAATGTTTTAATGCTAGGTATATTATCACTATGACTAACTACTTTATAAAATGGGTAGAAGTTATTGCAAAACCAAGATGTGGAGCCATGGATACTATGAAATTCCTATATGAGAATATCATTAATCATTTAGGTTAACTAATAAAATTGGTAAGTGATCAAGGTAATAATTTTATGAATAAAATAGTTAAAATTTTGATAGACAAGTTTTTGATTTCACATCACAAGAGCATATCATATCATCTACAAGAAAATGATTAGGTGAAAGTTGTGAACAAGGTCATCTATAATATGTTGACCAAAATTTGTGATGTTTATAAATATGATTGGCAAGATAGACTACCTTTAGTGTTATGGGATTATTTCACACATTATAAATGTGCAACGGGCCTCATACTATTTTAGTTCATGTATGGGCTATAATCTGTGATGCCCCTTAAATATGGTGTGCCTAGTCTATGCATATGGGAGATGAGGAATATCTCACACACAGGTTACTTGAACTCAATCTCATGGATGAAGAATGACATAGAACCATCTAGACATAGGTAATTCAAAAGCATAGATAAAAGGCTTGGCATGATATAAATCTATGAATGAAAGAATTCAAGTTAAACTAGCTAGTTCTCTTGTATGACAGTAGATTCAAGAATTTTATAGGTAAACTAAACATTAGGTGAAAGGGTCCATACTTTATCCATGAGATATTATATCTAGGTATAGTATTTATTCATTATCTATAAGGAAACAACTTATTGGTCCAAGTTAATGGTTGTAGACTAAAAGTCTACATACAATAAAAATAGGACCACAATAATAATAGGTGCAGGATTGCACCATGTTAGCTTAGGATTTCCTTTTAGTTGTGTGTTGTGCATGATTTGGTTTTATAAGTATATTATAGTTATGTTAATAAATCTCATAGATAATATTTTAGAGAGTAGTATGTCAAGATTCTCAACAAGATCACATTCATAGGTAAGCAAAGAAATGATAGAAAGTAACAACTAAGCCTAGGAAATGATAGGTACAATCAGCTTAGAGTTTGATAACTATTAATAATGGTTATCTATGACACTTAATGGAAAGGTAGGTGATCAATCATTTAGGTCTTCTCAAAAATATTTTAGCTTACCATCTAATCAAGGAATATTGGTAAATGGTGTTAAATTGATTAGAGGCCATGTCACATCGGGATTATTATTGAATACTAGATTTCAATAATAAAATCAAGATATTAATATATCTCAAATGAAACCAAAATATATTTAAAGTGATGTGATATATATATCTCATACCACAAGTTATAAAATCAAGATGTCTAGGTCATTGCCATCATAATTGTGACAAGTTTCAAGTGAGATAAATTTTTATATAATAACCTATAAATCTAACAATGAGATAACATCCAAAATTAATTTTCAAATAAATTTAGCATAATAACATATACCATTTTAGCTATTAACCTAGCTCACTTGATCATGTCATTTAACGATTCATAGAAAGAGGATATGGACATTGGATTGGCACTGCATCAAATAAGGTTTTTGACCCTGAAGCAATTAATTTCATTCAAGTGGCTGATCAATGATTATTTTTTCCTCAATAAGTTCAAGGTGCACAACCCCTAACATTGGCATAGTTGATTCCTTTTCACAACACTTATTTAGAGAGACTGATTCAATTACCCACATTTGATGATTTGGGAAAACTCATATAGACTTTACTTAGCCACTATAATGATGGGAAGATTTATCTCTCCTAAGATGTCATAGTTTACATCAACATGGTTGTGATGGTGCTTGAAACAAGCTTCCATGTTAGAGGGAAATTTGTGGATGCATACAAGTCTAAAACACCACCTATTTTTCTAAAGGTGCATGAAGCTTATATAAGAAGCTCTAGAAGGATTGAGATTTTAGAAATCCCAGATGAACCACTACACATATTGGTAGACTACATTATTAAATGGTATTGGTAGACCTCCAACAATGCAAAACAAGTAACCAAGGGGGTAATTTACATTGCCACCACATGGTCCACTACCAGGAATAGTTTGATTGGCCTAAGTTTTTAGTATCTAAGCTCATCAAAAATATTGACAAGGTTTTTATGAACCTCATTTTTCATTACTAGTTCTTAGTCTTGATTTTAATTTTTACATAATTAAATTCTCCTGAAGGAGAGGTACACCTAGATGTTGACTACTATCTTGATGTATAATTCACTAAATTGGTGTGGACAAGGGAATGGGGGTATATCACCCAATAGGAAAAATTTAAAGCATGGTGGAAAGAATTGGTTGAACTCATTGAGACAAACATGTGCATTCCTTCATATGTGATGCAATACTTAGGAAAACATGCAATTAACTTAAAACTACCTAGGGCATCACCATTCACATTAATGAATTACCCAAAGTCCCTTGTACCATAGGTGCCCAGAGTGTTTAATAAATAGTTCTCATTTTAGAATTCTAGGAATTTAGTGCATGAGTTACAGGTTGTGATAATCATGTTATCTATTGGTGGAATAAAGGTAGAACAAGTGACTATTTCACAATATTTATAATGTTTTGTGGTTGGGAGACACCATGGATAAATGGTATAACTATGAAAAATATGGAGAATCTATGCCAAGAATAGTGAATTATGATCAAGAACTAATCTAAGATGGATATTTAGAATGTTTTGGTTAAAAAGGAGCAAAAGGAAGGGTAGGGAAGAAAGAGATATTGTTTATCTTCATTCCAAACATCATGACAAAGTTAAAATATCATCTATGCATGCACTTAACCAATGTGTAACATGAAAAAACTTAATCCCAAATCCTATCACACATTAGGCAAACTCCTAGAGAAGGTGGAAAAATACAAATAATAACCTAGTTCACTTTAAATATTTACCTCTACAATCAAACAAAATTAGTCCAAATGTAAGAAGAGTAAGAAAATGAAATGAACCTACGAATTTTAGTCAACCTATCATTGGCACAAGTTAACAACTTTATAATCAAACACATACACCAAAAATTCATGAAAAACATTAAAATATGGAAGTCAAAACAAATAAGTGGGAGAGAAGCCATGATAACAATGAACACATGCAAATACTAGATAATATTTTTAGAATTCTTTGATTATATTAATTAATGCTTATATTAATTAATTCTGATATTAATTAATCTAAGTTGATAAAGTAATTTTTCTCTAATAGCTCCCTCATTTTTTGATAATTGACAATGTTCTTTTTATAAGATACAAGGCAACATATCAATCAGTCTCATTTAATTACATATGTACAAGTGTATAACATAGGTGTCTATTCTATTGCATTCTAGAACAAATGACCTTTTCCCTTTAATAGATTGGTTTATAGACAATGTTATCTTATAAATTATACATGTCTATATAAAAGAATATCCTATTTCAAAATATTATACAAAGTTGGTTATAAAAGGAATACTCATTTAATTGATCTTTGGGACCCTTATGCTACTAACATTATAAGATAGTGTTGTAGGGTCCTCATTTTTCATTGATGTTATTTTTTTAATTGGCACAAGGTTGACAATTGGTTTTATGAAGCACTCCTTCATTTGATCTACTAAGCCCTTTGTGGTATTTATCCATTATGTCTAATGCTTCTAATTGCACTAATATTTTTGACTTTGTCTATTAATAACCCAAATGGACTTTGGATCAGCTTCTAAATTGAAGTGTTCATGCACAAATAACAATTCAACTCTTCTTGGCTTGGTCCTTCACATCCTTAGTCCATAAAATCTTCTTTTTATTAATTTTGCTTATGTGTTACCTTCATTACACTTTTGTGGCATCCTACTCAAATTTCATTGGTTCTAAACCTCTTTTAAAAGTCCATATTTGATTTTTACCATTAGATCATCTTACATGGATCAACACAAACTGTAGATCTTTAGATTAATTAGATCTAAGTAGCTGTATTAAATTTGACATCCACATGACTATCATTTAGTGTCCATGTGGACATCATTTATGGGTGTATGACCATTAATTTTAAATAAGTCCATGGGGATATTTACTATATTAAATTTGATGTTTTTGTGACCATCATTTGATGTCCATGTGGACATTATTGACAGGCATGTGATCATCAATTTTAAATGCATCATCGAGGCTCTTTGTTGTGTTAAATTTGACATCTATACAACCATCATTGACATCCATGTCAACATCATTAACGGGCATGTGGACATCAAATTTAATCTCATCTTTGGGACTATTTACTATCCTAAATTTGACATTTTAATGATCATCATTTGATGTCTATGTGAGCGTAATTGATAGGCACACAACCATTAAATTTAAGCTCATCTTAAAGACTATCTACCAAGCTTGACACTTGTCATTTTTGGGTTTGCTCTATTCCTACAAATATAAATAAAAAATAAACTCAGCATATATATCTATAAATAAATTGATTTAATTCAGGTGATTTATTTTTGGATTTTTGGAATTAGGGGAAATGTTTTAGATAAAATGTTTGAAATAATCCTCTCAAAGAGTCACTTGGTAGGGAATTTACCTAGGACAAAATTATTGAAAGGCACTTTCAAAAGGTTTGAAGGGAAAGTCTGGAGGGTAGAGGGTCATTCCAAAAAGGTTGAAGGGTAATCTTGGAGAGCAAGTTTCCACTTTAAAACTTTCAAAGGGTAAATTTCAAAAAGGTTGAAGGGTGTGTGCCCTTGGGGTCATTATTTTAGGCTTTTTGAATCGGATAAAAATTTTGAAGTCAAAATTTTGAAGGGTCATTCCAAAAAACCCAAAGGGTATGTTCCCTTCAAAAAAATACCAAAGGGTATTTTCAAATAAGCTAAAAGGTACTTTCAAAAATCTTGAAGAATAATTGGCCTAAACAAAAAGTTTGAAGGATAATTCTATTAAGGCAAAGGTCACTTTCGAAAGTGTTGCAGATAATTTGCTAAGGGAAAGATGTTTTGGGATTTTTGCACCAGATAAGATGTCCAAAACAAAAATCCTAAAGGGTCACATAAAAAAATATGAAGGATAAGTCTATTAAAGCAAAGAGAAATTCGAAAAAGGTATAAGGTAAATTCGGTCAAGAAAAGAATCCTTGATAAAAAAAACTAAACGATAGGTCTATAGGGCAGATGCCTTTAATAAAACTTTTGAAGGGTACTTTCAAAAATCTCAAAAGGTAGGTTTCAGCAAACTTTCTATGAGAAAGATGTTTTGGGATTTTTTCATTGGAAAAATTGTCCAAAATAAAAAGCCTGAAGGGTCACTTCAAAAAACAATAAGTCCAAAAACAATATGCCGAAGGGTAATTCTATCAGGTAAAATGCTCAATAGAATAAGTCTATGGGGAAATTGTTTTAGATAAAATGTCTAAAATAATTGTCCCAACATAAATAAGTTTGAAGGAATAATTTTGACATAGACCAATTTCATAAATCCCAAAATAATTCTTGATCAAAATCTTGAAAGTACTTGGATAAAGCATACAAAATATAAAACTCGACAGTTAAAAACATAACAAAAGGATTTTGCATTTAGATTAGACCACATGAATAATAAAAAGGTCTAAAAGGGGCGATTGGGACACAAAAGGGACTAAGCATGGATGTTACACTAAGGTTTAGTCATGTTGAAGAAAATAACTAAGCCTTAGAAAATAAAAATAAACTAAGCCCATAACATTATTTAAAATGTCCCCACATAAAAACTTCCCACCAAATTCAAATCAAGTACTTAGATTAAACATAGATTAAGGGTTTAGTTATTCAAATATTAATATAATAAACCAAAGGTTAGTGTTTCTACTTATTTTTGCTATTTAGTATTTAGAAGAAATAAGAAACTAAGATTTATGGTCAGGGGTTTGTACTTACCGGATTAAGCTACGCACCATATCCAGATGATTGAAGGAGCTCTTCTTTAGCTGTGGAGGACAACACCTATAGATAAGAAGACTCAAATAGAGAGATTGTTAGATTGATATATGGTGGACTGCCAAGCAAAGCTCGGTGCCAGAAGCACAAAGACTTCCTTGAGGGATGACAGTCCACTATTTATAATTAAAAGTGTTGGAAATAAAGAAATGACAAATGACTAACAAAGAGGAAATTAGATAATGCGTACCTGTTTCCTTGCAGTCGGTCTACCACAGTCACCAACGTCGGTAGTCCTATCGGCATCGGTTGGTCAAGTTGCCGATGTCAGTTAGTCTGCCGGCATCGGTAGGGGTAGTGGTCGATGTCGATCAGAGCAATGGCCTTGGACGGGTTTGTGGTTGATAGAGGGGTCTAGAAGGAGTCTGGGTCTATGCAAGGTTGTAGGGAGACAAATACAGTCCACAGAGGGACAAAGGTAGATGATAGGTTGTCAAAAAGGGTCAAGATAAAAGGAATGCTTTATAGCCTCTCTAGGAAGAAAGTCGGGTCTGGTTGAAGGTCGGGTCTGGTTGAAGGTCGGGTCTGGTCAGGTAGTATTTAGAGATAGAAAATTGACTAAGTTATTTTAAATTACTGAAATGAAAGGGGGGAATAAATACTTAGATCTAGTGAAATGAAGAACTAAGGTTTTGAATGCTTGTGCCTGTTACGACTGATGTCCAGGTCTCGTGCAATGCTTTAGTCCAATCTGGAGTGACCGGTGTAGAGTCTCTATGGCCAAGGGAGTGTTGGTTGAAGTCTGATCTCTGTTGATGTCCCAGTTCATGAGGAAGAGAGAGAGAGAGCCTGATCCCTGTGAGAGAGAGTCTCAGAGTCCAAGAGAGAAGCGTCTAAGAGGAAGTTGATTCAGGATTCATGATTAGTGATTAGCCCGAGCGAGAGATTAGAACTCGGTTTAAGTAAACCGATATTGGTGATACCACTGGCATTGGCTGACATTTGACTAATGTCAGCAGGTGGAGAATGAGTAAAAGGGCTAACAAGCCCATTCTCCATCTACCAAGTGCATAGTCCGTTGGAGAATTGTCAAAGGTCGGGCTAAATACGCACGAGAGTTGGTTAGGCGGTTGGGGAGGAGTAAGAATAGGTCTTGGATGAGTCATAGGGTGGGAAATGGTCCAAGATGAGGTGTCCAAGGTGAGGTGTCCTAGGTGAGGTGTCCTAGGTGATGTGTCAGGGTGAGGTCATAATTTAAAATAAGTTGTTTATTTTAAATTAATAAGATATGGGTTAGGACCAAGGAGTGTCGACACAATCTAGGTGTCTACAGTTAGTAAATAATCAAATTAACATTAAAATCATGAAACCCAAGCATTATTTATTCTAAGTAGGCCTTATTAGATTCACAACCTGAAATATAGAGATTCGATGTTAGCACTTTAGATAAGGGTAAATTAGAACCATGAAAAAATATGATAACCAAACTAGGTGTGGGTGATCTTCAAATAAAAATAATGTGAAATATTGATAATGACACTCTAATCAAGTGAATATTCAATTTATAGGTAGAAATTTTCACAATTTGACACATGGGTCCCCATTTTTTAGAAATGGGGGTATGTTGACCACAACAAATGGTGACTTTTAGGGGAAACATAGTAATATGTTAGAAAATTAAGAAACTCTGGTTTAGACTAATAATTAATCTAATCTTTCCATTTTATCGAGGAACATTATTAATATTAGTTCATGATTAGAACAAATCTTACACATGCAGAATTAGGATCAAACATCAAAACTTAGTCATGTTATGTGTGTACTTTGATTTCACTTACTGATTACTAAAGGATTTAGAGAACAACTTCTAGGTTCATATATTTAATCATTAAAATTGACTTTCAACATGTTTGAATATTTATTAAGAACCATGCTTTATCTCAAGGAAGGCTTGGGCATTGCTCTATATCTAACCTGACATCCATATCCCCGACAGAGATGCCTTTGTCTTGGCTCAAGGACTTGCTCCACTGCTAGCTAGGTGTCCATAGCCTCAGTGGAGGTTACCAGAGTCACACTTTCTTGGAAATATTTTAATTTTGAAATAATCTCTTATGTTGGTATTTTTAGATCATTTTGGATTTCTAGCAAAGGTTTGTAAGCCATGTTAGCCAAGTTTAAGGATTTGGTCAATTGTTTGATCCTCAAACAATTACCTATGGTTGCAACCTTTATCCTAGGTAATAATGTTTGTTAAGTGTAAAAATGATTACGTCCTAATGATTCAAGATTTCATCCCACATCTACAATCCTTTTTAAACCCATGTTTATATCAAAAAAATGTTAAATAATATTATGGAATACTTAACCCCTCCACTAGTCCTTACTAGTTTCTCAAAATTATAAAATTTAGATCCTATTTCAGTAATCCATGATCAACCAAAGTTGAGAAGTCTTACCTGCATTTCTAAACTATGAAGTTTCTTGAGCAACTAGATAAAAATTGAACTAAGAATTGTCTAATGGGACTTATTTAGAAGCAAAGAACAAACAAATAGAAAACAAACAAATATAAATAGGCTCTATATACAAATAAGGGATAGGAAGGAAAAAATCAAGATATAAAGAAAAAGAAAGAAACTAAATTAAGCCTTACACTAACTGCATAAAGTACTTACCTCCAGGATCAAATGGAAAATTATTTAGTCTACTACAGAACCTTGAAGCATGATTACTTCCATTAAATGGCCTCTTCTTGTGGATAAGATCACTTATATTCTTATGTCTTATAGGTTATGTATATTGGTATCCTATCATCATTCTCAGATGCATAGATCAAAGATATGAAGCTAAGACCAAATCATCTTCATCTCAAATTATCCTAATTTGTAGTAGGAGTGATATTTATGCTTCATCCATAGATAGATAATGACTTAGATAATATTCACTCAATAATGGTAACTCAGCTAGTATCCTTAGATTGATGTCCTAAATGGGTTCTTTTTGAGGTGGACATGGACTACCAATATTTCCACAAAAATATTCCACGTCATCCCAGAAGGCTTCTTCATCTTGATCAATTGAATGATGTTCATCCAAACTCCCATCAAAAACATGTTGGTCCCATACTCTTGACCTCCAGATGAAGTCACATGACAATTCTTGATCTATTTCACCTACTTCATCTTAATCCTTGGTGAATAAAGGTGTCTCTTCTATCCAATCAGGCTCTTACTTATCTTGGTATAGGAGCTCCAAAATAATATCATCTTCTAGAAACTATAGATCATTAGTGAAATCCTCAGATGAAATGTCCATATGTTTTTATATCCCATCATCTACCATCTCTAATATTTAATTCCAAAATATAAATCATGGTATGACTTTTGCCAATGACCATCTTCTCTAGGAACATTCTCTATTTCAAAAATAAATCTATGTGGGTTGCCTTTCTGGTTACCTTCTAAAGATAAGTTAGCTTGTATCTTATCTTGTTCATAGGGATACTTATTTTGAAGAGTTGATCCTTCTTCCAGAGTATCTTTAGGTTCACTTTCCTCTTCAAATGAAAAATTAAAATATTTTGTCATGAAACCTTGAGACGTTCTTGCAAAGCTAGATGTCCCTACAATATTATCTTAGTTAGGCATAATTTTAGAGGTTTCAAAAACATTGTAATGATCATCCAAATCTATATCATAAAAACTCATTTGTATGATTTTAGATGATCCATTATTATTTTTATCATGAAACCTATTTGGAGGCCTATTGAACCTTTGAGCAACATAGTTTCTATTAGATCCCTCTTCTATATTTCCTACTTATTTTTGCAACTAAAGAAAGTTAGTGCTCAATTTTTGGACCATTACTAATATCAAGTCATTTGAATTTTTGGGTATTTTAGGCTCACAAACTAGAGAATTACTAATAGATGTGGGAATTATAGTTCCATGATTTTGTGGATGGGATCCACTTGTGGTGCCATTCAGGAATTCTAGGTTTTAGCTAGGATATGTATGACTTGACGGTAATTAGTTCTAAACTGGTGTTAAATTAAGTACACTAGGAATGACATTTATGATGGACTAATTTGAATTGACATTAGGCATGAAATATGTCATATGAACTTGGGGATAAATTTTGTCATTAATGATCATGGATTCATAGTAGGCCTGATTCAATATGTTTATGACTGGAAGAGACCTTTTCAAGAACATAGAGGTTATGGGATCTATAGCATCCTTAAATACTCTGGGCACCTATGGTACAAATTTAGGCATCAACACTTCCTTTATTTATTGACATACATATTTCACAACAAGATATTTCCAAGCAAAAGGCTACAGATGCCATATGAGTGACAACACTTCAATGTATTCTTCCATAATTGAAAACTATGGGATTTTCAATTACACCACCCACTCCCTCTATCACACAACCCATATATATATTGGTACATGCAAAGTACCTAATAGTTGGCATCCCCTAACTCCTCCTTAACTCAAAACATGCTTTCAAGCTTCTTAGTTAGATGATCCAAGTGTTCCCTATATCTTAGGTAACTATTATCTTCTTGAATTAGGCATGGATGAAAATCAGGTGTATCCAATCATGCTTGTTAATATGGATGGCAACTTATATGAAAAACAACAAGAGAAGGAGTAATTATTTTATAAATATGTATACACCATGCAGGTGTGAAACAAGGTTTCATCATACTTGTGGGTGGATTTTCCCACTTATCCATATTATATCATAGTGGACATGGTCACAAAGGAAGAAAATATGTAAAATATTCATGAGGCCCTCACTATAGGCCCACTACCTCTTTCTCCTATACATCCTAACATTTCCAATCCTTTAGTAGATAGTCCTCCATAAAATGTCACCCATATAAAACTCACACTATAACATTTTTGATAACCTTAGGATATAAGTGAGACATTCCCTGGATTGCAAATTCCTATGTAAGATCTAGATCTAGTTCCAACATAGTTTTTAGCATAGCCCCAACTAGTAGAGTCTTCTCTAAAACCCATGAGGCATCTTATCAAGAAGTCATATCTTTCTAAATCAGAGGTTTAGGCATTGACACTTATCCCTTCCTCATCTCCTTTTGAGGATCCTACTCCTCATTTTGTGGAAGCTATAGCTAACCAACCTACTATTGAGGAATAATAAATAGCTGATGAGGTAGCCCAACAAGATACCAAATGTAGAGTATGTTAAGAATAAAATCACAAGGCTAAATCAAAGGAAAATAAAAAAGAATCTACAATATATTGTGTACTCCTAGAACAACAAGCACAACCTCAAGTTGCCAAAGTCAAAGCCCAAGTGGCAATATTTCAATCTAAGAATGAACAATACAAGTAGGAGGAAGTATGTGAATAAAGGATACATGACTCTAATGATATGATGGATACTTAAGATAGGGATGAATATGAAAAATAACTATAGCAAAAAGATGAAAAAGAGGCAATATCAAAGGTAGTAAAGACTAAGGCAAAGGTTGATGCTCAATTTCAAAGATCCATTGAGGATGCTATGAAGAAACAATAAGAGGCAAAAGTATAGAAGGCCAATGAGGTTCTTTAGTATTTATAGCTAGAGGTGACCTTATAAATGGTAGGTAAAGTAGAAACATAGTCAAATCCATAAAAGCTCACCATTAAACAACTACCTATGTCACCTACTATTAGACCCCCCAATCAAAGTCTTTGGTCATGGGACCTTCTACTGACCTCCTCTCACTACATGAAATTTTCCTTTCCCATTACACCCTTTCATCACACACTTCCAAAAACATCCATCTCTACTCTAGGTATTTACATGGCCATCATGAAAGCATCATTAAATGTTCCATAATTATCATTAGCCATGTAGTTGGAAGGCACAACTAATTTTCAAGAGAGCATTACACAAAAATCTATGTCACTAGAGAAAAAAGTTTCCCATTTGACATCAAATAATATATAACTATGAGCCAGCCTATTCTAGGCTTGTTAATTCATTGAAGATGCATACCCCAACCTAGTGCAACAAGTCCTAAATGTGGAGAGTCTATCTATTGCATGCAAGCTTATGATACTTCTTACATAATTAAATCTTACGTAGCTAAGGTTTAGGAATCAAAGATGATACCTAACTCCTTTTGGAGTTACTAGATTAATATCACAAGTTTATCCATGTTAGATCTTTTTAGGCCATATAGGTATCCCAATGCCTACTATATTTTAATCAAGATCTAGATAGCATTGAGGGAAACATATAGTTGGATTTTGTAGAAGCTACTAGGGCCAAGGTAACCATCCTCAATCCAATTAATTTTTATATGACCTGGATATCACACTTAGAACCTCTTCTTTTACTAAGGACACTATGTTATTAAATTTATAGTAGTGGTAAATGCACATTTAACATAGCACTTTCACTCATCTTCAAGCGTAGATGTTTGTTGACAAGCTTACAGACCTCCATCAAGATATTTCTTAGTGAACTCTTACTACCCACACTAATTTTACCTGAACTATAGATGATGATTTCCAAGCTTTACTTCTTTCCTAAGGTCACCTATGAGCATTACTTCATCTCATCCAAGAGATTCTATTAGATTGGAAAGATTTTAAAGTTTATATGTTAGACTTTTATTATATGATTGCACCTATGATTAATAATCCCTTATTCAGTCCACCAAAAAAATTGAAGGCTCAACTTCAATAACACAAGGTTCCTCCACTGCCTTTTTCTTTAGCCCCTGGGTAGTTGGAATCAACTCCTCCTGCTTCTTAAATAGTGCTTAGGTGTCTCAATTTTGACATTTTGCTACTATATTTTTGTTCTTAGATAGATACATAGTGTGTCACAGGGCAATAATTAGTTGAAAACCCATTAGGTAAACTATGTAGTGCTTGTTGGTTGAATATTTTTTCGATCAGCGTAATGATAAACAAAATAGGTCTGATAAGCCAAAGTAGGAAGATTAGTCATCCAAATGTGTAGGTTTACCACATCAAAAGGGGACTAATCTCTCCTCTCATCAAGGGGAGGTTCCCTATAGATATGTTATATATATATATATATATATATATATATATATATATATATAGAAAATAATACTCAAGGGTAGGACAAACCATCCATATCTCTTTCTTTAGAGATGATGCATGCAAATCAAATGAAAAATCTCAAGGGAAATGATAGAAAGCACTCCTCTTCTTTTAGAAGTACTATTCAAAAAACCATAAGAATACTCTTGGTAGTAATTACAAAATGTAACCAAGGACATAGTAACCAGTAAATTGAGATGTAGCACAAAGTCTCCACCTGAATTGCCCAAGAGTGAGATACGAAGGACAATGAGGGCACAAAGTCATCCCAAGGTCCTTTACATAGAAATGAAAAGAAAACACACTAAAGGAAATTATGGGGGCACAAAGTCTCTCCATAGTTGACTTCAGGACACCTTCTTGACTACTTTCACTAATTTTACTTGTTGAATTAAAGGAACAAAAAATCTATTAAGGAAAAAGACATAAGAATAGTTTCCCCAACAACCAAGATATCACAGCACAAAGTCTGAAAAGTCACTTTATTTCTTATTCCAATAACAAAATATGATCAACAATCTGAGCTCAAAGTCTCAGTAATGCCATTCAATTTGGGCAGAGTTTCATTTCTGATTGTTAGAAAAAGATCAATTTATAATAAAAGAGAGTCCCTTATATAGCCTCTTCAAGGACTCAGGAACAGTAACACATCATGTTGTATTGAAATTTGTTAAGAATACAAGCTAGAATTTAGGGGTATCTACCCATTTGCTTTTCTCAATGCAGATAAACAAGTCACGCTATTGAAAGTTTGCATCTTTCAATGTCCACCTGGCAATCTGATCCTTCTGCATCATTTCTCCTTTTTTGGTTAATTGAATCGGGTCCTTGATTCAATTTGATGCTCTATTCTTTAGTCACTTCCTACTAGTCTTGGCCTCAAAGCCTTTGAATGCGTTTGGGTCTGTAGATTTAAAACTACAAGGATCAATGGCTATTTCATTGTCATAACTTTGACATCCATGAGCACATCATTTTCCTTGGCAATTCCTTCAGTTTTTTCATTTGAGCTTTCCTAGAGGGGACCTACCTTTCAGGCCTTAAGAAATGATTCACTTTAGGTTAGGAAGATCCCCCCACAAGGGTATCTACCCTTCGAGTGGTCTTCAGATGGCCTTCATCCTTATTTATTTTGGTGGGTCACTAAGTCTTTTGTTTTGCATCCTCCCAAAGGGAAGGTGACCCTTCAGCTTTGGGGAAGTGTCCTTTAAGTTGGAAGTCAAGATTCCCCCGCAAGGGTACCTGCCCTTTGGGGTCCTTCAATGGCCTTTTCTTTGGAGTACTTTAGAACATTTCCCATGGACATTTCCCGTAGATATTTCTCGTAGACAAAAAGTCCACGAATATCTTCCTGCAGATGAAAAGTCTGCAAATATTTTCCCACAGACAAAAGTCCATGAGAATTTCTCGTGAACAAAAAGTCTGCAAGAAATGTTGCTTTGTCTTTGGATTTGAGAAATTCCTTTGAGATTTCCTCCCACAGCCTTTCTAAATTCCTTCAGACTTTTTTCCCAAAGGAATTCCTTTGGACAAAAAGTTTGAAGGAATTATGCCTTAGTCTTTTTCCTAAAGGAAATCCCTTTGTCTTTCGGCTGCCTTAAACAAAATTTTGAAAGAACTTACCTTTGTGACTTCCTTGAAAATGACCCTTTTGAAGGGTGCTTTTGTCGACCAAGTGCCCTCTGCAAGGGCACTTATCCTTCGAGAGGCTCTTTTGAAATTTTGCATTGAACCGCTCCTTTGAACCAACTATTGAACCAAGCTTTGAACCAAGCTGATGAACCCTTTGATTGAACCAAAAGTCATTGAACCATTTGATGAATCGACTGAGTGAACTAAAGAATTAAACTGATTGAATTGAGCCAACCCTTTGAACCAAAGTGGTTTAATGGTTCATCAATTCAATTAGTTCATTCTCTTTGATTTGGCTAAGTTCTTTTAATCCTCATTAAACCAAATGCATTGAACCTGTTAAACCTTGAACCTATTGAACCTTTGAACCAAAGTGATTTAATGGTTCAATGGTTCAAGCCTCAAAAACTTGTTCTTTTGATTGAACTTGCTTGTAAAAGCCTTTGAACCTATTGAACCATTAGTCTATTGAACCTATTGAACTCTTACTACTGATGTTGAATCTTTGAACCTATTGCACCAAAATGGTTCAAGGTTCAACAGTTCAATGGTTCAATCCTTGCTTAGAAGCTTGCCGATGAACTCTTTTGGTTGAACCTGGTCATTGAACTAACTTTGAAACCACCTAAGTATTGAGAGCTTACTTCTTTCCTACAAAGTCTGTAGATTTTCCTTCCTGCAGAGTCCATAGATTCAAGCCTGTAGAGTCTGTAGATTCAAGCCTGTAGAGTCTGTAGATTCTAGTCTATTGAGTCCATAGATTCTAGTCTATTGAGTCCATAGATTCTAGTCTATTGAGTCTGTAGATTCTAGCATGCTGAGTCTGTAGATTCTCGCTTGTTGAGTCTGTAGATTTTTGAGAAGCTTGAAAAATGAGGAATTTGAATGTTCAAAACAAATTTCAAAAAGGGAAGAGACAATTTTGGTCTATAGGACCAAAATAGTTCAAATGTTGTCCCAAAAATGAGTGATATTTTTTGGGGACAACATCTGGCTCTAGTTGGGGAGCTTCTATCAATTATAAAAAGAATTGAAGGGAGTAGAATCTAGAATCTCTAGTGTCTTCATGTGTACCATTGGGTTGCGGAGTCATGTTACCCAAAAATGAAAGGCATAAAAAATGGAAACAAACAAAACAAAATAGAATTAAAAACTATACAAATATACATATGTACAGATGCAATAATCTAATACTTTAAGATTTGAAGTTTTTTAGATGTTGCTTCCTGAGAGGTAGTGAAAATAGTGTTCTATCTTGATAAACTAGAAAGAAGACATTTTGTCCCCAGAAATAGTGACGAGCGAATGGAACTCTCCACTAGGAAATCAATTTTTTGTGTCTTCCTCTTGGCTTCTTCTTGCCCCATGGCAGGATGTCGTCTTCAAACTGAAAACCATAACTCCTTGCTTTCTTGGTGAAGGGTTCCTTTGCCTAATTTTAATTTGTAGGAGCATGGTCCATTACCATAATTGGTTGTTCTTTTGGTTCAGTCTAGCACATGATTGGATTGTCCACATCAAACTCCTAAAAAACTATTAGCTTAGCATCTCCTTTGATGTGAAGGAGTTTGATCTCTTCATCTTGAGCAATTTTTAATTTGAGCAACAGAGATCTGTATCCAGTTATGGAAGAATTGCTGCCATTGGATTCTAAAATCCAAGCATCATCAGAAGCTAATCTTCTATCAAATTTCTCTTCATCAGAGATGGAAGATCTTTTTTGATTTGTACTGCATCTTACCAATTTTTTTGATGCCTTGTTTGGATGAAATCCTGGATTGCTAGCTACAGGAATTTCATCAGCCAAGACATGAGCATCCTTTGTGGTCAAGAAGTAATTACCCCTACATGAAGTCTCAAACAAAATTTAAGCTATAGGGGCTAACATTTGGGTAACCACACTTTTTGCCTTAGACAGGTCCACACTTGGTTCTCCACCAATGTTTAATTGCTCAGAATTGGCTTGTAGGGATTCAAACTTAGTCATCTAAATTTTAGATTTCTTGACATGATCAATCATGGCAAATTACTGAGATGGAATTGGAAGAGAGGATGGGAATTCATCCTTTTGGTTTTTGGGAGGGGGAGGACTGATCTATGAATTTGAAGTAGAAAGTGCATAGATGTTCGATGTACTTACTTCTTTGGCAATCACCGAGTCCTTTGACTAAAAAGGAAGAGGGGTTCTCTGCTCAACAATTGAAATTATTGGTTGGGGTCACTCCTCTATCTTCTCTTTATCGGCCTGTTAGGCTAATTGATTCTTAGACCTAGTGAATACTGTGTATGATCCTTCGATTGCTTCACCTTCACTTCTGGATTCATCCTAGAAATTTAGGAAACCAATGTGGGAGTCACCAGCTAATTCTTCTAGACCCTCCCTAAAGAGATTAGTGCCACTTTCTTGCTCAAACTTAGGTTGGAAATAGGAAACATGTTCTATTTCTAGATATCCAACTACTAAGTTGGTTAGAGGTGCTTCAAGGGCAAGGCTCCTCTGTGGGGGAGGAAGACGATTTGGTTGCCCTTGACTTCTGGTAATGTTTCCTTGATATGGCTAATTAGGTAATGTCCTCCTTGGTATATTTTTATATAGAGGAGTAGAAGACATGCCTTGTGCCATTTGCCTTTTCAAGGCTAGCAATTCATTTGCTAGCTTTTGTACCATTGGGTCAGTGGTGATTATGGGTGAGTATTCAGAAGATGAAGAGGGTTTGCCTTTGCTTGGGTCTTTCCTTATCTTTCCTACCAAGATAAGGTCATCTTCTACCTTAGTAGCCAAGTCTTGAGTAGCAGTAAGGTCTATGTGGCCAGCTCATCTTAAAATAAAACTTACTTTAGGTAACTGAGAATTAATGAAGAAGCATTTGAGATTCCTAGTTGTAGGTCAAGAAATTATAGGAATTCTATTCCTCAATTTGTCAAACCTAGAAGTAAAATCCCTCATAGGCTCAGGAGGCTCTTTCTTCATCTGAGTGAGCTGGGCCAAAAAGGCATGTGCATCTTCTGTGGACTTGAACCTTGCTTCAAACTTGGCTTTGATTGTATCCCAATTAGTCACTGATCCAGCTTGTAGATGGTAGAACCAGTCTACAACATCACCTTGTAGTGTCTCCACAAAAATACTGACTACCACGTCTTCAAATTCCACCCCTATAACACCACAGGGTATGCTAAAGGCTTTAATGTGTTCATTAGGGTGAACTATCCCATCACCAAAGAATTTGGGGAAATTCTTTCTTGAGCTATGTGGGAGTTCATGCAAAGGTGGAGTCAAGTTGAGTGGGCCAAAAGAGTTACCCCAGGGGCCTCAAACTACCATGATTTAATCAATAAAAATATAGATAACAAACCTGGATGGAGTGACCAGATTGCAAAACAAAAATGGAAAAGGACTAGCTCTACTTGAGCTTGAGGCTTGAGGCTTCAAACTGTGAACTCTTTCCCAACAACTCTAAATTTTGTAGACTAGATAAAATAACAGAGGTGGAGGAATATGGTAACGCTATAATGATAATGGGTAAGACACAAAATGGAGTCTCTAGAGTTTATATAATGGATAAGGGAAGGAATTGATTCAATTTGAAACTTGAGGCTTCAGACTGCATGTTCTTCCCTAGTGGATTCACTAAAAACTATTCATTGAATATTTTCTCGATCAGCGTACCGATAAACAAAATAGGTTTGATCAGCCAAAGTAAGAATATTAGTTGTCAAATGTGTAGGTTTACCACATCAAAATGGGACTAATCTCTCCTCTCATCAAGGGGAGGTTCCCTATAGATATGCTATATATACAAATAGAAAATAATACTCAAGGGTAGGACAAACCATCCATCTCTCTTTTTTCAGAGATGATGCATGCAAATCAAAGGAAAAATCTCAAGGGAAATGATAGAAATCACTCCTCTTCTTTTAGAAGTACTATTTAGTAAACCACAAGAATACTCCTAGTAGTAATTGAAAAATGTAACCAAGGACGTAGTAACTAGCAAATTGAGATGTAGCACAAAGTCTCCACCTGAATTTCCCAAGAGTGAGATATAAAGGACAATAAGGGCACAAAGTCATCCCAAGGTCCTTTACATAGAAACAAAAAGAAAACACACTAAAGGCAATCATGGGGGCACAAAGTCTCTCCACAGTTGACTTCAGGACACCTTCCTGACTACTTTCACTAATTTTACTTATTGAATTAAAGGAATAGAAAATATATTAAGGAAAAAGACATAAGAACATTTTCCCCAACAACCAAGATATCACACCACAAAGTCTGAAAATTCACTTGATTTCTTATTCCAATAGCAAAATATGATCAATAATCTAAGCTCAAAGTCTTAGTAATGCCTTTCAATTTGGGTAGAGTTTCATTTCTGATTGTCAGAAAAAGATCAATTTACAATAAAAGAGAGTCCCTTATATAGCCTCTTCAAGAAGGACTCAAGAACAGTAACACATCATGTTGCATTAAAATTTGTTAAGAAGATAGGCTAGAATTTAGGGGTATCTATGCATTTGCTTTTCTCAATGCAGAGAAACAAGTCACGCTATTGAAAGTTTGCATCTTTCAATGTCCACCTAGTGATCTGATCCTTCTTCATCATTCCTCCTTTTCTAGTTAATTGAATCGTGTCCTTGATTCAATTTGATGCTCTATTCTTTAGTCTCTTTCTACTGGTCTTGGCCTCAAAGCCTTTGAATGCATTCAGGTCTGTAGATTTAAAACTACAAGGATCAATGACTATTTCATTGTCGTAACTTTAACATCCATGGGCACATCATTTTCCTTGGCAATTCCTTCAGTTTTGTCATTTGAGCTTTCCTAGAGGGGACTTGCCTTTCGAGCCTTAAGAAATGATTTGATTTGGGTCAGGAAGATCCCCCTGTAAGGGTATCTATCCTTTGAGTGGTCTTCGAATGGCCTTCGAGCTTCTTTGTTCCAGCAGGTCGCTAAGTCCTTTGTTTTGCATCCTCCCAAAGGGAAGGTGACCCTTTGGCTTTGGGGAAATGTCCTTTAATTTGGCAGTTGAGAGTCCCCCATAAGGGCACCTATCCTTTGGGGTCCTTTGGCAGCCTTTTCTTTAGAGTCCTTCAAAACTTTTCCCATGGACATTTCCTGTGGATATTTCCCGTGGACAAAAAGTCTGTGGATATCTTCTCATGGACAAAAAGTCCATAGATATTTTCCCACGGTCAAAAATTTGTGAGAATTTCCCACAGAAAAAAAGTCTGTGAGAAATGTTGCTTTGTCTTTGGCTTTGAGAAACTCCTTTGGGCTTTCCTCCCATAGCCTTTCCAAATTCCTTTAGACTTTTTGTCTGCAGGAATTCCTTCAGACAAAAAGTCTGAAGGAATTATGCCTTAGTCTTTTTCCTGAAGTAAATCCCTTTGTCTTTCAGCTGCCTTAAACAAATTTTTGAAAGAACTTACCTTTATGGCTTCCTTAAAAATGACCCTTTCAAAGGGTGATTTTGTTGACCAAGTTCCCTCCACAAGGGCACTTGTCCTTTGGGAGGCTCTTTTAAACTTTTGCATTGAACTGCTCCTTTGAACCAACCATTGAACCAAGCTTTGAACTAAGCTTTAAACCAAGCTGATGAACCCTTTGATTGAACCAAAAGCTGTTGAACCATTTGATGAACCAACTGAGTGAACTGAAGCATTGAACCAACTGAATTGAACCAAGCCTTTGAACCAAAGTGGTTCAATGGTTCATTGGTTCAATCAGTTCATTCTTTTTGATTTGGCTAAGTCCTTTTGATCCTCATTGAACCAAATGCATTGAACTTGTTGAACCTTGAACCTGTTGAACCTTTGAACCAAAGTGATTCAATGGTTCAACGATTTAATGGTTCAAGCCTTACAAACTTGTTCTTTTGATTGAACCTACTTGTAAAAGCCTTTGAACTTGTTGAACCATTAGTCCATTGAACTTGTTGAACTCTTGCTGCGGATGTTGAATCTTTGAACCTGTTGAACCAAAATGGTTCAAGGTTCAATGGTTTAATGGTTCAATCCTTGCTTACAAGCTTGCCAATGAACTCTTTTGGTTGAACCTGGTTGTTGAACCAACTTTGAGATTTCCTAAGTGTTGAGAGCTTGCTTCTTTCTTACAGAGTCTGTAGATTTTCCTTCCTGCAAAGTCCATAGATTCTACCTGTTGAGTTCGTAGATTTTTGAGAAGCTTGAAAATGAGGAATTTGAATGCTCATAACAAATTTTGAAAAGGGAAGAGACAATTTTGGTCTATAGGACCAAAATAGTTCAAATGTTGTCCTAAAAATGAGAGATATTTTTGGAGGACAACAGTGCTCATAGGGTGAAATTTGATAAATGATGCCCTAGGCAACTTGTGACTCATGGGAGCACTCCTAAATTTTAGCATTATTTTATGTTGTTTTGACATTGTCTCAAGATGACACAATAGTTTAAGTCTAAGAAAGTGTTAGTCAGATATTATTCAAATATATATGTCATATGTTCAAATATATTATTATTCAACATGTCCAAACATATCTTTCATGCATAGTAA
The DNA here is from genome assembly GCA_037957365.1 of Torreya grandis. Taxonomy (NCBI): domain Eukaryota; kingdom Viridiplantae; phylum Streptophyta; class Pinopsida; order Cupressales; family Taxaceae; genus Torreya; species Torreya grandis. The sequence goes on along the minus strand of JARHVA010009077.1, from coordinate 103,750 downwards.
TAACTTCCATTTCCAGCCATGTAATATTATTAACTAGCTAATCATATCAGAATGAAATTGGCCTATTTTGAGTTAGCAACAATAGAGGAAGTTACACATGACTTGGCACAACCAACTACTTAGAATAGATAGGAAGTTACAACTACAATATATTCGATCTATATTATGGATGTATCTGTATGGAAAAGGGTTGATTGCTTTTTCATAATTTTTATCTTTGTAATTCTTCTACTATGAGATTAATGTAATATTTGTTCATTAAATTTGTATTGTAATATTGTACAGGTTAGTCTCTATGATAGTATGTAATGAAGTCTTTTGATTAATATAATAAGAAGTCCTCTATTATTTTCCAAAATGTGTCCATATTTTTTATATTAACTACATAAGATCTGAATGTATTTAGTTATACTATGAAATACTTCATGTTATATAATTATCAATTCTAAGTTTTGTTTATGTTTATTCCCACTAATAATCTATGTGAAACCTTAATTCTTGATGCAACCCTATGATTTCTTTGTATAAACATTTAATAAGTCTAGAAAATGTCTTTTAATAGGTTATTTATTAGTATGTAGTTGACTATCCCTAAAAGTAACAAGTTTTGGGGATCTAATAACCTATACTAACACTCACTCATATACTCAAGCAACCTGATACAACCACTCATGCTTGTGTGAACTCATCTCACCAAGCCACCATGCTCTACCTTCTCATAAGGTCTCTTCATGACATGACTAGCTTAGGCTACTTAAGAAATTAGCATAAAATACCTGATACTTATATATTTTTCAACAATGGTAACAAGACAACAACATTGATAACCACTACAATACTTTCTTTCATACTACATACCTTCAATTCTCATAATAGTGTCACAACACACACTAACAACTAGACTTTCTCATAACAACACTCTTGCAGACCTACTTGCCATCATACCTTCACAAGAACCTTCAATGATAACACTAATAATTTCAAGCTGACTTGAACCTTGAAATCAACCTTGACATCAACCAACAAAAAATACAAAGCTCAAAAGTCTCACCTTATCATATCATTCACATACCTCAATGACAACATACCATGTACCTTCACTAGATGCACATTGACATCAATGACATCAACCTTGACATTAATGATAACAACATGACAAAACTCCTATGATAAGTGTACCCATGTTCATGGATTAAATAACCCAAACTATTTTAGTGATTCCTTTCATGGTTTGGGAGTTTCCCTAGTCATCCCCAATAGTTTCCACTACCAATGCTCCATAGATAATAGTAGCCCAGGCTGACCCAAGTAATATGCCAAGAAGTAGAAGGTATCCCATCCTCTTACACCACCCCCATTATATCCCCACATCATCTTTTGGCCTCCCTTTTCCTTCATCCTAGGTTCCTAGGGATTTGGCTTTAAACACCCAAATTTATCATTTCTAATGAACACCCCCCCTCCTTGGAGTCATAGCTCCTTAGGTTAACATGAATTAGGACTGGTGGTAGGTGTAGGTGTTTCCTTGGTCCTCCCCATTCATCTTTCCTCACTATGCCCTATGCCATTTTGCCTTCACTACTTTCCTTATTTATCTCTTTTGCTTCCTTTATGTCCCCTCCACCACATCCTCCACCTATCACCACCATTTTTGTCAACCCACTAACACTTCCTCTAACATTGGGTATGGTTTCAGTATCTCAAGCACCTGAGATGATAATGTAGGGTGACCAATATTTACAGTGGGACTTTTATTACACCATAATAAATATGTGTAGGATCCTCACTTAAAATTTCAAGAAGTAGGGTAACCTTATGGTTTGGTATACCCAATAGGATTTATTCTCTCTTACCAAAGTGAGGACCCATGGGAGAAAAAAAGAGGTTGAAGACCTAATCTCAATTATTTGAACCACCCATGACATGTCCAAAACATTAATGGATTACATGCAAGATTAGGTCAAGGTACTTGAAGCACAAGTGAAAAGGTCCATCCCAATGATCTTAATTGGGAAAGTCAATGATTCTCTCTTTCAAATCTTCTTAGTATTATGAAAAATGTTGGAGATTCAAGCTAGTTGTGAGACATATATTCAAAAGACCCATGCTTATTTGGAGAGGATCACTCTGGTAAAGATAAAATGTAGGAATATGGTGATCATAGTAAATAAGGGCATGTTCTTGGAGCTGAATCTTATGCCCACTTTTGACCTTAGCTTGTACCAAACATACACTGGGAGCATGAAGGCAAAAATTGAGGAATGGTTGACCCTAACACTGACTATGGTGAGTCCCATAAAAGAATGAAATAATAAAATATTTACCTACTTTAAGGAGGTTAATATCTTGGTGTTATTCCACTTGGATGACACTCTTATTGACTGGGGTGAATTTAGAGTCCACTTGGGTCATTTTGACCAACTTATGTGAAATAAGGTGGCCAAGAAAAATAATGATAGAGCCCATTTTGTGGTCAAAATCTTGACCTAATTTATTATGAGCATTAGCCAAGTGTCCAAATTTAAAGTGTCTATGTTGGCCCCACTCCAATTCTACCAAATATTATTGTAAGTCATTCTTTCAAGACCCTCCAATGAACATATTCAAGATGGATCAAGAATTTGACCTCGTGATAGCAGTGTTGATGGCTAGGGAAGCAGTCTAATAAGCTCAAAGATAGATCATCCAAAGCTCTACCATGTATAAGCTAGGTGGGCCCAAGTATTTTAAGATTGACATTAATGAGTTCCACCTCATCTTGTATCTGCTTCATCTCCTTAGGTTACTCTATAAAATTATTAGCTCAATTTTTCAAAATTTCAAGCTAAGCAGTGGTAGCCTTGTGGGCTTCCCATGACTTATTATAAATGGTCATTGGCATCAAAACTTTCATAATAATATTGTAATAGATTATTTGGATAAAACCATGTATAAATACCCCCTTATTTTACTTGTAAGGTTAGTGGTGGTGGTTATTGTAATGCTAATCTTGTAATTGTAATCTTGAGCTTAGTTGTAACTGTGATGTGCATTATTACATGTATATGGTGATCCTTGATATGTGATGGAATAGAATACTTATAATATTGAAACACCTCCTATAATCTTATTATGGAAATAAATGGTACTAGTACTTTTTAATTATTTCCACCCATATTTTTCTTTGATGAATAGCTTATAGAATTAGTAAATTGTTAGGATTAACTTTCCTATGATGTTTTTATCTAGAACTATGTGCCTGTTCAATCACCCTATTATAGCGAGTTAAATGCATACACCATATCATGATAAAACTAACAGGAATTGGTCTTAAGCTATGTGTTTTAGGTGAGTACACAAGATCATTTATAAGAACTATTGATTTAGTGTGGGGTGATTTTGGGCCTTAAATTTTGTATTGATTCAAAATATTAGTTATAATTTTGGATGGATGTTCATATTATTTTTATCTTGTTCATAATTGCATTTTCCCATTCTATACAAGATTGAAATACTATCAACTACATACTAAGTAGTAATCCACTAAAGAATCCCCCCAATCTTATGTTACAAAATATTAGATAGAAAGTGGGTGTTCATATTATTCTTATCTTTTTTAGAATGGGCATGTGCCCATTCTACACAAGGAGTCTCTAAGGTCACTTAAAATTTTTTATATGTTCTAAAATCCTTCTCCCATCATTAGAGAATTTATGAAGGTCATTTTCAAAGTTTTGATGTAGGTCATGTGTGACTCTAATAATATTTATAACATGCATTACGGAATATTGATTAGAAAGTGTATGTTCATATTATTCTTATCTTATTTAGAATGGGTATGTGCCCATTCTTTAGAATATTGAAATATTATCAACTATCAACATTTTTTATGGTGTAGAATGGGATAAATTGACAAAATTCTTATTAATATCTTATGTACAAGTAGGCACAAGCCCATTCTGAATAATATATAAAATATCATCTCCATTAAAGTACAATTCATTGTAAATACAAAATATAACAATATAAAATATCAATAGACATGATATAATATAAATTTAGAATAGACTTAATTTAGAACAGGTGTGTACCCATTATACACAAGTCTAAGATTATCATCACTAACTAGCTAATAATAATGAATGTTTACATTCTATCAATCCTACATTGTCAATACTTTATAGGTTTAAATAATAACCATCCATTTAAAAAAAACATGATCTAGTGACTAATGTATCTAAATAATATCTTATTACATGGTTTTAAAACATGTCAGATTTAAAATGTCATCATGATATATTTAAACTAACAAATTATGACTATCTTATTACAAAAAGATTATAATGGCTATTCTGGGTAGTGTTCCCTATCGATAAATTATAGATATTGAAGGTGCATTAGACTGGGACAAAAGATATAAGGAGTGATTTGTACAAATATACTCTTCATCTAGCTATCATAATGACTTCTAGTTGTTTCATTCCATGTTAGGGGAACATCAAGTGGTTAGGATAGTTTTAAATATGAAATGCATTTAAAATAATGTAATAAGCTTTTTGGTGGAGCACATAAACAAAAATGGCCACTTATCTCATATTATTCAAATGGATCTAGATGTTATATTATATATAACTAATGCCATGGTTAATTTGGTAAAACATAATAAATATTCTTCCTTTTCTTACGATTGGAAAATTGAACCATTTACATATGGATACACCACTGGAGTGGAAATTAGTAATTTTTTTGTAATGGAATTAAACTCTCATTAAGAAGACTTTATTAGTATGCATTCACTTCACCTATCACCCACTGCTTGAATATGGATAAAGAATTGGGGAAAAACAAATTTCATTCAAAAATGTTTATATATATAAGGAAAAAACTATTGGCAAAGATGGAAAAATAAACTTCAGTATCACAGTTCCAAGAGCTAAGGTCATCTACAAGTGAGAAACACTATTTAATGAAGCTAAAAAGGAATTTAAGAAAATTGAATCCTCAACATCTCAAGAGATTCAAATTTTCCTATTCAATGAATTTTTTGTCAATATTGGAGTTAAATGCTAACACTAGGCTCCTCTTGTTGGAATCATAATGAATAAAAGGGAGGTGAATCAATCTTTAAAAACTTCAATCAATTACATCCACTCATCTATGAACTATGAAAATAACACAATGATCTAGAAATGCATTAAGAACCAATAACATGAGCATGAAATAAGATAACACATCACATATGTGGGAAACACTCATGGGGAATAAAACCCACTAAAAAAAATCTTGGACAATATATCCTATAATATGATGTATCAAATTTAGTTGAGCACCAACCCCAAATTTATCATGCACCCACTTGACTTTAGTAGGCACCCACTTGATTAGAGGATACAACCCCCTATGAATAATCACCAAATCAGTCAAAATAAACTTTTAAAATCACCAAACTATATGGAATATTCAATTCTATCTTGATCAATAACCTAATTATCCAAGAGTAATTTTACAAACACTAACCTGTAAGGAAGCTTAAACTCCCTCTTCGACTAAGCACCAACTCAGTCAATCACACTTATTTATTCTACTCTTACACTCAAATATGTATCTATTCTATCCACTATCATAAATTATGTTAAAAATTATAATGCATCTCTGATAGCCTCTCAATAGATAATGATCACTCCTTTAGCTCTACTCCACTTAATTTATCTCAAAACTACCTCTAGGCTTCTTCATTCAACTAGCCCTCTTCAAGACTGAATAGGTCATATGACCTTGATATTCAACTATATAACACCTATATTATATTTATTATATGATTATATAATCTATATTTATGGTTTAAAACATGTTTCCCAACCTTCTTAGGCTCATTGATTTATCAGTCCTTTCATTTACTCTATATATGTCCAAATGGGCCTAAAATGCCTTGTATATATACTCATCTATTGTTCAAATACCACTTGGTCAAACACACACCAATAACATATTATTTTTTACATATAATAGGTCTTATGACATCTCATAAACAATATTAAAATGAATTTTGAGTCCCTTTTGGTTTTTCATGACTCATTTAGGCCTCATTTCACTTTTAGGTCTCATGGAGACCTATTTGCATCAAGTCTATCTTCTTAGCATCAAATATTGATCCTCTTAGGCCCATATTGATTTATAAAACAATATAAAACCATTAAATCACTTATAATAGGACCTATACTAACCTAATTCATGATTTATTGGACATGTGTCTATTGTTCATACCATGAAACCTCTTTTAAGACAAACTGTCTTATTAGGCCTATGTGTCTCAAAAAGTCTATCTTGAAAAAGTGAATATTGAACACCATTAATATGTTTAAAAATTATAAAAAAAATTAAATAAACATAATATAATTTATCTTATGGTCATTACCAAATTCATTAGACACTTTCACTTAGAGCTTAAGGCTTCAAGAACACTTGTACAACTCACTTGCTCAAAACTGCCAGTTTACCTCAAAGATCGGTCATAGTGAATTAGACCTCAAACCTATGTGTATAAAATTTCCATGACTTATTATTTATTTAAATGATCCTATGATATCTCCAAACCATTATTAGATATAAATATCATATGGTCAAATGGAAAATATTGGTCTTACTGACCAATTTCTTGACCTTATATCACATTGTCTTATCTAAACCAGATAGGTCATCTTATAAGCACATTTTTCACCATAACCACTAACCAAAAAAACTTATACAAATAATTAACATGAATTATAATTCAAAAACAACATATCCATTCACTTAGATTCATCATTATATTATGGAAACACATTCAAATTCATCTTCTCATTTTTACTTGGGTTTTACACTATTTATACCATTAGGTCTATCTATGACTGGATAACTTAAAAGACCAATTTATAATATTAAAAGATGTAACCTATCCATAAAAATTCATAGGAATTTATTATGATTCTCTATCTCCCTCTTCCATCCATTTTCTTTCCTTGACCAATGCAACTTTTGAGAGATATAACTTCTTCACAAACAAGCCCTTTCCTATAGGGTCTTGTCACTCACCTAAAAAATCAATACAACTTGGAGGTCCTTTAAAGATTCAAATATAATCTCAATAGTTTTCCCAAGAATTTCAATCCATTCTGATATGTTTGAGAAACATGATCTAGTCAGGTCCTTATTAGGGTTTTAGGGAGGTTTAACACATGTTTTGGTGTTAATGATTGTTCATAAAGGACTACCCCTTAAATTAAAAACCAATGCCTACATATATTTTTTATGACCCTTACCAATCTCTCATTAATATATCATGTTCCCATGTAGAGGTTACATGTCCCAATGAGCACCTAAAAGTCCTTGAGTTTGTATACCTTTATTTTATGTATTTGAGAGACCTTAAAACCACTTTCCATGCCTTTTCCTACAAACCATGACCTTATAATTCATGATCACTCATTAATTAGCTTGAATTACCTATATAAATTCTCTACTTCACACATTCACCCTAAAATATATTCCTCATGCTTCATTAGGCTACATAGGGATAAAGAATGGTCTAGGTGTAGACCAAGATTGAAGGAGCTACCTTTAAAGATTCATTTTAAAACACTTCTGAGTGTATCCACACCTTATTCTCATGCTCACACACCCTTCACAACCTATCACATGCCTGATTTCACTCAACTCATCATTCCACCAACTCAAATTTTCACCATTCTATGACTCAGCTTAAGTTTTCATTGCACTTGACACCTTGACCTATTCCTTCCATGTCATGACCTAAATAAAACATCAAACAAGTAGACATAAGACACCTAAACACTCCCATATCACTACACCATTCTCTTTTTGATGATAATAATTTTCCACAACCTCATATAGACCTAAAACCACATGACCAAGCTTTATATGACTTGACATCTATTTCAATGCTCATTATCACATCACATACCTTTGTTCATTCATTTCACCATGCTTCCTTTGATACACTAATTATCTTCAAACATCTTCCATGACCTATACCTTCCATTCTCACAACATTCATGATAACTCTCATCCATGTAACACTCTCTATTTCATAAATGACCTTAACAATGAAAACTCTCATGACCACACTCTTTCCTTCTTATAAGGATACTCTTCCCTCTCATGGAAACACTCATTTATCTCATGCACCTACTGTTTCATGTATTTTGACATATCATATACTACCATTTTTCCTTAGTTACCTTTGGCATCAACCATCAAAAGATGGTTCTTGATATCACAAATATTCAATCTTGACATGATATAACTTTGACATCAACCTTGACATCAATGACTTGTACTTTAATGAAACCATAATACATTAGTTTCCTTCAAATTCTCTCTTACCTTCAAATTATCTCTTACATTCAAAATCTTTCTTGACAACAACCTTCAATGATAACACTCTCTTTATGCCACTACTATACTCAATAACTTTACCAAACAAAACTTTGACATCAATGATCATTATGCCTTTATATTATGCACCCTTTTGACATCAATGACAACAACATGCCAACAAACTTCCCCTTTGTCATTATGGCAAACACATTGATGTAAAACACACTAAAATCTAAAATCAATTCAAAAATGGTACTATTAGCACCAAATATTTCACCCTAGAGGAGGTTGTTCAAGCCTACTATAATTTTTGGGCAACATTGGAATAATTTTAGGCCTATGGGCTAATTATAGTAGAGGTAGACCTCTAGGTTTAAGAGCTAACTCCCTGAATTGACGTTTAGGTGATTATCACCTACACTAATTGATTGATTGTGGGGAAATGGGTCAAATTATTAATTAAATTATACTATTCTAATGGGGTTATACACCATGAATATATCCATAAGATCATCATAATCTTTTACTCAGAAACATGACCTATGATACTAGCTTCAAAGTCCTAAGGTGTTGTAACATTAGTATTTCAATATAGATGTGATATACAAGAGACTACTCAAGTTAAGTGGACCAAAGGATATATTTTATAATCTAAGGAAACTTGAACACTTTAAAGAATCCAAACACACTAGATATACTCCATATGACCTATTAGAATGAAAACTTCATGCACCAAACATGAAAAGACAAAGAGAAGATAAGGATAGTTTTTTATCACTAGACATCACCATAAATCACTTTGCACACTTATAAAATATGTTTATGAACTCAAAAATAGATTACATGTATTAATAAAATGCAAAGTACAACATCAAACTAGCAGGGCTTCACCATACTAGATGTGGAATTAAAAAACAAGAGCCAAAATGGCTAGTACTTATATAATGTGAGAGAGGAGAGAGAGAATTGGAGCTCAAGGGTCACAATGCCACTTTTAAAAGCATTAAAATCAACTATTTTTTAGAGGATTATATTATTAAATGAATCATACAAGGTTTGTTTGGATAAATGTCTCTCTAAGACATGAAAACTCCTCAATTCTGGCATAGGACCCTTTAATTAGCTTCTTAAAAATTATTTTCATCATTAGCTTCTTTTGATCACTCCAAAGTAGACTAGGGAGAGATACCACATGTGCACTATGATGGGGAGGGGGGGTTAAGAACAAGATCTAGCATGCATTGGATATGTCCCTAATCATTGATCTTCTTCTTAACAAGTGTTCTCACTACCTGTAGTCACAATGATCCTTCTTTCACTCATTCCTCACATTTATCATCCAAGTGACCTTAAATTTTCCAAAAAAATACATGTAAGTGGTGATATTACACTTTTCAAGAGTCTTCTTGTCCTTAAATCCTTTGGTAAAACCTTAAAATCCTCCTAATTAGACTGATCACCTTTTGACTTGGTCATCACCTTCCATTCACTATGCCAATTTGGACTAATTTAAGTGAAGGAGTTAGAAAAGGTACTTGTGTGCCTATTTGAATCACAAAAAGAGAATGAGGGGTTATATTATATCCCACTTGATCTCCCAAACTGATCCTCATCCTTCAAATCTCCTTTCAACCTAAAAAACATCAAAATATAATTAGAAATTTTTTATACCCTATCCATATAGATAGGGTATAATCTAATCTAATATAAATAAGACTAATGGATTTATCTATAAGTTTCAATCACTTTCCAACTCATACTAGCTCATTTGGATGCATTTCTATCCACATTTTTTCCATTTGGTCATGAGCAAGGGTTTTGGAGGGTTTTGAGTAGTTTTGGCCCTTAAGGATTATTTATATAATCTTAACATTTAACCCTCAAAAAAATTCCACTATAATTTTATTTGGGATCCTCTTCAACATATACCAACTCCTCAAATCTCCATGCTAAATGTCTATACAAATATGAGCTTCCAAATATGCATTCTCAAGATCTTCCCTACATTCGATGCAAGCTTGAGGTGAAAGAGATCATGTTTGGCCAAATTATGATGAATATATATAGATTAATGGCTCTCATACATTTCAAATCTCCCCATTAATATGATCTAATGCATTATAAGGTTCCTATAGTACTATAAATGAGACTACACCCCTTTATGGTTATAAGCTTTGTCTAGGCTAAGTAGGCTTAGTCTATACTTTATTATTGAAAACCACCTCTAAGTAGTTTATCATTACTATAGGGTCTTTTATAGGTTTTTCCATGTTTAAAACCACTCCCTAAAAATTTCCTTAGTGTTCTATCAGCTCTCAACACATCTTCTTATCCTTTAGTCACCCAACCTATAGTCATGTATGCCTGAGAGTGCCTTCTATCTGAGACATAATAAAGGACACTTCACTTATTGTCCCAGGTAATATAATGATATAATTGGCCTAGGTAGGTTATGGATACCTTTAGTACCAATTTTCATGATTATATCACATCAATATCCCCTTCAATTCTTCAAAAAACCTCAAGGTAGACTACTTGAACTAACTGATTGTGTAGGGTTTGTAAGCATGGTTGTAGGTTGCATGTTGGAACCCTCTATAATCTATTTTCCTATGATGAGAATCATGTATCATATCCATCATCATTTTTAGGGTGTTATAACATATTTAAACACTCCTAACTTTTTTTATCTCCCTAAATTCTATGTTCTTCATTTGAATAGGCCTAATTAGCAGATTATGTGACTATGATGTTCACTCAGAAGGAGTATACCTTTAGGTGAACATTTCATCCCAAGAATTTATCATGTTTATATGTTCCCATTCAAGTTATCAAGGTAACTTTAAACTCGTTTGGATTCACTTAATTCTTAAATACTTATGACAAGACCAAACTACCATATGTTAATGCAATGTCACACTATAGTCAGATTGTAGGTGACCTTTTTAAGGGAAAAGGTACACCTATAGGTGATGATATAGGTCAAGAACCTAAAAATACATCTCTCTCAATGTTATTTAGACTAATAGTGTCCTTCTCACCTAAATAGGGTAACTTACCATGGAGCAATGCTTATATCATGCCACCTTGGACTATAAGGTCATTGAAAGTTCAAAACATTACAGAAAACAATGAGAACTTGTAGTGAAAAATTGCTTGAATTGGGAGCCTTATAACATCATACTCCTTTGACAAAACAACCACTTTATTTTGAAAGGTATTTCCCCTATTATTGGGCTACAAGATGGAAGTATTCAAATCTATATAGACTTCAGGTTACCCTATTATATGATATCACCAAATATGGACAAGGCTATGTTTTAGAGGAATTAAGGTAACAAGTCCCTAAACTCACTTTCTCTAATTATGAACCTAATTCAAGTTTTATTGCCACACTATGGATCTATTATTGATTGTTATGGCACCTTCAACACTTAAATATGTTAAATAAGGCTCAAATAAGTTTCAACATTTGCATTCTAACTACTTAGTACTTTTTATGAGCCACCTGTAGGTGCATATGTAAGACATAGGGAAGTGAAGGTGAGATATGGACAATATGTAGTGTATGGCCATATAATCAATCATAGACCTCCTACCAGTATTTAAATTGATCCTTTTAACCTTGAATGAATTCAAACCAATTTTAATGTTTGCATTTAAATCATGATTATTCTTTTATGGGGCACTTGTGGTGCACATCAGGATACATGACTATGTTCATTAGAGATTTGGTTATCTCAACTGATCTCAACTATTTTCATATCTCAACTTCATTAATCATGCTTGAAGATTGTGTTTAACACCTTAAAAAATATTCATTTCATCTTCATCATCGCTATGTAAGCTTCAAATCTCTCATTCACCTAGTTGTAGATGGATACTTACAAGAAATTGATTATATACTACATATGATTGTGTTATTTATGACTATATGACCTTGAAACCACATCTTCACAAGAAGGGACTACTCACTATGAAGTGAAAGATCAAATTAAAACATTTTAACTTGAATTTCCATTTATATGAAGGCCAAACTAATATGTAAACTCCTATAACTAATGAAATTGTTTATAGACTCAATAGTGTCTCTCATTATCAATGTGAGGAATTAGTCCTATCTTTATTTCATCACAAGTATAAACCAAGTCAATAACCATGTTATAATATTATCCACGCTCTTTAGAACCAAGTATAACCACTGGTTTATATGAAACTAGGCAAATAGTAGGGAAAACTATAGGGTATGGGGATAAGTATGCAAAAAGGAGCAGTCAACTTCTAAATAATGGTTCATAGAGCATAACTCATCAATATTTGAACTCATTATATGAAATTAAAGTAGACTTGTTAGAACACAACCTTATACTAAGAGGGGGGGTGAATCAGTATATGAATTATAACTAGTCCTTTAAGTACCTTTTAAAATAGATTAAAAGATATATGCACATCAAATAAAATATGCAGAGATCACATGCACACAAATATACATGACACTAGAGTTATATGTGCAAAACCTAAAGCTAAAAACCATGGTGAGAATAGCTTCAAGAATCTACTATTCTAATCTAGCCTCATAGTTTAAAGTCTTACTGTCAAACCTCACAAGTTACACTTTTAAGGACACCAATCCTAAGGAGACACAAATCCCCTAATTTAAGAGCTTCAACTCTAAGGAATCACCCACTCCATAATTTGAGCACCCACTCAGTCTATGTGATGGAACCAACCAATTAGATTCCTATGGACCTACAACTCCAATTTATAAATAGATTCATACATGAATCTAACTCTTTGGGTCTAATCTACAATTGATCATACTCTACACATTCTCTTTGTTCCTTTCTTATTCTCTAATCCTCTCTATTCCTCTGATCCTATGTTTGAATATGTATTTATTTGACATACTTCACCTCTTGGTTTGACTGTGTATGTATATTTTCCTTTTTTGACATAACTCATCAACAACAGCTCATCCTATTTTATGTCTAGATGTTTTTTAATTATAACACATAGTTCTAATTTCTCAATCCTATCTTTTCTTTGTCCTAGATATCATATATATATATATATACATACATATATATATACATATATATATATATATACATATATATATACATATATATATATATATATACATATATATATATATATATCTGTATATATATATATATGTATGTATATATATACATGTATATATATATATACACATATATATATGTATATAGATATATATACATACATATATATATATATATATATATACATACATACATATATATATATATATATATATATACATATACACACACACAGAGATATATATATATATATATATGTATGTATGTATGTATGTATATATATATATATATACATATATATATATATATGTATGTATGTATGTATGTATATATATATATATATATATGTATGTATGTATGTATGTATGTATGTATACACACACACACACACACACACACACAATTGATCTAGGTTTCCATTTATTCTATGTATTCACACTTGGAATATTAACACATCATACCACTTCTAGACTCTAGTTCATAAAGACTTAGACTGTAGTTTCTTGTGTCTTGATTCCATTCATCATGTCATAATTTCAAGTTTTTTTACTATCTATGGCATCTATTAGACTTAATTTTTGATTCAAAAGCTCTTTAATGTATATTTTATTGGTTAGATTGATCAATCTCATTATCTCTATCAAGATATAGAGCTTATATGTGAGTTCTTACATGTTTCTATAATTTACCATTTGTTTGGACATGTCTTTAAATGTTAGACATTAATCTTGCCTTTGGTGTCACAATTCAATGTTCCACACTCAAACGGCTCAACTTTAAAATGCATCCATTTGATCACCTTCTGATAGGCTCACGCTATCCATTAGAATCTTTTTACCCTTTAAAACCTTAGTTTTATTAACTTTAAAACATGTCCATATATCTTATTGATCCAATCTTTTTCATGTCATTTGATCTTTAAAAATATTCACATTATTTATATCTATCTAGATGTTAAACATCAAGCTCTTTATCCCATCTTTTTGCTTCCTATATCTTTGAATTTATTCCACTCTATCAATCATGTCAAACCTACTCGATCTTTAACTTGCCATTATGTTTATAAACATCGATCACTTTATTCCATATAAATCCACTCACTCCATTAGATCTTTTTTATATGATCATCTAATAATCATCAAATATTTTAACATCTATATTTATATCTGTCCATCCCTTGAGGATATAACACTTGGCATAAGTGCATGCCATCTATACATAGCTATCAGTTCCCACTATTGAGACATTTGGCATCATCAAATTGCTTATTAACCTTCTAAATTTAAACCACTCCATTGTACTACTATGTAGGCGTATTGATTGTGATGCTTGTCATTTACATATTAACTCAGAGGACCTTTTGACAATTTGACTTCATCATGCTTCGTTGGATCTCCAATGTCTGATTAAGTGCTAATTATTGATCAAGTAGGGACATAATATAAATTCTAATACTTAGGAAATATTAATTCCTTTCATCATTACTTGATTTGGTAATTACTAAGCTAAGGGGCTAGTTTTGTAATGATGATAAAGGCTTAAATAATATCTTAAACTACCAGGTCTAGGTTGTATCCAGTAAACATCAAAATAGAAAAGCCTAGTTAATTCCATGAATTAAGCCCTTAAGGTTTTATTGAGAAACCCTATCATGTCCAAGAGCAAAGATAATTTAATTTTGATCTCATTCCTTCTCAATTGAACTTGTGGATTATATCTCTAGAATGCTCATGAAAAACCCATAACAGATCTACTATCTATTTATTTTGAAAATGTTGATAAGTGATCTTTATAACATCGTGACAACTTTACATGACCTTGTGTAGATTTTTTCTAAGTGTGTAGAACATTTCATTTTTCTTAGAAGGTTAATTTTGCACCTGCATAACTCTTATTTCACTTAGTCACATAACTTACAAATTTGTGCATTTATTCTTTTTGACATCAATGACAATCATATTTCCAATAACTCCCCCTTTATCATTGATGGAAAATTAAATGTTCTAATCTTCTACTATTCATCTCCTTATCTAGCATTTCTTGCATTAGATTTTGATAAATATGAACTAAAATTGTTCATACTAAACTTTTGCCCCCTTAAGAAATGGTACATTTGCCTAATAATCAACTTGAACACTTGCTCTACTTCTTCTTTGACATTTGCACTTTTTTAAAGTAAATTTTTCTCTTTCTCCTATAGAGATCATTTGCCTTTTACAAAGTACACTTTTCTCTTTCTCCTATAGAGAACATTTTCCTTTTGTAGAGTACATTTTGTTCTTTTTTCTACATAGAACATTTGCTCTTTCTCCCCTTTTAACATCAATGGCAAAGGGACTCTAGTTGACTATTTGTCTAAATGTTTCTCCCTTTTTATTAGATAAAGGAGTTTGTCCAATAATCTACAACTTTTAAATCTTTAGTAATTTTTAGAAGTATACATACACGAGTTGCTTTTTTTTCTTCTTTTAGGCATTGATAAAACTTCTATGAGACTCCACCTGGACTCATGCCCTATCACTAGGAACTAGTGATGTGGTGTAGGAGCCACCACTCCTAATTTCTATCTTAGATATACAAATTATTCCTTGGGAAGAGGTTTGGTGAATATATTTGTAATTTGGTCTTTAGTTGGCACATATTCTATTATGACCTCTTGATCTACAACCCTCTCTCTTAATAAGTGGTACTTGATTGATATGTGCTTGGTTTTAGAATGCGTCACTAGATTATTTAATATATTTATTGCACTTGAATTATCACAAAAAATATAAATAGGTGACTTATACTCAATCTTGATGTCCTTGAGTATTTTCTTCATCCACAAGACTTGAGTGAAAATGTCAATACTACATACTTAGCTTCTACTATAGAAAGAGTAACTGACTCTTGCTTTTTGCTCAGCCATGAAATAAGTTTGTTTCCAAGAAAAAATGCACCACCACTAGTGTTTATTTTGTCATCCACACTTCCTACACAATCAACATATATATATATATATGTTGTCAAGGTGAAAGTTTTACTTGTAGGGTACCATAGGCCATAGTCAAATGTGATCTTGATGTATCTAAAAATACTTTTCACTACATTGACATGTGAGTCTTTAGGAGCAACTTGAAATCTTATAACCATGCACACTACTTGCATGATGTTAGGTCTTGATGTAGTTAGGTATATCAAGCTACCTATCATTGATCTATACATTATCTAATTTTCATCAAGGGACTCATCCTCTTTGCTTAGCTTTCATCTAGTTATCCTAGGAGTACTAACTAGTTTTCTATATTCCATATGAAATTTCTTAAGAATTTCCTTTGTGTACTTAGTTTGGGATATGAATATCCCTTCATCAATTTGTGTTATTTTTAGACCAAGGAAGAAAGAAATTTATACTAGCATAGACATCTGAAATTCACTTTGCATTTGTGTAGCAAATTCCTTGCACAGTTTGTTATTACCACCACTAAAGATGATGTCATCTACATAAAAACAAAAATCAAAATATTATTACCTTCTAATTTGAAGTATAGATTTTTTTTTGCACATCATTTGTTGAATCCTTGTTTTAGGTACTGGTCCAATCTTGAATACCATACTCTAGGTGCATGTTTTAGACCATATAATGCTTTCTTTAGTATACATACATAATATTCTTGTTCAAACAATTGAAAACCTTCATATTTTTCTGTGTAGACTTCCTCTTCTAGGTTCACATTCAAGAAATCTGACTTGACATCCATTTGATATAATTTAAACTTCTTATAAACAAATAATTCTAAAAACATTATTATAACTTATAATCTAGCAACTAAAGCAAATGTTTCCTCAAAATCTATGCTTTCAAATTGTGCATATCCTTTGCACACCAATCTCTCTTTATTTCTTATAACAACTCTATCTTCATTGAGCTTTTTTCTATAGACCCATTTTGTACCTATCACATTCTTGTTTGAGTGTCTTAGAACCAACTACTAGGTTTTATTCTTTTCAATTTGGTTTAGTTCTTCTTACATGGATTTAAGCCAATTCTTATCTTTTCTAGCTTCAACATAGCTCTTAGGTTCTATTTTAGACATTAGATCAAAACTTATTTGCTCCTTGTTCATTACAACTATTCTCCTTGTTTGAACTTCTTAATTCTTATTGTCAATTATCTACTCTTTAGGATGATCCTTTTGAACAAATATTGGAGGTGCCTTTTCATTAATTTCCTCATCTTCTTCATTATCTACTTCTTATTCAATATCTAATTATTTAATACTGATTACCTTGTTACGTTTAACATGTTTTATGCCTTCTTCAACCTTGACATTGATGCTCTCCACTATCTTGTGTAACCTCTTAATGTAACATACATAGGCTTTGCTTTGAGTGGAATAACCAAGAAATATTCTTTCATCACATCTTGATTCAAAGCTTCCCAATTTGTCTTCCTTTTTTTTGATGTATCATTTACTTCCAAACACTCTAAAGTATTTAACAGAGGCAGGATTTTCATACCATACCTCATAGGGAGTTTTATCACTATTTACCCTTAGTTGAACTCTATCTAAGATGTATACTATTGTTTGGACTACTTATTTTCAATATCCATAAGGTAACTTGGCCTCCTTTAGCATTATTCTAGCCATTTCCTTGACTATTCTATTATTTCTCTTAATAACTTCATTTTTTGTAGAGTCCTTGCTGTAGAGTAGTGCATTTTGATCCCATTTATAAATGTGGGAAAATCACATCTCTATAGCAAGGACTATATAATCTCATTCTCTACCATGGCTCTAAAAATATTGAATCTCTCAAAGGATTGTGACTTATCCTTCAAAAAGGTTACCCATTTCATTCTTGAGTAATAATCTACAAACAACATTAATTATCTCTCTCCTTTTGATCTTCTTGTCTAGGTAGGACCAAAAAGATCAGTATGAACTAATTATATAGGCTATGTAGTTACATACTCCTTTATTTGAAATTTAACCCTTGTCTACTTACCTAGTTGACATTCCTTATAGGTAGTATCTGTAGGTTTGGTTATCTTCAGCATGTGTCTTACACACTTATTTGAGCTTACTTTGACTAGGTTATCAAAGTTGACATGACCCATTCTCCTATGCCATAACCAAATCTCATCAATTTTTCCCATGAGACAACTATTACCATTTAATTCAACAAGATTATAGATGTTTCTTTCAGTCCTTTCCCTTTCTACAACTATTCTTCTAGATCTTTTTAATTTGTAGCCTTCTGCATTAAATGTGACCTTGTATCCATTGTCACACATTTGGTTGACACTTAGCAGATTATGATTTAATCTTAAAACATAAAGGACATCATGTGTATGTATTTTTCCATCTATGTTCAAGGTTAATTTACCTTTTATCTTTACTAATGTATTATCTCCCAAGCTGATAGATCCTTCCTTACATATGCTCAATTTGGTGAATTTGCTCTTGTCACTAGTCATATGCCTTGAGCTGCCATTGTTTATCACCCAAAAAAATTTGTCCTTTGCTGGAGTGTAGTTTGAGCAATCATGGATGGATTTTTTACTCTCCAAATATCCTTGAGTTTCTTATATGGCTTCTTCTCAGAAACTTGTGAGCCTTTGTTAACACTGGGAGGCATGCCTTTCTTCTTATTCTATATTTTTTATCTTAAAAATCTTGTTCTACAATGTGTACCTATGTGACCAAAATTATTGTAATTATATCACATTACATTTATATCTAATAGAGGAGTGAATGAGTTTTTAATTACAATTTTTTTTCTCTTTTTAGATACAACTCTACAATCAATATTCTTATGACCAAACTGATTACATCTATAATAATAACCATAAAAAAGATGAGGAGTACCTAGTCATAATATTTCTTGGTACAACATGAGGATCTATTTTAAGCTTTGTCTTCTTCAAGTCTCTCACTTTGGTGTATCCATCTACATCAACTACCTTTATCTTCTTCTCTTCAATCTTCTTCTCAGATTCAACTTTATTCACATCAACTATTTTTGAGTCTTTCTTTATGTCCTTGCTAGATTCATCTTTTATTTCTTCAACTTTCCCTTATGCTTTAAAGTTTTCATATATATTATCAAATGTACAATTAGTAAAACTCTTTCCATTTTTATAACTAAGAACCAATCTCTCTTTTTATGGATTTTGAGAGTTGATCAGTTCATCTAGAATGTTTGATCCTCCTATCAACTTCAGACTTTTATTTAGTTAACCTTTAGATTTTTCAAGCTCTTTTCTTAAAGCCACTATATCTACTTCTATCTTTATATATTCATTATTTTTATATTGTATTTTAAGTTTGAATACATCTTCTATTCTCTTAGATTTTTTAATGTCCATCTTTAGACTTACCATCATCTGATTAGATTTCTCAATACTTTTGGACATTTTCTCAATTTCCTTTTGCCGAAGCTTTTTCTATTTTGATCTGTCTCTTCTCATCTTGTCAATTTACTCTAAAGCAAAAATGAGCTCACAATTTAGGGTCTACTTCTACTTATTCTTGATCAAGATATATATAATTTGATCCTACTAATATGAACAAGGATTCATTTCCCTTAGACACAAAGGCATAGTCATGATCATTATTTGAAATATCAATATCTTCCATTGAGTCACTATCTTCTTTTATGTATAGACCTTTCTTATTTTTGAAGAAGTTTTTCTTCTTGGGATAATAGGATTTCACCTTTTTGCTACACTCTACTTAATCAGAGTTATCCTTTTTATTATTAGGTTATTTAGTGGTAAAATGTCCTACTTTAACACAATTAAATAATTTGAAGGGTAACTTACCTTTGTACTTTCTATATCCTCTCTTCAATATCCTAACAAAGTTGGCTTCTTCTTCTTCTTCAGTCTCCTCAAATCCAGATGAGGATGCTTCTACTTTTGCTTTTTTGGAAACTTTGAAAGCATCTTCTCTCATGAAGGTGTTTGTCTCTCTCATTCTCATCTCATAAGCTGTGAAGGTCCCATGTAACACATCAATAGTGAGTTTATCTAGATCTCTTGCTTATTCAATTATAGAGATTTTAGAATTGTATCTTGATGGTAAAGCGTCATATCCCCTTTTTCATGGACATTAACAGATTTGATGATTAGCCTATTATACGACCTTCGTAGGCTAATAAGACGGATAGAGGGTCATAATGGAGCTTGGCTTGACTTTGATTCGTAGGATTTCTACATTTGGTTTTCATTCAAGTTATTTCAGACACCTTGGGCCTGAGCTCCTACTTTTTAGGGATATTTTATATGCTGCAGAGCACCTTTATTTTGATATGGTCATGTGCGTAATCACTCCCTGATTCACTAGCTTCGATTGGTTCGAGGATCTGACATGTATTGAGGTAGATATTAATATTTGATTGATTTAATCAAATATTAATTATTTAGCCTATTTTTAATTAGAAACCCTAATTCTAATTTAAGAAACCCTAATTAGGGCAAACACATCTTTTTGAGGGTATAAGGGTTTCTCATGGAGGCCATTATTGATTATGTATGTATGAAATGAATTCATATTGATTTTGAAGAAATTCTTCTATGAAGACTGAGCCAAGGGTTCCAGGATTCCATTGCAGTGGAGAACGTTCCCTCTTCATTGTGTGTGATTTAGAGGCTGTGAGATATCAGCTAATTTATTGCCAAATTGAGAGATAGCTTCATCCAGAAGTTATCACAGAGGTCCAGATCTGAGAGATAGCTTCATCCAGAAGTTATCACAGAATTCTAGGGTTGAGAGATAACTTCACTCAGAAGTTATCACAGTATTACAAGTATTTCTTTATTTAGTTTTTGATCCAATAAGTTATACAGAGATAGATCTTGTGTTAGAATCTATATTCGTGAGATCAGGTTGTTCAGCTATCAGGGGTTAAGAACAGACAGGTTGGCGGCCATACCAAGTCCATACAGGTCTGTACAGATCTGCATCAGGCACTGACCTCGACAGAGAGGGCTTCCAGTGACTGACATCGGTCGACTGAAGACCGACGTTGGCAGAAAGCTGACCGACAGAGACCAACGTCGGTGAGATATCGACCGACGATGGTGTCTGTGTGTCGACACAGAAAGGCCGAGACCCTTCCAGATTCAAATTTCATTGCCAGATTAGCAAAACACAGGGTTTTAAGACTAGATTTTAATATTATTTATTTTGTATAATAGAAACTCAATTGCGTAATCGTCCAGAAGAACAAGTAATGAGATCTTGATTTGCTATTGAGAGATTATACTGTGATTTGTTTATGCATATGTGAATCTATTTTGCAAAATTGTATCTGTGATCAGAGCTTTATGAGTTTATATATTCCGTATTAGAAGGGGATATTACAGTTGTTCAGAGCTTTTGTAGGAAGAAAAGGAGCCCCTAAGTAAGGGACATCACAGTGGTATCAGAGCTAAATCCTGCCAGCCTGAGGGTGTATAGATCTTATGCAGCCACAAGAGTTGGGACCACACAAGTATAACACACGCAGCAGAGCCTTGCTTGAAGGTACCCAGGTGTTAGATCAGCCACCAACCATCATGAGTGACAGATGTGAGGGCAGCCCACGCAGGGGCCACAGGTATGATGCTGATCAAGGCACCAGAGAATTTCACCGTGTTATGATGACAAGCCAACAGCAAATGAATCAGACACTACAGGCACTTATGACTATGATAGAGAGAATGAATGCACTTGATGGATAGAATGGGGACCAAAGAGATGACAAGAGTGCTATGGTTAATCAGAGGCCACATCAGACTCACTCCAGAATAGCTGATAGACCTACACGTCCTACTTTTGTTCAAGAAGAACCAGAGGCACCAACAGAGGAGGCAGGGAATAACCCATTTGCAGATGTTTACATGGCTTCAAATGATGAGTGGGACTTATTACCTCCTCATGTCCAAGAGAGGATGACCTTTGATCATTTCGTCAATCTTAGGAGAGAGCACTATAGATTGGTTAGACAGGACAGGAGGCCTAGAGTTCAATTCAGTGAGCTGAAGAAGGCTACTGGTAAGCTTTCTTTGACTACTTTTGACGGCAGCGGCAAGATGATAGCTCAAGCTTGGGTTCATAAGCTTGACACCTTTTTGGCATTGAGACCAATGTCAGAGATAGAGGCCATCAAATACGCCACTTTGCACTTGGATGGAGTAGCACATGATTGGTGGTACCATGGTATGGTAACACTTCAGCATAATCAGGTAACAGAGTACCAGGACTTTGTGGATAGATTGGTTGAGTAGTTTGATAGGAAAGATCCCGAGGTTTACTTTTGAGATCTGGCACAGTTGAGACAAACAGGTAACTTGGAGTCCTTCATTGGTGAGTTTCAGAGATTGGCAGTCATGGTGCCCAATATTTCAGAGCGTAGATTGGTAGTTCTCTTCATAGAGGGATTGACAGAGCCATTGAGAGGTTGGATCAAAGCCTTTGATCCTCCTTCTTTACAGGTAGCTATGAAGAAGGCACGAAGTATGGAGATGGCAGCCCCATCCAATAAATTTGACTCTAGAGGTGCTTCTTCATCTAGAGACCATAAACACTCCCACGGGGATACAGAGAGACCAAATTTTAACATAGATAAATCTGGGGTTAAAAATGATTCACAGGCCAATCCAGCAGCACCACCTTTGGATCGTGAGGTGCTTAATGATCTACGCAGGAAGAAGCTTTACTTCTACTGCAAAGGTCCATATGATATCCATCACGATTGTCCTTTGAGGCCTAAGGGTAAGGCGAATCGTATGATGTGGGTATATTATGAGGATTTGGATTCTGAGGATTCCGAATAGCAGAACAGTTCTGAGGGGGCAGAGGCAGAGTTAGAGCTTCACCTACAAGAGGCATGCATATCCAGCATTCAATCGGATGAGTCATTCAGACTCCGTGGAGTTTTGGCAGGGCAGAAGGTTATCACCCTTCTTGATACAGGAGCCACACATAATTTCATAGATGCTAGATTTGTGGAGAAGCATGGACTCACTACCATAGATTTTGAGGGCATCAGTGTTAAGGTAGCCGATGGTCACACTCTTAAGTGTGAGCATATGATTAGAGACCTCCCATTGCGCTTGAACAACTATGAGTTCAAGGCTGATTATTATGTGGTAAACATGGGGGATATAGACTTAGTCTTGGGTATGAAGTGGCTTCATTCATTTGAGGAAGTTACTCTTCGTCTCAAGGACATGGAGGTTCTCTTTGATGTTGATGGGAAGACACACATTCTTAAGGCAATACGAGGCAGCAGCTTCAGATATATGTTTTTTCATCAGATGGAGGTACCTATACCACATGACATGTTAGAGGGCGATGATGAGAGCACATTGGAACCAACATAGGAGAGGTATGAGGATGAGCTTAGTCTTGAGGTGACTTCCATTCAGGAGTTGTCACATATGGTGAGGACTCAAATTTCTGTTACAGTCGAGTCACAGGTTGATGATGATATGACTATTTCTAGCCTTCACAATCTAGTTTTAGATATTATTCAGGTAAGGAGTTTGCTTACTGATTTTCATTTATGGATTGGATGTTGGAGTGCTTATCTTAGTACTAGAGATGATGTGACGCCATTACATGAGAGTTGGGATGGACATGGCATGGGGTTCGTGTTAATTGACAGTGGTGGAGATCAAAACTATGTTTGGGATCCAAGTGGATTGATTGATTTGTCATTCAGTGATTGCTTGAGGGCAAGCAATTTTAGGAGGGGCAGATTGTCATGTCCCCTTTTCAATTGACATGTTCTGAGTTCATGGTTATCCTATTATGCGACCTTCGTAGGCTAATAGGATGGATAGAGGGTCATAATGGAGCTTGGTTGACTTTGATTCACATGATTTCTACATTTGGTTTTCATTCGAGCTCTTTCAAACACATTTGGCCTGAGCTCCTACTTTTTAGGGATATTTGATATGCAGCGGAGCGCCTTTATTGTGGTATGGTTATGTGCGGAATCACTCCCTGATTCACTAGCTTCGATCGGTTCGTGGATCCAACATGTATTGAGGGAGATATTAATATTTGATTGATTTAATCAAATATTAATTATTTAGCCTATTTTTAATTAGAAACCCTAATTCTAATTTAAGAAACCCTAATTAGGGCAAGCATATCTTTTCGAGGGTATAAGGGTTTCTCATGGAGGCCATTGTTGATTAGCCATTGATTATTGATTATTGATTTTGAGAATTTCTTCTATGAAGACTGAGCCTAGGGTTCCAGGATTCCAACTGCATTGGAGAATGTTCCCTCTTTAGTGTGTGCAATTAAGAGGCTATGGAATATCAGCTGATCTATTGCCAAATCAAGAGATAGCTTCATCCAGAAGTTATCACAAAATTTACAGGGTTGAGAGATAACTTCACACAGAAGTTATTACAGATATTCCAGGTATTTATTGCTTTATGTTTTTGATTCAATAAATTATACAGCTAGAGATCTTCTGTGCTAGAGACATATATTTTCAGATCAGGGGTTGAAAATAGGGAAGTTGTGCTTAATTGGCGGCTGTACAAGGTCCGTACAGGTCCATACAGATCAGCTCAGGCACCGACCTCGGTAGATAGAGTTTCCAGTGACTGACATCGATCTACTGAAGACCGACGTCGGCAGAAAGCCGACCTGCAGTGACCGACGTCGGTAGTTTATCGACCGACGCCGGTGACTGTGTGTTTGACACAGCAGGCTGAGACCGTCCAGAATTCAATTTTCACTTCCAGTTTTGCTAAGTTAGGGTTTTTAAGACTGTATTTCATATTTATATGTATAAGAAAGGACTAAAATTGTAATAGTTTAGAAGGACAAGTGGTAAGATCTGTAATTTGCTATTAAGAGACTATATTATTGTGATCATTCTAAATTTATTCAACAGAAGTTATATCTTGTTCAGAGTTTTTTTGTGTTGCTATATTTCCTATTTGGAGGGGATATTATAGTGGTATCAGAGCTAATGTCTTGCCATCCTGTTGGGTAGTTTGGGTATCAGTATGGCGCTAACAGGTGTCAAAGATTTGGAAGAAAGAGTGCACAATGCAAAGAAGTTAGAAAATCCATTACAGCAAGCAAATGACATTCTGACAACTTTGGAGGAGTTAGAAATTCATTTAAGCAAGGTTGAGCAGTCAAACTCTTATGAGATGCAAAGAGCGTTATCGCCAGCGTTTGATTCGTTGGTGAAGCCCCGATTATTGAGACATCTTGATGACATGGTAAGACTTGCAACTCTCTCTTGTATTAGTGAAATCATGAGGATAATAGCTGGCTTTAATTTTTATGATGATTGGATTATGAGAGAGGTACTTCATGCCATGGTTAAAATCTTCGAAAAGTTGGGTGATATTAGAGACCCTCATTTCTCAAAGAGGGCGAGATTACTTGAAACATTTGCAAGGTATGGATTTGAAAACATTATGATGTTAGTAGGTTATATTGGTGGCATTCGCACTATGTTTAAAATATTTTGGAATATTTTAGATGAGTTTCATTCCAGTGATGTATTAACATCAATGCACTCTATCATGTTCACAATCTTGTTTGAGGAGGAGGATAAAATCTCTAAACTTTTGGCAGAAGATTTATGGTATGTCTGGACAAAAGGGAAAAATGTCTCACCTAGAGCTTGTATGTGGTTAAAGACTTTAATTAATAGGCCTAAGGATCGTAGTGCTTTCCCTATGACATGCAGCAACTTGCGTGATGAGTTTGACAGTTATGCTGATCCAGTACAGGGAGATATTAACACATCTTCAGGTAATGATTTATCTGCATTATCTTCACAGGTAGGAGTAGTTGAG